>JAJLWG010000002.1:600000-799572 GCA_030570615.1 Tortispora mauiana
ATTTGCCCTTATTATGTGCCTCGCAAAAGCTTCGAAGCGATATACCAATATCCAATCCCAAACTTATAACAATGCCGAAAGGCTCTGCTGAATTATTTCAGGCCGCTATAGGCCGAAAATGTCAAATAATTGCTATCAGATTTACCTCTATTTCCAGCAAATTTATAAATATTCTATTAAAAGTGCCCACAATTGACATCTTACAGTTGCATCATGCTTCACAGTACCAACCCCCTGATGTGTTACGATTATCTGCTACTGGAACCAAAAAGAAAAAACTAAATGCAATTTGATAAATATTGTGAAATATATATATATATATATATATATCGCTCAGGGTTATGTTCATTCGATCATCATCAAGCCTTAGTTTGAAGCTAATGCTCGTCTCCTTGATAGAACATTGATTGCCCATGCTTGGCGTTCAGGACGATGGGTGCCAATAGATTCTTTAATACATTTAACCCAGGAGTCTCTGTCTTCGGGTGAACCAGCGCAGAAATCAATAATCTCGCCGTTGCCAAATTTAATCATGAATCCGCAATTTATGAAATCTTCTCGTCCAATCTTATCAAAATATCCTTTAATATGCCCTTCAGATTTTTGCACCTCCTCAATTGCGTGCCATCCTTTGATCAAACTCGTGGTATCATGAAGCTCCCGCACGGCATTCGCCAAATTAATAGTCGCTCGTGCACTTCTCGTTGACATATGATATGACCTCAAATTGTTACCCACCAGTACATAGAATTGTCTCTTCCAAGATTGGCAGTCACCGCCACGCTGCACTAATAGTCCTTCTTTTCGCACCTCATAATGCCACGCCTCAGATCGTAATGCTTTAACACATCCTGCAAGACTACGGGGCAGTACTTCACTGGCACTCGTCTTCGGAATGTATAACATTTCAATTTTGAAATTTCCAATCTTGTACGGAGCCCGTCGCTTGATTGAACCACCAAGAGTTCTGGCTGTAGTTTCCCACTCATTGTATGCAGTAATGTCAAACGTTTGCGGATTGCCAAATATTCTCTTTTCATATTGGCTCAAAGAAATGTATGCTCTTGCAAACGACCCATTAGGTGCCATATACTGACTCATTGCATCGACTGTATTCGCATTAGAAGCTTTCGGCTGACCCCTACCAGGTATTAACCGAGCAAAACCACTTCTGCGATTAACTGTCCTTTTATGTATTTCAGTGTCTTCAGCCTTCGGGTAAGCCCTAAGTGTCAGGATAAATTCCAATTCTTCTCCCACCACCAGTTCAAACTCCTGTTGAATAAGAGAGTCCTTAGATAAGGGGATATATGGAGTGGTCACACAATGAACACCATTATCTAAAGTGACTGTAAAATTGAAATTCTGCCCTTTCAAAGGAAGTAACAGATCATTTATACTAACAACTCGGATAAAAAGTCTGCCTCTGTCTTTGAATGGCAGTCCATTGTTCCTAGTTGTTTGATGTTCGAGCATAGAACCGCTTGGCTTGCGTATACCTCCATTGCTTCGGCTGGCTTTAGCATATTGACCCATCTTATCAACCGGAGGCAACCGTGCATTAAGTGACGAATATGGCCGCTTTTCAGAGGAGACATGGGATCTATTTTCTGGTCCAACTATCATAGAGCGTTTAGGTGAAATTCTTGGTTGCACAACACGATCCGAAGACGCCATGTCTGTATTCAATGTCAGCTTATGTCTTTCTTCCCTTAAAATCTCATCTTTAAGATCATCCCGAACATATGGAATCGTAGTAGGTCGTGGTGATTTTGCCGAATTCAGTACAGGAAAAGCAGGTGGCGGATGCATTGGGCCTTCCCCTTCTGCAACTACGCCTGAAACATTCCGAGATGCAACAGGAGTACCTCTAGCACTCCCAAAGTGAGCAACAACTATATCTTCGGTTCCTCTCATGCGATAGCTTTTCCGCTTCGGTGCTGAAGCTTCGGGTCTTGGTGAAATTTGATCTAACGCTTCATTCACATCGGAAAAAAAATCTAGGTCGGAAATTTCAAGATCAATATGAGGATCCTGAATATGATTAAGAACATCTCGAAGTTCTCTAAAAGATACAGATGATTCGTGCTGTACTGATTCTTTTTCAGGTGACACAGGAGTAGGGGATTCTGGAAGGTCTCCACTAACCTGGCGGCGCCGTTCAGCTATAGCACTGAATTCTGAAGGTGTTAAACTTGGAAGCGTCGGGAGCGTTGGAGCACTCACTGTTGGAATTTCTCGCAGCAAATCAAGACTATCTTTGACTTCCACGCTAAGCGGCAGATTTGGTTCAATTCCGCCCTTTTTACTTGCATTGAACAGCGTCTCATGTGAGTTTAGTTCTTTCTTTGTCTTAGCAATAATCTTGGCAGATATCATTTCAAGTTTCTGAGATACAGACATCTGACTGACTTTGGCAGCTTCATTTTCCAAAATCATCGCGTGCGCTTCTGCATTAGAAATGCCGTCGCTTTTTCCTTGATTCTTTGGCTCATCAAAGAAATCATCTAGCCCCAAGGATGACCCGCTCTCATCCTCGTCAAATTTAAGACGATATTCCAAAGCTTGGGTAGCTCGCTTCTCTGTTGGCACGTTGAGCGGACGAGGGGTTACCAGTTGAGATATTGAGTATGAAGCCTCGTCAAGGCTTTCTGGTTCATCTTCCTCTATTATGGTAGTATCTCCATTTTCGCCTTTAAGCCCTAAGGGTGTTCCAGAATTTGTGTTTCTGAACGCATTGATTGTATTCAGACGTTGACTAACAGAAGTGTCTTCGACAATTGGAAATGCTGAAGAAAGATGGTTCTCTGTTTGGATTCGACGTTCTGCTTCGAGAAGGGATTCTTTCCTAGTAAGTGGACCTACCACAACAAGTTTACCAATAGTTGAATCGTCTCCTTGTTCCTGCTCTGTAGCAGCAATCTCTTTTCGTGCTTCATGAACTGAATTGTTATCAAGCACTGCTGAGGATGTTGCAACGGTCTCTTCAATAGTCGAAATAATGTTTCGAGTCTCTGAAATCACAGAGTGATTCTCGTCTGTCAGAGTGCTAGAGATTGAAGGTTGAGATTGCGAGGCCATAACAATATCCAATCGCTCCTGTAGAGAAATTTCACGCTTGTCAGAAGTAAGTTGGTCTTTAAAATTAATACTTGAATTCTTGGAAGCATCCTCTGCATTAGAGGTGAGATGGCCTATTCTCGGAACTTCTGGTAGGGGTCTACCACTTTCTGTTCGTGAAAGGGTCGGCGCGTCTGGCATCGAAGAAACGTCGATCGGAATGCCCAAATCGACAGATGTCAAGGTGCTTCCAGGCTTTGAGTCTGCATCCAGTTCATGAGAATATTCTGTGGCGTAACCACTATCTGCAGAAGGCATACTCAGGTCCGGTGTGGGGTCGAATTCAAGAATTTGTGGAATATTCTCAAATGTGACGCGTTTACGTAACGAGCTTGGAAAGTTAGAAGAGGTGGTAGATACGTCTGCAGGGCTCCTTGGCCCTTTGAGTTTAGACAATGAGTTAGATCTGGATATAGAACTTGATAACAAAGTCTGATCCGCGTTTCGCGAAATCTTCAGAGGACTTAAGGGCTTGTTGTAGTCATCTAAACTAGGTGAATGGGATATCTTCAAAGAATCCGAAGAGGACCTATGCGCTATATAAGATTGTTGCGGGGTCATAACAGGTGAGTCCTGAAAAGGCGAAGAAGGTGGTGTTGAATTGCAATCATTCTCAATATCTGCTAACTCAGCAGACGGTTTTCGCGAATGTTGGTTCAGAATAAAGCTAGAGGAGTTTCTTTTCGTATGCGTCTTAGATAATTCTGCTAAGGGGGGCAATGGTTCAGTAGCCGCCATTTCGGTCAAAAAAAATCGAAAACAGGACTAATAATAATGAAAAATAGAAATATAGGTAGTAAATAGATCGTGATGTGTTGTGTCACGAAATAGAATTAGCTTTTTGTTTACATTCCTTACCAAATTTAGGTGGAGCTATTACTGACACCCCTATAAGATAGTTGTGCGAGTTGTTATGCCAACCTGAGATACTTAACTTCAGGTGAAGCGCACTCTCTCTTTAATATAACTCTAAACGCGTACTCTTTGTAATGGAAATAGGCTCAGTTCGTCAACGTACGGAAGTGTATAAATCGAGACTGTATAGACCTTTTCGTTTCACCGCAGCCGTGTCTACTTATTTTGAGACGTGCGGTCTGCTTCTGCACTGAGAAGTTAATTCGACTGGATGAATAAGGCCTGTTGTGGGAATGCCAATACCGTCTCCTATTGGCCAAAAAAATCACCTATTACCAGTATCTCCGCTATTAACTCGTGTGATTGGTTGATATTAGCACAGCCCTTAACCCTAGCCAAAAATTTGTACAGCCCTAACCTGACTTTACGCTTTGTGATTGGTTCAATTTAAACAGAACCTAAACTTTTAAGCGAAATGTGTTTATTGGTTAGGTCTGAACTGTTTCTGTATTAGCTAAGCGAGTAAACCTAATTCGCTGATTGTGAACGGTTTCTATTAGCTAAGCTAGTGCTTTGTATTGGCTAATAGGAATGAAACGAAACCTTAAGATATTTTCAGGCTTGTTTTATGGTCTATCGTTCGATAAAAGTAAACAGTTCAATGGTGAAAGAATGTTCATTATGGAATCGTGCGTGACTTTAAGGTAGACCTTGTGAAATCTATCTGTGCGCTGTAAGTGTAGCGTTAATAGCGTCCTATTTCGCATGCGAAAGTGGATTACTCTATTATACATAACGATTAGGAATAATATAATATGCATGAGGTCCACTTAATTGCAGTAGCTATTTACTAAATGTCTCAAATACCTTATTGTATTGAACACGTACTAGAATGAAGTGAAAGAAGTGAGTAAGAGCGATGTATTTAAGTTTCATTGCAACCTGTATTATATTTGGATCAACTTTGTTGAATGTGTTCTTCATCGGCAGATTTTCGTCGACCATACTAGCCGTGACGTCGTCTCCGTAATTGGCAATTCGCAATCTGGCGTTGAGATCAGAAACTTTCACTTCGACTTCCATGTCTTTAAGCAACGAATCGCTGGGGATATCAAAACGCTAACAAGAATATTGAACGTACTTATCCAAAAATATTGAACGTACTTATGCATGAGATACCAATCTTATATGAAATATAAAGATCTGCAAACATATTTTTCTCACGCCAATTCTTCAAATCCATCCTCATCACTATCTTCTTCGTCTTCGTTGTTATCATTGGCTGTGTGATCTTTAGACAATTCTGATTTAGGCAATTCGGGGTCTTCAAACTCATCATCATCATCATCATCATCATCCTCCTCCTCCTCCTCCTCCTCCTCCTCCTCCTCCTCCTCATCCTCCTCATCCTCCTCATCTTCATCTTCATCTTCATCGGCGCTTTGTGCTGCCTGTAAATTGGCATAGTATTCTGCGATTGCATCTTTTGTTTCTTTATTGGGTTCTGCTGTCCTTGTAGTGAGCAGTTCTGATTCTGTAGCTTCTGACTTTATGCCGCCAGCAATATCGGTATTACTGGAAGACGTTGCAAACACAGCGGCATTCGATACAGCAGACGTAGAGTGCCAGACGGGAAGAGCATTCTGCTGAGCCAGTTGCTTTTTGCGTTCATTTTCGAGCCTGATTGCCTCTTCGGTTTGTTCAGTTGTTGTAATATCGACATGGAATTGCGTTTTTGGAACGGATGTCATGTCTAGACCAGCAGCCGCCCTTGACGATTTCCTGTGATAAGCTTGATGCAACACAGTTTCCTGTAATGGAACGGCAATTGCTAATGTGGATTCAAATGAATTATCAGGGACAAGCATTTCATCGACTTTCATGAGGGAATTGATGATGAAAGATACCTGATCCATCAGCCTTCCTAGTTTCTCCTGACCTAATTGTGCACTTTTACTTTGCTTTTCTTCCTGAAGTTGGTTTCCGCAGTTAGCACACAAAAATGCTGACATGTCCGGGCTGGCATTAGACATCGCTTCTAATGGAGAGAATCTTGAATTGCACATCGGGCAAATGAACCCTTGAGAGTTAACTTGATTCATCATTTCCTCTTTAATTTTATTCTCAATAACAGACATATGCCATTTTATGCTATCAACTGCATATGTATATCTGATATAATAAAATGTTTTCTGAATCGGTCTATGCATTGTTCCCTCCTCTTTCTTGACCATTTCTGACAGCAATCTGTCTTCCCGTAGTTTAGCGCATAGTAGTCGAATCTCTTTTCGTTGAATACTGAGCAATCTCGCTAACTCATCATCTGTCAATACCTTATGAATTATTATAGCTTCCATAATTAGCACATGCTTAATATCGTAAAACATACGTACAACTGCACGCAACAATCTATCAATTATGTCCATTTTGTCCATGGTTGTGGTTAGTGCAAGGCAAACTTACTACCTTTTCATACATCCCACCTTAATTATCTGCCCTCCCTCTCCTTACTCAATATTCTAATAATGAGCAACAAAGAAATATTCTTATCAATAAGGAAACTGTCTGTGCCCCTATCAGAATTGATCTTGACAACTAAAGAAATTTCATCTTGCGATCAGCTTACTACTTCTTTACAAACTTACAAAGACTACTTGAAATCTATACCACCTTCAGATCAATCCGTACTCGAGCCAAAGCTCGGCGACTACGCTTTCTTTCCTCTCTCACAAATACTATCGAGAGCAAATACTCTTAAAGATACGCAAATTGACTTATTGCTTCAATGTATCGATCATATTGCTCTTCTTTTCTGGCGCACTCATCTGACCGATGATCTGGCGTTCCAGCTTTGTTTCCTACTGGTCAATCTTATATGGAATACAGCTGACGTTACAGCTACCAAATCCGAATCCACTATTCTTTCTGCTGTCACATTATTATCTGATATTCTTACATACTCCAGTTCTGCAATCTTTGATAAATCTGAAGGAATGATGTTTCATCTAATTCAGTCTCTACTCGACACAGCGCTCGACAATACCAACGTTGATTTGGTACGTGCATCTTTGTCTGCTGTATCTGTACTCCTATTTAGTTCAATATCTGATGTAACTATTTTGGCTAAAACGTTACCTGGTGTCTGCTCTTCTATCGTGAAACTGCTAGCTGTGAAACAACATTACTCATCATTGGTGCAAGCTCTAAATATTATCACCAAACTTTCGTCAAACCTATTTGCTGACGATATAAGCCCGCAATGGAGATCCGAAGACTGGCTTACACTTAATGCTGATCAATTTAGAATTGCCTTCGGCGCTCTAAATCTGCGAGATCTTATTGAGTCCCCAAGGCCGGAAGTTCGTGATGCAATTATCGATCTCGCATTCACAATCATTCAAGTCTGTCCAAACACCTTGAACTCGATTGTTCCTGTTTCAGTTGAGCTAATTCTATCGGCTTCTGCTGACAAAAATTTGTCACCCCGCTATTCTCTTCTGAATTCTTTACCACCTACTTCATATGCGTATGTTGAATTGGCTGTTCAGAAGAACTTATCATCATTCTCTACAACACTCTCACTTAAGCCGGGTGCGTCAAGAAACAGGCTCCTTAATATCCTAAGAAATTCTCCATGCATTATTTCTGCTTCTGATAACGTTCTCTGGTCTGTACATATACTACAAGACGTTTTGAAGCCTCTTTCCGCACACATGTCTGTTAACCGCCGAAAACAGATTGTATCTTCTGTTGTCTCTAATGAGTTGGAAGCGATGCGCAATTCTTTTCAACTCAGTATAAATGAGAACAATACCGATAATACAGTGTTTCTTGATGATATTATTGGCAAGGAAATTACCACTACACTGACTACCTTTTTTACGTCTTTAACTCCTGATCTCTCGAAAACTCTTTTGCAAGATATACTAACAGATATTGACTCATACACCAGCGCTGAAAAGGCTTTGTTTCTTTGGGTTTCATCGTGCCTAATAAGAAATATTACCAGTGATATTGCTTTAAGTAAGTATCTCATGATTGATGGTGATGAATGTACGGATAGTTTAGTAACAGACTATTTTGACTATTCACTACAGGTCCTCTCACATCATGACTCTGTTGATTTTTCATATGAGCTTGACGCTACTGCTCTTCTAGTCATTAAATCAATTTCTTCTCTTAAAGGATCAGAATTCAGATTGGATCTAATGGATTGTCTCTATCATGTTGCAAGTGGACTGGCCTCAAACTCTGTAATAGTGCGTGAGAATGCTCAAAACGCCATCATTGATATATCTCGGAACTGTGGATATAGTTCAGTTTATGAGCTGTTGCACCAAAATTCTGACTACCTTTTGAATTCCGCTTCCATCTGTCTCAATGCAATAGATCTTTCTCCTGAACTCTTCACAACATTGAAAGTTCTAATAAGTATAGCGGACTCAACTGTGTTATACACGATGGCAGATGTTATAAACACAGTATTGAACATATTGGATTCATTCCATCACTATGCTCAGCTTACTCAAGGAGCTGTTGAGCTGCTAAAATGTTTTGTGCTGGAAGTTGTCAAAATTCATGAAAAGTCTCATGTGCTTACGATTGAAGAAACGAAGGAGACTAAAGCTTTCAAAACTATTCAGGATATAAGAACTAAACTTCTGCAATTGAACTCTGATACTACTCCTGAAAATTATTCTGTAGATCCGTCCGAACCTCAGAATTTTCCAGAACTCTTCAGTGAGATAGAATCACGAAAACGAATGGAAGAACTGGGGACGCCAATTGGAACAGAAGAAGTCGACGGAGAGCAAGATGAAACTACGCACATCAGAGAAGAAAAACTGAGAGATGAAGAAAAAGACGAAGCTGTTTACGAAAGCAAAGTTCCAGAGAATATTTATTCCCTTGTTAGAACCATTGTTTTATCATCGCAATATCATTTAACACAAAGTTCATCTACTGTTCGTGGGGACTTTCTTACAATATTAAGACGAGGAATGCCTTTTATGGCTTCAAATAAAAAGGATATACTTCCTCTTATAAATGTTGTCTTTGAAGATGTCATTAAGAGGTTGGACGATCCTGAACACATAATTGTCTGCTCAGCATTGCAAGTGCTTCAGACCTTAATGGCCACGGGTAAGGATTTTATGTCTTCCCGAATCAAGGTGGTATGGAGATCTATTAGGTCTCGTATACCATCTTACGGTTTACGTCGACGCGGTGGAATAAAATCTCCTGAAGTCATAATCTTGGAAGAATCGCTCAACACTGTTGCTAGCATATTGATTAACGTCCCTATTGATCCGGAACTCTTTGATGACATTCTACGGACCACTGTTCGTTATCTGCCTTCACATGGACATCTTAAAGAAGCATTTAACAATTTGAATGGCAATGCTGTCTATTTGGAGTTTCTAAGATGCGATCTAGCTTCACTGCCAGCTATCCCTAATTCTCTCACTTATCATCTGGTTCCTCCTATGTTGTGATAATTAAGGTTTCCTCAAGACTATTTTTTCACCACCTTCCCTCCTACACCCGACATTTATTCAGTTTACTTTATCACTCTAGAGACCATCACTTTGTGAGTAATTAATGGATATTGTACCACTTCGCATATTCTATGGTCTTATTGATTTTAGCTAAACGGTCTAACACAATCTTAAGGCTATGGAAGCCGTCTAGCGTAGGGTCTTTAACTTGCAGTTCTCGATCTTATTCGAAGAAGCTGGTGTCCTATGGCAAACGTTTAAATGAAATCAAACTTCCTCCAAAAAATAACAGATCTCAGAATATCCTTGATAGCACTGCCACTATTCAGGCAAGGGCTACGAAGGTGGCCAAAGTTGCGCAATTCTCTGACCTTCCTGTAGATTCACAGCTGACCAGTGCCATCGAAAATTATTTACTTTCTGATCTAGAATATGTTAAGCCAAGCCCTATCCAAATTCAGATGGCCAAAGAAACACCTATATTACTTCGAGACAAATCTAAACAGACAAATGCTGTAGTTTTGGCATCTGAAACTGGGTCTGGTAAAACATTAGCATATTTGATACCATTGATTCAGTTCCTCAAGTTTACTCCGAACTCAGATTCTGATTTAAACATATCGAGTAGGAAGGCTAGTTACAGGGCTGTTATACTCACACCTGTGCCCACATTAGTGGGACAACTGCATGATGTTATCTCGGGCTTGGATATACCTGGTCTAACGGTCGCTGGAATGTCCAATTTCGTGCGCACAAACAAAATTAAGCAGGTTTCGCGTGATATATTGTGCACAAATCCTCAAAAATTTAATGCATTGATGGAAAATAACCCTGATGCGTTCAAATCTGTTCAGATTGTTGTGTGTGATGAAGCCGACACTGTTTCATTCAAAGATGCATATAAAACGAGCATCCAAACTATAAGGGATTTGTCTGAGCACTTAAAATATGTGTTTTTTTGCAGTGCTACTATTCCTACATCTATGGAAAGGCATATTCAACAAGCATACCCGAAAGCAAATCGCATTGTTTCTCCGGATCTTCACAAGCTGCCTTCTCGAGTGAATTTTTCAATTGTTAAATGTTCTCAGGAATTGTATAGGAATAGCAAAATTAGGGCATTGATTCACACTATAGCGTCAATCAAATTTAGCAATTCAGAGCAAGCTCAAGTTAAACGAATTCTAGTATTTGCTAACCATGGCTCTACTGTATCAAAGATAGTTGATGAACTCAAAGCGAAAGGGTTTGACACTTTCGCCGTTGATGGATCTTCTACTACACATGAGGAAATTGAGCATGTGTTAGAAAATTTTAAAACCCCTATAGGCACTGATCGGAATGATGCAGTTAAGATCATGGTTTCTACAGATATCCTTGCGCGTGGAATTGATCTGAAGAAAATTAAACATGTCATCCTATACGATGTCCCGTTCAGTTCCATGGAATTGTTACATCGTGTTGGCAGGACTGGAAGAATGTCCATTCGAGGTAATGCATACCTGATTGTTGACAGATTAGACGAAAATAAGCCTGCAGTTAAACGCATCCGCAAGGCAGCCATTCATCATAGAGCTCTTGTCTAATCAAGCTCAAAAGATAGCTTTTTTTCGCATAATGACGTTATCGCTCTGTGCCGCGCTATGTGCTGCTGTTGCACTTTTTATCCTCATCTTACGATATTTCTCTAGGATTTGGATTTTGTATATAAGTATTTAATGATGCATGAACAAACATACTCTGATTGTTCTGTGGTATCTGCGGTCTTCTGAGATGCAAGCAAAAATAGAACTCCATTTCACTTTCTCGATTGGCGGGTTTTGAATAGCCCTTCGAGCATACAAAATGGATATATTGAAATCAGCGAAATGTTCGACTCCTGTTAGTGAATATAATGTTCTGGAGCTCTACTGCCGTTGATACATCCTTTTTGCTGCTATAATTTGCGCATCTTAACAGAAACATGATATCATAGAAGAATTCTCGTACGGTAAAGCACTAAAATTCAAAGAACAGTCGTAAAGGATGATGAAAAAACCTGATGCAAAAACCTGATGCAAAAACCTGATGATAGGTTGGCATAAGAATAGACCTTTTTTTGTCTTTTTCTTTTTTAAACAAAGAAAGCCATATTGAGTCGATCTGCAACGTATTCATTGTCGCAGAATCCGAGAATTTCAACTATTTCCTGAGTGTGAGCACCCATAATACGTTGCAATTCAGAGCTAGAGTAATTTGTTATGGCCCGTCCAATTTCCACAGGAGCGAAATTTGGATCTACTGATCCGTCAGCAGATCTCTTTACTGCTTTAATAGATATAAGCTCGTCCTCGTGGAAAGTACCTTCTAATCCAACTACACCAACGGGAAGAAGCCCAGCACGCTTCTTTCGAGTGATAGCTTGTGCAGCACCTTGGTCTACCAAAATTGAACCGTGGGGTTTACGGCCGTGCAGAAGCCAGAATTGACGATCCCTAATGGGGTGCCTGCTAGGAACAAAGCGAGTATGTAGTGGTACATCGACATCGTCATCGACCAAAGGTTGTGCCTCCAAAGGGTTGAACGCTGGTATAACATTGGGAATGATTTCCTGCTGTTCGCGAAGCACTGCATCATCTGACACTACAGGAGTTTGTGTACCACTAACGATCTTCGATCTTTCGATGTAATTGAGAATAGAATGAATGTTTCCAGGGACAGAGCTGCGGGTAATGACAGTAGTAACACCAGCCGAACATGCTATTTCAGCAGCGATGAGTTTAGTAACCATACCACCGGTTCCAAATGAGCTTCCAGGAGAATCCACATTTACTTTGAGTTTGGAAAGGTCTTCAACAACCATCACAGGTTTGGCATCAGGGTCAAGTCTTGGATTAGCAGTATAGAGGCAGTCTACATCGGTGAGCAAAAACAGATAGTCTGCGTTTACCATACCGGCAGTGATCGCTGACAAAGTATCGTTATCGCCAAACTTGATCTCTTTAACACTAAGAGTATCGTTCTCGTTAACAATAGGAATAACTCCCATAGAGAGCAGCTCGTTTAGTGTGTTCGAGGCATTAAGATATTGATGTCTATCTGAAATATCGGTTCTGCTTACGAGTACCTGACCAATTGGTTGATCCAGCAGCCTAAAGAAGTTATCCCAGTAAGCCATTAGTCTCGATTGACCAATTGATGCCAATGCCTGTCGGGCGGGCATCGTTTTTGGCTTTTTATGAAGACCCATACGACGCATGCCAACAGCCACTGCTCCAGAAGAGACAAAAACCACTTTGTGGCCTTTACTGCGTAGTTCCACAGCTGTCTGAACAATCAAACACATATTAGTAAGTCTCAATTCATGGGATTCTTCATCGCATATAGAAGAGGACCCGAGTTTTATGACAATTGTTAGCTTTTTCCCTAACATGTTTGCAAAAAATGACGTCAATAAAAAATCTGGAGGAGTAAGAGTTTTGCATACGGCAAAAGAGATTGATCAACGCACGGCTATTAAAATTTGGGCTTTTTTGCGCCCTCGAAGGAACCAGTGGCAGCCTACTGAGACATAGTAATAAATAACCTTTTGAATTGCAGCATTCCTACTAAGAAAATGTCAGAAAAAGGCTCCGATGAGGTCAAAAATATTGGGCAAACGCAATACTTGTACCGATTCTTTAAGGTGGCATTCGGAGGCAAGCTCACTCCTGAAGAAGAGCTTGAATTCCAGTTCAAAAAATCGGAAAATGAATGTCAACGGTGTGAGAAGTATAAGAAGTATATGCTTTCCTACTCGCCTACTGTGAGATTTATGCTAGATAACATTCATAAGCTCGGAGGTAATCTACACGAAGATAACATATTGTGTGCTCATTGTACCGAAAGAAGGGGTGGCGGGTTCAGTCCAGAACTTGGCATTGTTCTGTGCCAAAACTATATTGCTGACAAAAGCCATTTGGAGGACGTATTGTCTCATGAACTCGTTCATGCTTATGACTTTTGCAAATTTAACATAGATTGGATGAATTTAAAGCACGTCGCGTGCTCTGAAATAAGAGCGAGTAATCTATCCGGAGAATGCAGAATGATGAACGAATTGATAAAGAATCGCTTAATAACTCAGTTAAAATTTGTTAAACAACAGCAGGAGTGTGTGAAAAGGAGAGCTTTGATATCTATAAAGTCTCATCCAAGTTGCAAGTCTGAAGAAATGGCTGAACGCGTGCTCGATCAAGTATGGAATTCGTGCTTCCGAGACACAAGACCTTTTGATGAACTTTACAGATAGCTTTGTTGAGCGTTAAGTATTCCTAAATGACGTGTATGAACCAACCATGGCCATTACTGTTGTTTGATATCATTTTCTAAAGCTCTATTTCTGTTCATGCAGACGATCCAGGACTAACTTTTCTCCAGTTTGGCTTATTTTTCACTATCCACGGGTGATTCTGAATGCCTTCCAAAGACAGGCGTTTAGTCGGATCTTTTTGCAAAAGCTTCCCTATAAAATTTGCAGCATCATGGGAGACAAAACTAGGGATCCTGTAATCTGCTTTAGCAATTCGCTTGCATGTGGCATTTTTTGTGCTTTCCTCAAACGGTGGACTGCCAACAAGAAATTCATATGTTAACACGCCTAATGACCAAATATCAATCGCTTCATCGTACGCAGTGCACTCTACCATTTCAGGTGGCAGATAATCGAGGGTACCGCACATAGTATGTCGCCGGGAGTTGACTGCATGTACGCTCCATCCAAAATCAGAGATTTTGAGATCTCCGTCAAGGCCCAGCAAGATGTTTTCCGGCTTAATATCACGATGAATGACATGTTTCTTATGCAAATATAGTAATGCTTGAGACATTTGGTATATGTAATTAGCTGCGGTGGCGTCATCGAATCTGCCTTTCTTTCTCAAAATTCTAAATAACTCACCTTGGCCAGCATACTCCAAAATCAAAAAAACTCGCGTAGAGTCGTGAAAAAACCCATAGAGCCGAAGAATATTAGGGTGTCGTAAGTTTGACTGAATTTCGATTTCTCTCCGAAACTGTTTTTCTACCTTATAGGTCATCAGTTCGCTCTTTTCCATTGCCTTGAGGGCACATATGTAACCAGTTAGTTTATCACGGGCGCAGTAAACTCTGCCGAATTTGCCTCTTCCAAGTTTCCGTCCAATCTCAAAACTATCTAAACTGAATTCTCTGCATCCTTGAGCCTTGCGCTGCTTCTCAAGGTCTTGCAGTGGATATGGTTTGTTTGCAGATGCGCCAGCAAAATCATCTTCGGTTGAGTCTTCGAATACTTGCGAAGCAGGCTTCCACTGGATACTACCATTACTCGCACTAGAATCTGAATTTAAAGCGGAATCCATTTTATCACTTTCCAAAGCTGACTGAAATGCCTGTTTAGACAAATGCAATCGTGGGTGCGCGGCTCGATCTTGTTTATTATTATGCAGGCCATTCGCATGATTGTACCACTTTGTACTCTGATAGCTGTGTTTTTCAACAACGTTTCTGCTCTCGGAGATTTCCATATTTGAGATCTGTTTTTCCACAGAGCTCAACATTGTTTGAGAGCTATTTATTTATGCGAGCGTGTATTAAAAGAGGTGTTAGTTACTAATCTGATCGGTCTTTGATGGTGTTGATACACAATGTGTGTTTACAAATATCCCAAATAAGGTAATTAAATAGTCATCGGGACTTCCTCCTCCCGGCGCCACTGGTCCGCATACAATTTCTCGGCTTCACTCTGCTCAATTTTCCCCTGTATTTTCTTTGATAAAGATTTATCTTTTCATCTGTTTAGATTTTTATTTAATAAGTCTAATTGTTTAAAGATAGTTTCCATGTACCGCGGGTCTTGGACTTGCCTGCGTAATTGTCGAAAATATATCTCCCTGATCCTCTGAGCTGCCGAATATTAAATATAACTGGTATTCTATCACTCCTACTGCTTTTGCATTATTATTACATCTATTTATTTTATTAATTGAAACTGTGATTACAGAATTAGCTGGTGTTTTGGCCTTAAGCAGTGATAATATATATTGGAAGTCCTAGTATGGACTTATACAGCGTACTTTTATTTTTCGATTGTACAATCAAACTATAACATATCGATAGCTGATTCAGCATATCTACACACTAAGCATTCATCTTCTCTTAAAAGTTTTGCACTCTGGCCACGGATAAATTGCAAAGTCTCTCCGCTTATTCCTCACGTATAATTTCCATATTTGACGTCTTGGATCCGCTCAACAGTTTAACAAACCTGAAGTATCAGAAGTCTTACTTTCGTAACAGAAATTGAGTCTTCCGTTTATGCAATTTTAACTACATTATTGTCGACTATATCGCACATACCTTGTATAGGTACACTAGTGCGCAAGTATCCTTTTAACTCTTTGAGTCTTTGCTGGGGTCACAGTATTTTCGCGGAATAATCTATCAATGTACGTTGCAAAGATACTTACTGCCCTTCTACATTGCTTGCTTTCTTCTCTAGGCTCATTCTCAGATCTGCTCTGAAAATGATTCTCAATCCATCCTTCTCCCATTAGATGTGTGCCGACATAGGCTATCTCGTGTTGCAATATCAAATCCTCAATCACTTAGAGTGAATAGCACTTTGAGCTCTCACATATAATTAAAGAAGATTACTGTCAGTATTTTGGTAGTTTTCTCGTGAGGTTTTTGTGCAGGAAATATCTCAGTCATGTGGTGATCGTGTTTTATTGCTTCAGTCATATCAATGAAGCCTTCTGCTGTCGCATTTCCTTCCAGTAACTTCTGGATGTCATCTGTAGCGATTCTTAAAGTTGCAAAACGTGTCACATCATTCTCAGCTTGTTTACTATCTATTCAACCCCAATAGTCCAAGATTGGTTTTTAGTTTTCCACCAGTTGGTCTCGCACGCTAGTCGTGAATCATTATTGGACTAATAGCATGAGGCCACAATTCCAGTTGATGCTTAATCTAGCTAGTCTACTTCATACTAGGTATAAAGACAGATGTCTGGAATTTCTTTCTCGTCAACAAAAACTGATCTAGACGTTACATCGCAATGTGACTCTGTCTAATGACGCGACAAAAGATTCAATACTTGAAGATAAAACAATCGGTTTCAGATTACACTTCTCGCGATTTACTCCCCT
This sequence comes from Tortispora mauiana, assembly GCA_030570615.1. NCBI lineage: Eukaryota > Fungi > Ascomycota > Trigonopsidomycetes > Trigonopsidales > Trigonopsidaceae > Tortispora > Tortispora mauiana. The sequence continues at coordinate 616,620 of JAJLWG010000002.1, forward strand.
ATAGTATCCTCCACGTTGCTCATGGGAATCCAAAGAGCTCGAAAATGCATACACATCGAAGCACTTCATGTATCTTTTGAGTATAGGTTTGCTACCAGTCACATCAGATAGAATATCATGCATCAGCTGCAACTCGGAGACCTTGTACAAAAATGACTTTATTTTGAATTCGATTAATATTTAACTCTAACGCAAAAGATGCAGGTACGGTAAAACGCAGGAATCTTAAAGTTACGGCAGTGCTCCTGTAGGTATGCATTGTGGTACATAAGTCATATTAGTAATAGACATTTTGCTACTGCCACATGTATATATTAAAATTGAAAATATCACTCAGCGAGAATCGCAAAATGAGATAGATTGCTAATAGCATAGACACTTAGTTTCCAATGTAGTATTCCACAGCGAATACTTACCACCGTCTCTAAATTCCATTGTAACTTATTCCTTCCATACTGCTTGACAATCAGCTCTGACACTATATTCGCATTTCATTGGCTGAAACACCTTTATTACCTCAGTTCTTTCCTTGTTAGAGGATTTCAGGCTTCTGCATAACCAATAGCTTATTATAAGCATTTCACACGCCCAGCAATGCATACAAGCAATGAAAGACAACGGACTTTACGGATGACAACTTCAGATTGTTTTTTTTTTTCAAGTACACCAACTTTCAGTAATTTGAGATTAGTGCGAGGTCATGTTTTCAGGTATCGGTTCATATGAAAGTAAACTTACCGCATATCACTTGCCGAAGGCGGTGTTGCAACTGCAGGAGACTGAGATCTCTTTGCTGTAGCTACAGCAATAGCAGAAGCCCCAGAGAGTTTCACCCTGGCCTGCACTTGCGCCTGTGCCTGTGCCTGGGCCTGGGCCTGTGCCTGTGCCTGGGCCTGTGCCTGTGCTTGTGCCTGTTGGCGTGCAACTATTTGTGCGGATTGCTGCTTGTTCATCAATACGACGCGATGGTTCATAGCCCTAATCAAATGCAAATTCTGTGGCTGAGTGGGATCAATCAAGGCCGATCTTCCAGCAATATTTCCAAGTCCAGATCTATCTGCAATGGAAGGAACAAGAGATTTAGCAAACATCTCTCTCATTCTGAAATAATCTGTTCTAATTTTAGCAGGCATAATAGTTTTGGTTTCAATGGGGATAGGAACATGTCGCGATATGGCATCCAATATTAGTTCAACCTCTTCGTCCGGATCCATCTGCCCAAGACCATTTGCGGCATCTTCAGCATCTCCATTCGTATTATTGTTAGTAGAATGGCGTACAGACTGCTTTGCATGATTCCGTTTCTGGTATCTTGCAAGAAGAACGTCATAAGGTTGAGATCTTCCAGGAACAGATCGTTTCGCACCCATTGAATGGGTTTTACAGGTTAAAGAGCGAGCGCAAAAGCCTCCATTTGGTAAAGGTACACCACATTGTCTCTCAACATCCACTACTTTAATTTTTGCAGAGGGTTTTTCAGCTTTGGCCGTTTTTTTCGTTTTCTTTGCCTCTTTCGAACCGTCGTCGGCCTTCCTCTTCTTACCAGTTTTAGTTGATGTATCAGAAACTTTAGAATGCATTCCACTTGGATCCGTAAATTGACTATCCCTATCTGTATTCAACTTTAGCCTAACTGTGACGCGATTGGCTATGTCCTCAGATGCGTCTGCAGCAGAAGCGGCCAGACGTTCTAAGCACTTTTTTATATGGTTAACTATGCAACTTTTTAAAACTGGAGCCGAGCAGTGCTTGCAGATAGCGTAATCAAGTTTGCTACTTAGAATATTTTTGGTTGATAAGTGTGAACGGTCCTCGTCATGAACAATCGGTAGCGGAGAGGGATCAATATCGGACACTTCAGGTAGCTTAATAGAGTCACCCAGTTGCTGCCAGTTTTTATAATCTGGGGCTTTCTGGGACAAATTTATCGCTTGCTTTAAATTTGCAGAGTCCTTGAGATCAAATACTTGTTTGATAATATCAGGATTTGTTAATGCTTTGGATCCTGTGAATATCATGTTAGCACACCATTTCAGAGCGACAACTGTAGAGACGGTTCAACTTACCCAGCTCAAGCATAATTTCTCAGCAACAACAAATACAATACAGAAAAATGTACCTCAAACCAACTTCAGTATATAATACCAAATCTAGCAAGAAGGAAATAATTCTAGATGAAGCTATCTAGATAAGAAGTCGTAGAAGTATCTGAGGGTTAGCCTAGTCTGGTCAGTAGGTGAGCTTGTTTGATCAAGAGGTAGGGTAAATCTGGGGTTACAAATACACGATTGACTATATATGAATAGCATAAAATCGTCAATCCATGCTGATGCGCTATATATAAGACACCTTTACGGCCATTCCAAATGTAGTCATCAGTTTATTTCGAGCGGCGTGAAAAATGGGAACGAGTCTGGCTCTGACTGCTGGTCTGCTGAAGATAACAGTGAAAAGCAACAGCGATGTAAGTAATCTCAGTAAAGGAGAATTATTCATTATAGACGACCAGATACTAGACACTCTGATCTTCATTAACTCTTTGATAGACCAATTGGCAGATTTTTCAGACTCATGAGTCTTCTTTGTTGGCGATTTTCCCGGTCCTGATATGACACGTCTAGCGACATCTGGGCTTCCTCGAGACCGTCTCCTTGGTACTGATCGGGGGCTAGCAGATCGTTCTACTGCTTTTCTGGCACGTCGAGCTTCTTCTGCCCTTTCAAGTCGGATTGCTTCCTTTCGTGATTCAAGTGTTTTGAGAAGAGCTGTGCGATCTTCGTGTTCGAATGCAGGGGACTCGTTTATAAACTGAGAAGCAAGATTCCACTCGCCAAGGCCCGCGAGAATGTGAAATACGTACAAGCGACAGACCTTCAAGTAGCTATCAGACACATTTCTGGGATCAGCAGGCACGTAAGCATTCAAGTAGTCCTCTGTCCATTTCTTCAGAGAGATGATTGAGGTCATATGCTTGAGCAGCAGCATGAGTAATGTAGACATTATTGCAGGGGGTATGTGCGCTACGCCACCATTAGCATCGGTTACCCGTATCCATACGGTTCCAGATTTGGCGCTTTCATAGGCACTGGTCAGCATTTGAGCTAATTCAGGTGATATGTCTTCAGAATCCGCAATAGTACCATTGGTCTTGCAGATTGCATCCAAAACGGCAAAATAAAGGCTCCATATCTTATTCCAAGTTTGTGACCTAATCTCCTGCCTTTGCACTTCCAAAAGAGACAAAGATTCCACAAAAGCGTCAGATATTTGATGGTTTATGAACATATTTGCCGCGTTTCTGTACTTGAGCGCAGTCGCTTCCTGATACAAATCACCGGTAGATCCAGTCAAACTGATCAAATCTGACGATATGGACATAGAAAGAGGTATCTTTGGAGTGTCATTGTTATTACTCAAGTACTCAACATCGCCTTTTATCGGTGTCCTTGGAGAATCGGAATCTGGTAAATCCATACTCGGGTGCCGAGGTTAGTAACGGCTTAAGATGTTTCTATACAAGTTCGGGTGGGGAGCCGGCGGACGGGCATGTCGTTCATTCCCAGCGATTGCGGCGATTGGCCGAATTGCAATATGTGTGGGGAGGTGAAAGCTTAAAAGCAGGCAAAAAAATACATTATTTCATATATATATATATGGATTCTATATTATCTGTCATATTTGCCAAAAACAAGCGATGCGTTAGTCCCACCGAAACCAAAACTATTAGATATCGCATACTGTATCGCTTTGGCCGTTGATTCCGTGGGGAAATCAAGCCCAGTCTGCAGAATCTCCTCATCGATCTTGTCTAATGCGTAGTTCGGCAGCATGCGACCCTCGCTGATCGCCAACACCGAAAGCAACCCTTCAATCGCGCCAGCAGCTCCGAGCAGGTGGCCTGTAAATCCTTTCGTGCTGGACACCGATGTACTAAGATCACAATCGCGGTCATTGCCGCCACTCAGAACGGCCTTAATTGCTCGAGCCTCGGCCAGATCACCAACCGGCGTAGATGTGGCATGCGCATTTACGTATTCGATATCCTTCGGATCTATTGCTGCATCTTTTATTGCGCGTGACATGCACTTCTGAGCGCCTGATCCATCTGGCGTTGGTCTGGTCTCGTGAACTCCGTCGGCGGATAGCCCATATCCGAGAACTTCGGCATATATGTGTGCGCCTCTAGCCTTAGCGTGCTCCAGCTCTTCCAAAACTAGGGCAGCTGCTCCTTCACCCATGACAAATCCGGCCCTGTCCTTATGAAACGGTCTGCTAGCAATTTCTGGAGGCAGAGTGGACAGTGCTTTGACCCGGCAGAAACCTGCGATCGAAAGGTAGCTGATCGGTGCCTCTGCTGCTCCTGCGATCATTACATCAGCATCACCGTGTTGAATAAAACGTGCAGCATCACCTATAGAATGCGTGCCAGCAGTGCATGCGGTAGAAGCACAATGGTTAGGTCCACTTAAATTGTATTTGATAGTGATATAACCAGCAGCCATATTTGGAAAAGCTTTTGTCACCAATCCTGGCTGCACACCGCGGTAACCGCGGTGCTCATATGCTGCTGCGGTGTCGACAATCTCTTCAAATCCGCCAAACCCAGAACCAAAACATATACCAGTATGTTCTTTGGCTTTGTCTGTAGACGGCAACCATTGTGCGTCCTCTAAAGCCTGGGTTGCAGCACACATCGCGTAGCTAGCAGATTTACTCATTCTACGTGTAAAAGGTTCACACCATTCAGAAGCATGAAACACTCCCGAATCTTTAAGCGAACCATACTCTTTTTCTGTACTTTTGTTCACCAATCCTACTGACTGACACGGTAGCGACTCTGCGTCTCTATATACACTAATCGCGCTCTGGATTGCTGACTTCCCCCTTACTGCCTGTTCAAAATTCTTCTTGGCTCCAAGACCCAAAGGGCTCACCGCTCCTAATCCTGTAACGACTACACGACGAAGTCCCTTTGGAGCCATAATCGATTCGGTCTTTAAATTTGTTGATAAATATTGGTCTATAGTTAGATACGTACAGGGAACCGAGACCCGCTTGCTCGGCATTTAAGCTTTCTCGTGATGTTATCCAGCAACATTGTAGAATAATCACTATAATTGTCATGGTTCCATGGACTTCTTCCTCATCTAGTAATATATTCCGTAATTAGAATATATAAGGACTCTCTGAGTCAGCCGTAACAAATTTAGCAGTTTGCGCAACGTCGTGATCAGCTGTCTCACCTAATAGTCCTCGAGCTATAGTGGTGTCATAGGCACGAACAATCTGTGTCTGGCCTTCTTCAACTTGCGAAAATGCAAATCCTCGCTGCTTCCTCATTCTCTGCACTTGACGAACCTTCCTGATCGCCTTCTGAAATTGTTGCATTCGTGGCCTATAGTCGGCAATGTTGTATTTCTGTATCTCTTGCACAAAATGATAGCTCGAAGGCAAATACATGCGATGATAGTATTTCCATGCTATATCCCGTATCAGGCATACAATAGGAATGAGGAATATTAGGGCCCAAAAGGTCAAAGAGCCATAGAGTTGCGGCAGTATACCTTCAAAGATTTTGGCAACACCTGTCAGGGGTGCAAGCCAAGCGTATAAAGGCAAGATTAGCATCCATAATGCAAACGATCCTGGAATAGCCACCACCATAATTTTCGTCCATGTACTAGTAGTGAGTGCAGCCTTGCTAAGCACAGTCAGAATTCCCGCCGTGTAGGCAGCTGTTCCCCATACCCACATGTCTGCGGCTTTACCACTGCCTAATGCAAGGTTTCCTTGGTAGGCCGCCACGGAGAGTCCAAAAATCAGTGCTCCATGGTAGATTCCATTGAGAACCCATCCATAAAATGCAGCTCTATTGAAAAATACGTTTCGCTGGCCCAGTCTATAAAGTTGCGGGTATCTCACTAGCAGTCTAGCGCTAACAAACTGGTCAAAAACACCGAGCGCAAATGGGGGCAAAATAGTGAAGACGACATTGAACATAGTTAGCGTCCATGATTCATACATAGTCTGGCCGGAAAAAACATTGATAAAGCCAAAAAAGAACTGAGTCGTATTTATGGCAATATTCTTGTAGAAAGAATACAATATAACCTTACTGGTTCTATTGTAATTCCACAAGCCATGAACAAGAAGCAATTTCTCCAAGTATCTAAATTGTCCAATGGCAATATCTGCACTCCGCGCAGCTTGAGTTCCTTCCATACCACTAATTCCAACACCGACATGCGCAGCCTGAATCATGCTCACATCGTTAGCACCATCGCCAATAGCTAACAAAATGGACGTTAAGTGTCGTTTTACCAGTCGCACCACTAGTGATTTTTGTAATGGGGATACTCGACAACAAATAACTGCCTTGCATTTGCAAGCCAGTTCCAGAAATTTCTTCTCAGAAGCCCTCTCTAAAGCAAATCCAAGAGAAACACCGTCAATCACCAGCGCCAAAGAATCGATATCTGCCTCACCAATGTTTTGGGAATTGATAGCTTCTAGTTTTTGCTCTATATTAGAAACTGTATCCTCCCTGGTCTCTTCATTGACAATCAGCAGGTTCATATCCTCTGCTAAAAGTTTGCAACTCATCCCTATATTGATAGCTGTTTCCTGTCTATCCCCGGTGAGTACCCATATACGAATTCCAGCTTGCTGCAGATTGTGTATTGTGTCTGGTACACCATCTTGCAGTTTGTCTTCAATAGCAGTTGCCCCTAACAGGCATAGATCTTTCTCAATCAATTCCGCAGCAGCTTCTAATTTCTCCTGTCTATCTGTCATTGATGTTGCCGCTTCGTCGTATATAGCTGCCCATCTTTGATACTCATCTTCAGGAATATCTCTGTAGGCAATGCACAGTGTTCTCAAGCCTTCAACTGCAAACTCTTCAAGATGCTTGGTAGTAGCAGCAGTATGCGGATTATTCTCAGCGAGCCTCTCAAATATGACCGTATCAGCCCCCTTACAAAAAAGTCTAATTGTTCCGTCAGGAAACCTGAAAATTGTAGACATTCTCTTTCTTGTAGAGTTGAACTCGCAGACGTTGAGCAACTCTATACTTGCTTCCATGCCGTCATTCTCAATAATGATTGCTTTGGGTGTGCGTCCAATAAACTTGTATCCAAGCTTGGCAGCACCTTCGACAAGGGCACCTTCATCAGGTGAAGCCGCTTGATATTTTACTTTGCTCGGATTCTCTTCATCGACTTCAGGGATAACTGTATGGCATGAGGCCAGATGCAATAAAAAATCATTCAAAAGCTTACTCTCATCGTCGTTAGCGTTGAGTTTTTCCAGCAGAATAGAAAATTTGAAGGCACCAGTTGACATGTCATCGTCTGCATGGTGTCTTTTATCCTCGGGTATATCATACATGTAACAAATGCCAGCTATGGAACAGGCTTTGAACTCCATAACGTTACAGGTAAGAGTACCAGTTTTGTCTGAAAATATGAAGCCTACTTGTCCAAGTTCCTCTACCAAACTGGACGTGCGGCAGACAGTAGCAATGTCCTGTTCCTCGTAGTAGATATCCAGATCTGAACTAATAAGATACGCTTGATAGTATCGCACAAGTTCCAAAGTCACAAACAGAGAGATAGGGATCATGGCAGAAAATAGGACCCAGTAAGTTAAAATATTCTTAAAGAAAACACTGGCGTAGTTGACATTTGCAAGGTATAAGTAGGCCAGCTTCGTACCGGATGTCACTTCTGTGATGACGTTTCCAAGCGACGATATTAGCGCCAGTAATATTAGTAAGATAAAAAGAATGATAATTTGCTTATTCAGCATATGCTCTACGGCTGTCCTCTTAATAGGGGAGGCTGTAGCGTTTCGCAATAGCTTTGTTTCATGACCTGTGAATACCACCAGCCCGTAGACCCACCTGGTGTTCCGTAAATTAGCCCCACGAAGAAGCATCTGATTTGGCGTTAGTGGTATATTTTTCTTTATTGATCCCATTTCAAGTTTCAGAGTCCCCTCGTAGGTGTAGAGACTACTGTTCGGATGTTCAGAAAGTAGTTGTCCCTTCAGTTCTGCCAATGCAGAAGGATTGATCAAATCACCGGTGTCAGGATGGGCCTGCTTTATCTTTAGATTAGTTTCCCCATCTAGATTTGATGTTTCTACGTAGCACAATCCTTCAGGTTCAGATGACGCTAGTAATATAACATCTGCTGGAAATGGGTCGCCAGATTCAACTTTTATTATGTCACCTACGGCGATGTCGATCCAGGCGCATTCTTCGAATACTCCGTTCTGCAAACGTAACACTCTAGAATGATTTAACTCTCTGTCTGATTTTCTTCTTTTGAAGTCTTCTGTCAGTTCCTTGATGGCAGAGACGATGAGGACGACCATGAGGGTTCCAATAGTGGTGTAACGATTGAAAGGAGTGACGTTAGGAACCTGTTGTATAATAGCGGTGATAAGGAAGAACATATTTGCGTATTTTGAAAACTGTTCAATTAAGAATTTAGGCAAGAAAGTGCCTATATTGTATTTTGTAGTACTGATGTTATTAGCGCGGTAGCTGAGAAGACGATTTGCAACGGGATCGTTGAGATGCACAGTCCTTGGACCTATAGCGTGGTGTGCAGGACCATCCTTGTGTCTCACCCGGCGCCACCAGCTGATTATATCAAAATCTTGTCTTGGTTCACTTTCTTGCTCGGACAGTGGCACCTGACGAGTCTGTATAGCTTCAGGTCCTAGTACACCATGCGCGACGCCAGCAGTCGTATGCGTTTCCTCGTCCGGTTTAGCGCCTGTAATAGCCAACGGTATGTCCACGCCTTCGTATTTTGGCGCCATTCCTAGCCTATGACGAGTTGCTGAAACGAATTTTGAGAATCGAGAAGGAGGATGAGTAGAGTATGCGACATTCTCGTGTATGGACGAATCGTCCAAAGAGGACGGCCCAATTGGATCAAGGTACGAGTCGTACTGGTTCAGCGTGTTGTCAGTGTCATCAAATGGACTGCTAAACGGATCTTCATTATTGGTCCAATGAGCACCAGAACGCGTTCTGTTGTGAGAAGTCATGCAGTTTGCCGTCTGTCTATGGTGATACGGAAGAAGGATGTGGTAGTAGGTAGTATACTTAACCTATGGGCCCAGCCTGCTCGGCTTCCCATTGGCTGTGTTTAGTTGAACTACTAAGGCCGTAAATGAGGAGTCGCTATAAGCCAGTGAACATGATTACAGTTACATTGAGGCATATTTGCATATTTAAAAGTCATTAATTGAGTACTTTATTTACACAGTTCCATAAATCAGAAGACACGTGTTCCGGTATCTCCACCGAAGAAAGCCACATGAAATCTGTATAGTCTGTAGAACGCGACAGATTGAAAGATCCCGCGAGAATATGGGACTTGATATAATAAACTCTGTCTTCTGACAGTTTTTGAACAAGGGCTGGCGTGTTAGATACAGTCCAGATGTTCATGTCAGGTCCACCGGTGGCAAACAGTCCTTCCTCGGCGACAGTGTGCAATGCGCTGTTTTCGCTGATGCTAAAAGTAGGAAACACCCACGAATTCGAACTTTTCTCTTTGACTACCAGGTAAAGAGGTTTATCCAAGGCCCTCTCCAAAGACTTCAAGTCGTTGTTTTTGTCGGCGTCTGTGATTCTCAAGTTAGGCTCAATGGGTCGCGACATCGAAGACTTGTCTTCGGGATCGTATGACGGTGCAGGCAGACGGATATCCTGCTTGGAGCTTCTGTCGCGACCTTCTACCACGTCCGGCCGGCCGAAAGGATAATAAACGGATTTTTGCGCGCCAGTTGGACGAGTTTGCAGTTCTTCAAAATCTCTTTCGGCCAATGAATCCGGCCTGAAGAAGAATTTTTGTGGGAACGTCCACATGAGTCGCTTCTCCAACTCACTGGTATAGTTATAATACGATTTCTCAAAGTCGTCTAGTTCTTTGGTAATTACTGGCATTCGGCTTAAAATAGCTCCTGCCTTTATAGACATACATCGCTTAGATATTAATCTTCCGGTTATTGCTCTCATTGTGGAAAAAGTTGTCTTCCTCGGCGAACCTCCCAAAGTGCCACACCACACGTATATGTGTTTAACGGAGTAGACAGGCAAATTACAACCTTGCGGGCTAGCCAAAATCTGTACAGCAATCTGAATTAACTGTCCTAATAAAATGTCAGCTGATTTAGTTATCGTTTCGCGGTTTTTTATGCAGCACATGATTCACTACTCCTTGTTTCGACAGTCCCTTCCACATCCACGAAACTGGATGCTTTGGCATCTCTATATCGATCGGAAAGTCTTCTACGAACCTGTGGTGCGCTGTAGATGTAGGACAATAAACCTGAAACTCTGCAAATGTAGATGAAGAGCTCCAGAATGACATCTTTCTTAAACAAGCTACCACGAGGCTCGTCACTTCGCTGCCGTTCAAGCAATGCAGGTACAGAGGAGCATGGTCCTGATCGAACAATATCTCGATTGCTTTCCTGACTTGACCATGTGTCATTGACACCCCAGTCTTCTTCGACTTGCCTGCAGCCTGCACAGGCAGGTGAATAATATTAATACCATTGTCTAACGCAAATTGTTGAATATAGTCCGCGGGTTCATTAGGTGTGAGACTAAGTATGGTTGTCAATCTCAACCTCTTCATGAACCTGAGGTTCACTGGCTGCGGGTATGACCCCCGATACAGGTTTGGCTGCACCTCGCCAAACCTAAACGGAGTCGTTAAAGACTCTGGTTCCGGCATATCTGCCTGCCTGGTCCGTAAGTGTCTGTAAAACCCCCCGAGCTAGCAGAACGGTTCCAGATTATTGTATGCAAATCGATATTTAGTGGTATCTATCCCGAATACTAGCGGACGACAATATGTATGACCTGTGAGGCTCAATAGCTAGCCCTAAATAACACAGTCACACTTTATTTTAGGGTTGCGCAGCTGTGTCCCACGCACTAACATCGTTGGGATCGAACACTCTTGAACTCCTTACTTCTACACAAAATCAAACATGTAAGTATTTGCTGATGCACTCATGTGCGCAAAAATGGTTATTCCAGTCGGTATGCCTAACATTTAACTAGGTCAAAAAGAACTAAAAAAGTTGGAATCACAGGTAAATACGGTGTCCGATACGGTTCATCGCTCCGTCGTTCTGCTAAGAAAGTCGAAACTCAACAACACGCCAGATACCTCTGCACTTTCTGCGGAAAAAACAGTGTAAAGAGAACTGCTGTCGGTATCTGGAACTGCAAGCACTGCAGAAAGACTCTTGCCGGAGGTGCCTACGCTGTCTCTACTCCTTCTGCTTCTACTGCTCGCTCTACCATCCGTCGTCTCCGTGAACTTGTTGAAGCGTAATTCCTTTTATTCAAAAGGTATAGTTTTATTCCCACGACAATCGATGATCTTATTTTTCTTCCCTCGTAGATTACTCTTTCTCTAGCTCCTCTTTTGGTATTCTAATACCTGCTCTCATAGCCCGAGCACTAGTTCTTTTCACACCCTCGCTTGTAGTTTTTCAGGTTGCATAAAATAACCCTTGACCCTATAGTCCACTCTCCCTTTTCAGCCATATTGATTCTGTGTATTATCCCAGCTGTTATCGATACCGCAATTTTGCCCTACTACACACTCTGCCTTTGACTGCATTAAATCATTGTTTACCTGTTCAACTTTATTAGGAGATGTCGGAGGAAGAATCTTGTAATATATGCTACTTATCTTTGGTCTCTCCTGAGGAGCACTTAGAACTGACTATCGACAAAGCAGCATTGCCTGTTATAACGTCCACAAGCTTGACGACGCCGCTAAAAACTCGAAGCAAAACACATGCGGAACACCTAAAACTTGCTGCAAAAGTAGGCGTACTTTCATGTAATCACTACTTTCATTTTCAGTGTATTATGTGCTGGTCGAACCGGTCCTCCACTTGTCCCTTGTGCCGGCAAGAGTTTCGATCTATCTCAATCCGAGATCGACCTGACTCCGATGAAATCAAGTGCGTATTAGTTCAGCATAGGTCCGCTCCATCGGACGATTACACATCAGTTGATGATACTGTAACATCTGCGGACGATGAACTTGCTGCAATATCGTGGCTTCCTTGTCGAGTCTGCGATAGCAATGCTAACGATTCTGAGCTGTTGATTTGCGATGAATGTGAGGCTACTTATCATTCCTCTTGTTTGGGATTCGACAGTATCCCTCAAGGTGACTGGTATTGTCCTGATTGTATGTATATCATATCCCAGTGGCAGAGCGCAAATCGAAGAACTCGTGATACCCATGATTACAACGCCACTCCTTTTGCTCTACGAGAATCTGCCGGTCTTCGTTACCGTCGTCGTTTAGGGCCTCGAAGAGCCGCTCTGGCTGCTCTAGAAGTTATTTCACATCGACATTCGTCTTCCTCAGCAAATATACGCAGCCCATATATGCTGCGTAGTAGGACCTCTAATGGTAGAACGCGAACGTCTGCACTGACTACCGCGCCATCCTTGCTCCGAAGCGAAACAACACCGCCGCCTACAAATACTTTACAAATATCTGCTGAAGAGCAACAGGCATGGGGTATGTTTGAACAAGCGCGCACTTTGGGCTCTAATTCTTCTCTTGCTTCAGCCAACACGACTACTGTCGTTGGTACTACTAGCTACTCTAGCACTTCACCTATCACTACCCGTACCAGACGTCGACTGCCACGTCGATCATTACACAATGCTGGAGAATCTGCTGGAAATGAATCATTCTCGAATACCACTCCTGAACGTTTGAGAGTTAATAACTCTTCTTCGCCCATAAACAATACTTCTCAAGAGTCTACACCGACCAGAGGCACTCGACGAGTAAACCAGATGCTGGCAGAAATTAGAAGTCCAGCTACATCACGGCCGATTAGTCGGTATAATAGAGCTGTTGTGATAGGTGACCTTTCTTATTCTACTGCTTCTAGCAGCGGTCAAACGACGCCACCCCGCGTATCATTTGAACAAAAACAAGAAGTGCAGAGCTTTGTTCGAGATAAGTTACGACATCTGCATCGCCAAAGACGCCTGCGGAGTCGGGAATACACCGCAATCAACAAGACGGTGTCTAGGATGGTATATGCGTATATGTCTGAATGTGGTGAGTCTGAGGAAACAAACTGGAAAGAGTACGCGAACGAACTTTTGCAGAAATACATTGGATGACATACAATAGCATTTATGGATTTATGAGAATACGCATTATAGTAAGAATTGTAGGACGATAAGTAATAAAGACAAGCTATACAAGTGTCTAATCTTACACTGGTTTAAAGACGACCGATAGTTTTTGAGGCAGTTCGATTTTATTCTAATACTTTTCCAAAAGATTTTTTTGGGGGCCTGTAAAGAAAAGTAGAAATATGTTTACTCCTCATAGTCAAGTTTACCGCTTTGTGAAAGCATAGGGAGACCTTCGAGGAGGCCACGGAAGTATTCGTAAGCTGCAAAAGTAACTGCTTGGCCAGGTGCAACGCGCATGACACGAGGAGTTATACCCTTATAGAGAGCAAAGAAACCTTCATTTTGGACCAAGGTTTTGGCAATGCGATTGAATCGAACGAATCCAGATTCAGTAGAACGGCCAGTTTCCCGTTGCATACGAGTCTTGATAGTATCGATTGGAGCATTAGACAAAGGACCCATAGCACCCGAGATTAAACCGAAGGCCATATGCTGGTATGATGGTAATTCAGTTTCGCTAAATTGAGGCTGCACCTTTTTGGCCCACGTTTTTAGTTCGCCATAAACGGTGAAGTTGACTGCCTGGTTAGTGGCTTGGCGCAGGGCAGTGAGGATGACACCACGATATAAAGCAGAGATACCTTCTTCGCGGATAACAGTATAAGCACAATGAGCGGCATTGCGATACTTAGGTTGGTCTAGAGGATCGCTCATTGAGTGGCTTTGAGCTTGTAAGCGAATCTTAATGACATCCGTGGGGTTGACAATCAGAATAGCTTCGGTAATACCGGCCCCAAGACCAGCAATGAAAGTTCCACCAGCAGATACCTTGCCGGTTTCTTTGTTAGCCACAAGAGTCTTGTAAAATTCGAACGAAGAGAAACGAATAGCCATTTTTGGAACAATACCAGCGATGACAGCTCCAAGACCTTTGTACAAACCGAGGGGAGTCTCGTTCTTTACAATAGATCTCGCAGTAGAGAAAAAACCAGGCTTTTTAGCTCCAGAACCACCTTTTCTGCTTGAAAGTTGCATGCGCACTTTGATAGTGTCGAGGGGATGGCAGCACAGTGCCTCAAGCATACCGGCACAGCCTCCGGCAATGAGGTGGACAGCAGTGGTTGGTTTACCTTTCTTGTCGTTGGACATAGTGTTATTCTTCTTTTCCGTGAGAACTATGATGCTTGCTGAGAAAGTGCAGAAGGATAGATGACAAACAGGCTCAGAAGTACGTTGTCGAAAGTAGAGAAGTCGTGTTCAGATGACTTAATAAAATCTCGTCAAAAGGGACACAGTAGGTTCGTCTAAATAAGAGTTAATAGTGCGTAAGTATGTAGCAAAACTCGAATATTCAGGCGGAACTGCAGGAATATTGAATTAATGAAACGCGAAGAGAATATATAAAAAGTACACGTAAAGTACGGGATGTTAGTAAAAGTAAAGAAAAACAGCTGGAAACCGGGCCTCGGTTCAATCTCGCGGAGCATTAGAAACTTAATTAGAAAATCCGGGGCAGAGGAAATATTAGGTTTCTATAACAACAGTCCTCTTTCGGTTCTCCCCAGGTTTTTACACCAATCAGGGACTACAATTATCACAAGAATTCTTCCTTATTTGGCATTCCGGCGGCTGTACGGAACTGCTAACCTCACTTGCGCAGACGTGGATCACAAAGGTATATCTGTACAGTGTATCATTAGTACTGGAGGGGTTATCCGAACGAACTTAGTATAAATAAATGTGCTTAGAGAATTGAAATGTGGGACTGGGGTGGGCTTCAGTTGCGTCTGACAAGGCGGACAGTATAACCACCCGCATGGGGTAGGCTTGGCAGATGCGCGAGGTCGGAACCTGCCGGCCTAGAGCTGTCGCGGTCTATTGGTCCCGGTTAGCAAAAGCGTGCAGCAGGCCTAAAACACAGTCTTGCATAGCTAGCATATATGTTCTATAAAGGAAATATAAGATCATCTATGTTGCAGATGGTCTGGCCGGTCTTTGTCGTTGAGGTCTGGCGAACTTTTTCGCTGAAGGGGGTGGAGGTGGATTTATGATGAGCATCAGTTGCTCGGTAACAAGCTCTGGTTCAGAGGTTTCGAACGTATCAAATATATCTACGCCAGCTGACTTGGCTTGAGAAATCACACCGCTCTTTGTAGATGCGTACACCATTCGATGTTTGATCTTCGAGGCGCTAGGACACGTGTATATGAATACCAGTTTGTTCTCTGGAGTCATGTAAAAAGAAAATCGTGGATTTTCTGATTCAATAGTTGTTCCAAGCTCGTTTACCGAGGTATTTGTCTTGTCGGCTAGCTTGATTTGTTCTTTTTCGAAATCGATTTCCAACTGCACAAGATCTGCGGGAGATAATGATCTAAGTGTCTCCAATGTAGCCTCGGACACAGGGAATTGAACGCCTGCAGAGCCAATATGTGATTTTCGCTGGTTCGTACCTCTGAGCGAATCCGCCTCTTTTTCTTTTACGTACAGCAGACTTTCTTCTTCTCGAGTCAGAGGGGCCGCTAGGGCTTCATGTTTCTTGCTAGATATGTAGCCCTCTGCAGAGAACTCGGCGAGCTCGGTGACGAACAAGTGTCTGCCAAAGCGATCTGAGCCAAGCTGTCTCATGAGCGAGTTCCGGCTTGACGCGTAGAGCATCTTCTGACGTACAGGGGCGTCATCTGGGACGTACGATATGAAGACGAGCCCGTCGGGTCCATCGTGTTCCCTGTAGAAGACATACGAACAAGAGTCTTGGACAATATCTGCGAGTTGCGCAAAGTCAGACTCTGGTGTCTCCTTCGCATTGATGTCTGTAAAAGGTACAACGGATTCTGGCTGTTAGCTACCGGAGGAACAAGACGCTGATGTATCAAGGAAGAAGGACATAGGGTGAAAACTTACCGTTGTGGATTCTCGCTACAACAGCACGAGACTTACTGGCAACAAAATCCTTGAACTTAGACAGCAGATCTTCGGAGGCTATCCTGTTAGTGCTTAAGCTAGTTGACTCCCATAGTGGAGCTGCACTTACCGCTGATACCGGATTGCGTAGACATTGCGACAGATGGCAAGAGGAGTGGGCAGGGTTGGGGAATAAAAAGAACTAAGAAGGTGATACAAGGAACTTTAGGTTTATTATTTAATAGAATGCGTAGAATATCAGAAAAAATTAGAGGCTACAAAATATTAGAGAAGAGATGCTAAATATTATCGGTAGAGTCGTGGTGAGAAAATGCTCGGTAGCCATCTGGCAATATCGGATTGAATAGAGGATGCGGATTGTTAGTTTGTTCATGCGGATCGTGCTGATGCAATACAGACTCATTCTGGGATTCATGTGGCAGCTGGTGCTGTATTTCTGATCTGAAACCGGGTGTCTCGGATGCATGAGTCATAGAGTGACTGTATGAAGCATACGCAGTGGTGTTGCCAGTAGAATAGCGATGGCCCGATAGGGAATGCAATTGAGGGTAGTCGAAGTGAGTCGACTGGTAAGTCTCAGGCAGAGACTGCGTAGATCTGTCGTGCAGATAGTTATAAGAAAAATGCGAGTTGTGGCTGCTCCAGGATCCTACTTCACCCGTATAGTTTGCTATATTCGAATAGTCTGAATCGTCAGGATGCTGCCCTTCTAGTCCGTCTTCGTATCCTTGAAGCTGTGTGTCCGAGAAAATATACTGCATGTCGTTCATAACGTACTGTATCGGTTCGTACGGACTAGTAGACTGTGGAAAGAACTGATTACTGTAATTGTAGTGCTGGTTTTCAGTGAAGCTGTTGTTCATAGACAACGAACTCGACTGCAGCAGAGCAGCTTGCTGAACGTCTGGCGGCATTTGTGACCTCATACTGTCTTCACTGTTAGATTGGTTCATCGACAAAGAGGGGCTAGCGTTAGGCGATGCTCGGTATGGTTTTGGCCCTCTTCTTGCTCGCTCTCTGCTTCTTCCTTCCGGGTGCCTGATACGCTTTGTGCTTCCTTCGACGAATGTGCATGGACGCTTGCACGCTTTACAAAGTTCACAGGGAGGAGCGACGAGTATTTTGCAGTGATGTTTCCGTGCTCGGCAGTAATCGCATGGGCGCTGCTTGCGGCTTCTGTACGGTCTTGCGGTATGCTCCTGATCGCTACCACTGAGAGGATCAGTCGTCACTTGTTGTAGTATCCTTTCCTTTGTCGTACTGCTTTCGTACATATAGGTGGCTCTAAACTCTATTACATAAGATACTGGTACAATGTGTAAACGATAGACGTTTGATACAAACACCAGCCTTGTTGACGTTGTCTGGAGACCTTGTTGTATATGTTTATAGAGATGTAGCTATGAGTAACAGCCGTATAGAGTTCTTGTCCAAGCTTGTACTAGCAAGCGTTAACAACTAGTAGATATTAAATAGATTCTTAGAGCGATCTTCTGCAGCTCGATTTTTGTACAGTATAACACAAACCAAGTTATGGGTATTATTAAATACCTCAGCTATATATATATATTAAAGTGCAGTATACAGGCGACATTGAATATGGTATGAAATAGCGTTTTTCGATTAGAATTAAGTTATAGAGCGTATAAAATGATATGTTAAGGTTAAACCTTGTTCCCGCCTGCTAGTGTGCAATGGTAATTTTTTAAAAGATATAGTTACTCCATTAGAGCTAATACTAGTGCAATCTGAATATAAACGACCGTAAAAGTGGACTTTTTTATTTCAGAATAATAAGCCTAAAACGCAAAAATACTCTCAATCGTTTAACCGTTTTATGATACTAAAATAGCAAGAGGCCAAGTCTTTTCTTTTCTATGCGTGTCCGTCACGTAATCTAGTCGTAATGAAAATACTTAAAGCGTAACCTGCGAGAGTATAGCTAATACCTTGCAAACATAATATATTATCCACTTGTCAGTTATTTTTTTTACATACTGCACGCAAACCATGCGCAATATAGGAAGAAAACTACGGCTCTATGGCTTGCGACAAAGAAATTAATAAAGTTTCAGGCAATGTTACATTTCAGAAGAATTAAAGTTATGTCAGAGAAATAAACAATTTGAACTTCAATTCCATGAGTTTAAAGTTCAAGTTTCAAAGGCTTGGCAATCCTTGGCCTGTCATCCGGCTAGTTCCAGCCATTCCGTGTCTTTCCAATAGGCGCATTTTTATTCGGAATACCAACTCTACTTCCATTAGCCTCAGCGAAGTCAATAAGGTACCTTTTTATACAGCTATCTATAAAGTCATAGCAAGCTGTGGATCTGTAAACGTTAAAACCATTTCATAGCTAATTGTTAGACAGTGAAATGTTCTCGCCCAGTTTTATGCTAGTGAGCTTTCCGTGAGCTAATAAAGATTTGAAGTACATCAATGTTTGTTGCTGTTGTCTTTAGCGTCGCAGAGCCAGCACGTAGTAGAGAAATGAATAGCAGTCTGGCGCTTTCTTTACTAAATCACGTAGACAACTAGCCGTATTAGCTCATCTTTCTAAAGTGGAGGTTTAATTAACAAAAGGCTAAATACATTTTACTCTCCTTTCATCAGGTACTTAAAGTCTTATATATGCGACCGATGAAAAATATACTCGGATCGCGCTTAACAAGCCAAAATAATCAAAGATTTTCTATGTGCGCGGGCCTAAATCGGTTAGTAGCATGCAACCGATAGGCTAGTATTAACTTTAAAGTTAATGGCAGAACACGATACGTTGCAGTGAAAGTAAAATGTCAGTGGTAGATTAGTTTTAGATCTAACGTTGCCAAGAGCTGTTAACTAAATAAGCGACATAGTAAATATAGACGGACCTATTATACGTTCCGCATTTCATATCGCATTCTCATTTAAGTTTGAAAAGCAGTAGACGATACAGGGGTTAGTTACTAATTGTAGCGAATTTGGGGACTGATGGACGAACCAAATAAAATGCCTCTTGATTCAAGGTAGCAGTTTTATGTACTACTTCGATTCTTTATTGACTTTCTTAATCTACAGAAATCTGGCCTCTCAGACTGTAAATGCCTCTGTTACCTTTTTGGCGTGGACAGTAATGCTGACATTACACAACTAGAGTGGTGTGGTACGGGGGAAAATAATGTACCCCTTACCCTGCACCTTTCCTTCCGTTTTCTACCATTCGATTAGTTAAGCAAGCAACAGATGTCTCGACATCGCCCTGATGCCATTGTGTGCATGAAGCAACCGGGTATTTCGGTCGGAAAACTGTGTGAAAAATGTGATAGCAGATGTCCAGGCTGCGACGCTTTTGTTAATCCTACTTCTAAGGCAAGAATTTGCGACGAGTGTTCTTTTGGTCGCGCTAAAGATATATGCATCCTCTGTGGGGGTACCGGCTCTTCAGATGCATACTATTGCTACGAATGTGTCATGCAAGAGAAAGACCGAGATGGTTGTCCAAGAGTTATCAGTCTCGGATCTAACGTCACTGATCGTCATTTTCAGCAGAACCACCGAGAACCAATATGACGACTACTGATCTACCACTATTGAACAGACTGATCTAGCTGCTTTAATTAATCGAATGACGTTGTACTGACTTCGTCATCTATTTTGACATCCCTTTTTTCATGGATAATTAGTCGCTTGTCGATATCTCTCGCAAAGATTTTAGTTAAGGCTGTCAAATATTCGACTACCACTTTGAGGTGTCAGTATATCTAATTCCCGCTCAAACGCGTCCGGTTCTTCTATCTCGCACTTCCTAATAGCTTCACCCGTCTCCACATAAACTCGATTTCTAGCATAGTCGATCCAGGCCCAGTCAATCGACGCCTTTAATTTAGCACTGGCAGTAACAAGAGCCGCCCTGGTCCGTCCCTGAAGCGGTGCCGCTGTCTGCAACTGATTGGCTTGCCGTTCATAATGCTTCCGCAGCTTCTCTTGCTCCTTTAGTTGAAGTTCGCACTCTTTCATTTTCACCTCAAGAATCTTCTTGTTTCGGTCAACATTCCTTGCCTCCATAGCAAAATTAATTAATGTTGATGATGCTCCTGCATCTGTTTTAATCATATGTGATTCCATTGGCGTTCCGATTTCATTCGCACGCATATCTTCATGAGATTTTTTAACTGTCAAAGAAGTACTCCGAGGTCTGCCTCCGCTTTTCTCTATTTGCAGTAATGTCTCCATTTGCGCACCTATCGTTCTTGAAAAAGCAGCATAGTTAATGCACGTAACCCATTGCTTTAACTCATCACTGTCAGCGACTTCAAATTCACCATCTACACCGCTCTTCCCGGCAAAAATAAACGTGTGCGATAATTTGTCACATTTAGGAACCAATGCAGCCATGTTATTCAGATCGGTGCTCTCATCGGATCCCATTCTAGTGATAGGCGGATGAAGAACTCGGCCAGCAGGGCTCTTACCGACTTGCGTATCTACGTGCAATGCTGTAGAACTCGCACTTGGTGTAACTGAAATGTTCTCCTTGACTTGCCGCTCTTCTGCCATCTGTTGTATAAGTCCTTTAACCCAACTCGTATCTTTGTATATGTAGAGATTAGATGACGTGAGAATAACACCAACATCTTTCATGTGGCTTTTGCTGGAAGAAATGCGGCGATTTTCTCTCCGCTTTAGGATGCCGATTTTCAATATCGTTATAAAGACCCCGCTCTGCACAGTCGAATATGCAGTATACTGATCATCCTTCCAACTCCTATCGGTGTGGGAAAGCGGAGAGAAAATTTGCAGTGAATATCCATCATGGAAAAGCTTGTCTAGTTGCTTAGCGTCCAGCAAGAAATTATATTCTCGCACACTCGCATATGGGCACTCTTTGATTGCAGTTTGATCGAAGAGTTTGGGTCGATATAACTCAAAATCACCAGAAAGTATCGCCATATACGGATGTATTTGTTCTCGTGAAATTTTTGGCACCCCAGAATAAAGTACTTTCAGTTTTTCCATAGCAGCACATAGCTGTTCTGTGCTCAGTGGCTCACAGAGCACTTCCTTATCTATAGGAAGTCGAATAAATGGTGCAAATGTGATGTTGTCGTAGAAGTATCTCAGAAGGTCATCCGAAATGTACGGTTGAGCAGAATTTTTTAGAAAATCGGACTTAGTCATCTTGTTCTTGTTGTTTGGGTTAAAGAAATCAGTGTGCAATATAAGAAGAGAAAATAACATAAAGTGGACTTGATCTGGGTTCTCAAACAACGTAGAGTTCTCTTCTTGATACCGATTAGAAAATGCCAAGAGAAATCGGTCAATATGTTGCGTTTCGTTAGGAAGTTGATAGCATAGCAGGAGTTTCCTCAAGGCCATATCCAGTGGATAGTCATAGAGGTCAATTGCTGCAAAGCTCAAGTGCAAACAATGAAAATAAAACGTATCCGAAGACCTTGATAATACCGCTGGTACAATAGACTGTCCACAGGTAGTCTGTAGTCGAATAAGAAAATCTACTTCTGACTCATTAGGTAAAGGCGGGTCTACCGAAGGAATATCAGGAGTTTCCAGAGTGAATACCCTTCGAGGACTTGAAGGAGTAAACGGGGAATAAGAAAATCTTTGAAATGGATTTGCTAGACTCGTTACTTTGTCAAAGGAGAAGCTGGACCTGATGACGGAGCTTTTGGCGGTCGCAGTTCTCTCAGATTGTGAAGAGTCACGAACCTTTGATGAGGGAGAAGAAGAAGATCTGAAGCTTCTATGTTCAACTGAAGATACTGTAGAGCTTCTAGCCCTACTAGCTTGCTTTTGGCTCAATTTAGTTTCTGTGGGTATACGCTTCATGTCATGCGACGAGTATGAACGGCCAAGGCTAGCAAGGCAGAGAGGATCATCCGCCGGGTCATCTAATTCACGCGAATGCGTAGAACTACTAGAAGGAGAATCTTGAACACGAGAATTTCTGGAGCTAGAATTTGATGTTTTCTGGCCCAGCAGAAACGAAGCTGTGCGATGCTTCAAGCGAAATATATAAGACTTGTGTCTGACGGAGTTATCTGTAGCATTTAGAGAATCTTCAGTAAGAGAGTCTCTGTATGGAATGTTATCAGTATATTCATTGTGATCAGTGCCATTTTCATACAATGTGCTTTTCTGTAGGGATGCGATAGATGTTTCTGTGCTGTTTGAATGCATCTGCGAATAGGAAGGATGGTCTGATTCACTGGTGTCGGTGTTGCGCTCTACAGAACCGCTGCGATTCCATTTGAGCAATGACTTGAGGGATTTGGCAGATTTCGAGTTCCTAGAAGAAGAGAGAAGTTTTGATGTGGCATAAATACTTTCCTCAGTAGACTTTGATCTGTTGAAGGTTGGGCGACGAGAAGATGAAGCAGAGTGAGACTCTATAGACGAGTTAGATCTGTTTCTGTTTGGGATGAGAAGCTGAGCTTCATTTTGGAGCATTGTGGCAGACGAGACGGACTTATCAGTCGGGAAATCGGTATGACCGCTAGTACGAGACAATGGTCTAAGGTTAGATTTGAAAGTGTTGGAGGTTTGTGCATTAACAGCGTCGTCATGGTATGTATCAGAGGCAACCGATATGCTGGAACTGTTATTGGACCGAGTATAAAATTTAGGCATCATGATAAGATGGTATTATGTAAAGAGGTGACGACACTATGCAGAAATATTATGAGTCTTTGTTACAATTAGACTGACAGATAGAGTGAATGTCCTGTGACAATCACTTATGGCAAAAGGTTGCATGCAACAAAGACAGGTCAGTGTATGGTACCGATCAATTAGCTCAAAATAAAGATATA
Source organism: Tortispora mauiana (assembly GCA_030570615.1). Taxonomy (NCBI): domain Eukaryota; kingdom Fungi; phylum Ascomycota; class Trigonopsidomycetes; order Trigonopsidales; family Trigonopsidaceae; genus Tortispora; species Tortispora mauiana. The sequence goes on from JAJLWG010000002.1 coordinate 639,579, forward strand.
AAGCTTCTAACAGCCTTCGAATTTATAAACTAGAATAAAAATCAATGAAATTTAGCATCAATACGCATTTAAATTCCCTCAAAGGTGTAGGAACAGTTGCAGAATACAATCGTTTAAAATGTGATACGATAGTAGGTAATATATGGATGGGGGAACAGGTTTTAGCTCTCGGGAAGGGAGCGTCGCTGAGAAGAGGGGGCAAGTGCAAGCTGGACCCGCACTATTAATGTTATCATCGCTTCTATCTTACATTTACACTTCACATTGGCCCACATACATGCACCAACAGATTCCAATTTTAATAACCATATTCAGAAAATGACACAGTTACGAATGTTTATTATATTTTTGCTTTTCTCTGTGGCTGCGGCGTATCAGCTTCAATTCCAGTTCCCTCTCAGCAAAACCACCACCGCCCCATATAAATCATATGACGGGTACAAGGTCGTGAGGTTTGATGTCCCGCAAACAATGTGGACTCCTATGTTGAAGGCCATTGATGTTCTGGCTATTGATGTATGGAGACTAGGTTCTAGTGACGTTGACGTTCTTGTCACTGATGCTGCGCTGGCGAATCTGCTCGCCCTTGTTCCTACTGAACTCTCGACCTCGTTCCAAGTCTGGATCCCAGATGTACAGAAACTTATCAATTTGTCTGCCCCATCTTCTCTTGCTCCATCGGATCTCGCTCCTTTTGCACCCCTGCGTCACTATCTTCCATTGAACAAAGTCTACGCACATTTGCAGTCACTCCAAGAAGAATTCCCGAACAATGTGGCTACCGAGATAATAGGCACATCCTTCGAGGGTCGTGAAATATGGGCTGTGAGAGTATCGCTTGACCTTTTGTCTTCAGAAAGACGTAAGGCAATATTCATAACTGCGGGCCAACACGGTCGCGAATGGATATCGGTCTCTTCTAGCCTGTTTGCTATCGATCGCCTTCTACGCAAACAGGAATCCTCGAGGCATGTCCGGCACATGCTCGACAGCTTCGACTTCTACTTTATTCCTGTTGTTAACGTTGACGGATACGAGTATACGTGGAATACTGACCGACTCTGGCGGAAAAATCGCCAGCCTACTGCTGTTCCTTTCTGCTTCGGCGTAGACATAGACCGCAATTTCAACTGGCATTGGGGCGGTCAAGCCGCTGAGGAGTACGAAATCACACCAGAATGGGGTATCTCTCCGTGCTCTGATTTCTACCCTGGAAGCAGTCCTATGAGCGCTAATGAAGCCCGTTCAGTTACCCTATTTTTATTGAACACTACCGCACATGCTGATGTATTAGGATTTCTTGATCTTCATTCATATTCTGAAGAGATATTGTACCCCTATGCATACACTTGCGACAAGAACCCGCGCGACCTGGAAAACCTAGAGGAGCTGGGGTACAATCTCGCGCAGGCGATTCGTCTATCCACAGGCAAGTACTATGCGGTAGATCGCGCTTGCAGAGAACGAGGATTTGGAGCTTCAGAAGGGGGCTTTAGAGCGCTGGACATAATGGGCGGGTCAGCTATGGACTACATGTACCACCACCATGTTGATTTTGCATTTCAGATCAAACTAAGGGATATGGGAAATTACGGATTTTTACTTCCCGAGTCTGAAATATTACCTACTGGTCGTGAGACTTTTAGCTTGATTTACCGATTTGTCAAGTTCCTGACAGAGGATCAGTGGTAGCGTTATACCGCTAGCCTGCTTTACCTGCAGAACGTATTAACGCAGACATGAAAACTAGGGAAACAGGATTATGCATAGTGTTATTTCATAGTTTAATCTAAATTTAATATACTCTCATTAACTTGACTGATTGGTTTTCTAGATTTCTTCATCGTTTTTTTGTTTTTGACTCATTTTCCGCCGAATAAGTAGTTACTACACCCGCGAACAGACCAAGCTCGGCTGGTAGATTCGCGGATATGTACTTTTCGAATAGGGCATCAATAAGTTCTTTCCTTTTTTCGATATCATCCAGTTGTTCTGAATGTATTTTTGGTTGTATTTTACTGAATATCCAGTCCTCTTTTAGAGATTTGGTGATATTTAGCAGCTCATTGCTCGCACGTTTCAAAGATTCAACATCACATTGAATTTGGTAAGACTCAACTGCAGATGTGGCTTTCGACTTACGTCCTGATGTAGCTAATTCTATAATATCTACAAACTTTGTTGATAGCTGGCTTATAGCTTCATTTGTCCGTTGCTCAAGACTGGAAACTTGCCGCGTACTGCTCATGTGTGTGTAGTTGGGCAGGTCTTCGGGAGAGCAAGGAGAAGAAGTGTAGAGAAACGGAACAAGAAGAAGTAGCTTGAGAAATTATTTACATACCAAAGAACCTTCGAAGCCTCATTTTTACTCCTTCAACTGAATTCAATTTAGGTCGGACATCTAAATAAAATGAAGGTTTCGATGAGTCGCCATTATTGGCTTGCCCAGTGTAGAAATCAATGACATACTCAACTTGAGTACCGCATCGATCAACAACCCAGTCATGTCGATCGAATGGGCCGCTGTATCCTAGTAATTTGTTAAATCGAGCTGTAGGTGAGAGCTTAGATGCATCTCCTTGGAAAGAGATAAGCCTTGGTCCACCGCAAGATGACGAATCATAGTCTCTTTCCCATCGCATGATCTCAAACCAGGCTCTCTCATTAACTGCGTTATGAATCGGCACAATCGTTTGCATATCTTCAGGACTGGCGTCACGATTTTTTCTCACTAGTGCATTGTAGAACTGTTCTTGTGAGGGATATATCCAGTTTCCTTGCCCTTTCTCGCCTTTAGGTATCGAAGACACTTCTCGACCGCTGCCGAGAACAAACTCCGACGGTTTCTGCTTCCGATCTTTGTCCGCCATCTTAAGCCACTGCTCTCTCGCTCCGTGATCTACCGGGCAAGTTTCTGATTTAGATTGTTTTTTATGGTCAACCGGACATTCCTTAGCCGATGACGGTCCTTCATGGTCGACAGGACAACTCATCACTTCTTTGCTCTATAAAATCTGTGTGAGCAATAGAATCGAAATGAAAGTGAATCTTACTGTTACTCAAATTAGTTTAATTCAGTCCAAGCTTTTAACAAGCAACCTTACTCGGAAATTCCAAGTAATCACTGCGTTCCCAAAAGCATTTAACTCGAAAATATTACTAATATCGATCAGCTTTACACTGCACAGCATAAGGTGAATATCTCCGCATCTATATTAGAATCAATAAACTAAACATAAAATTGCTCATAATAAAAATAGCAATCAAGATAAGCATTAGTAGCTCATTATCAAGCAAATACATACCAAAAAACAATTCGTCACGGACAAGATTCGAACTTGCGCGGGCAGAACCCAACGCCTCGACTACTAGAAATAGCAGGGCGTCGCCTTAACCACTCGGCCACCGGGACAATTTACAGCTTTTTTCAACTTAGGTTTCCTATATTATCATAACAGCTTTTCAGCAAAATAAACTTCGAAATTTCACAATGTCACATATCTATAGATTTATTTTGCTTGCTTATTATACTGAGTAATTTGAACTTTTCTATACCATACCATGTCTACAAACATTCATTGAATCACACTAATATAGTGCTAAATAAATCACCGAAATCCCAGTTTTAATAATAGCGAACAAGATTCTTAATCCAAGAACATACCCGACAATTTATACAAAATCGAATGAATTAGTCAAAGATTGCGCAAAAATACCTAATATTGTTCACAACGTAAAATGTGCATAGGAACTGAGCTAAACGAAGCGTTTATCTTAGATCAAGTTTTTGTTTTGCTTCACTCTTATATTTGTTGCTGCTGCTTTTCTGATTTCGTTCGAAGTTGAGCTAAAGAGTGCACCCGCACATAGTCTCACCGAAAAACAATTAGGACAATACTAATACCAGCATTCAGTCAGAACGATTAATACTCTCATTTGGTAAACTTTCAAGTAGAGAGTGGTATCAAATCCCGAAATCAAGACTAAAAGATGTAGTCAAATAATCAATCTGAATGCTAATGCGTTGAATGTGCTCTATGATACTTTAACCCATTCAGATTTTTGTATCTTTTACCGCAGATATCACATCGATACGGTTTGTCTTTCTCAAATGAGCCATTTATATACGGAACATTGGAAACTGGATCTATAACTGAAAATGTGCCATCATCGTTATCCTTCAAAGTCTGATTTTGATGGCCGTGCTGTCGATGATACTTGAGTCCGTTCTGGTTCTTATAGGTTTTATCGCACCCTATAACAGGACATTTATATGGTCGATTCTCGCCTTGCTCAATAACATATAAATGACGCCCTGGGTCATCTATGCACATGTCTTCGTCTTCATCTACAACCATAGGTGTGCTAGGATTCGATGATTCTGGAGAAAGAAACACTTCAGTGGTAGAAACAGCCTCAAGGTTGGGGATTGCACGCATCATAGGTGGTTCTACCACAGGAGGAGATGGAGCGATATGTGATTCTTCACAGTGGCGAAGTAGATCGTGCAAGGTCGGAAGTGTTTTACCACAACAACTGTAGTCGCGGCAGAAGGAAGCTTCCATACGAGGAAGGTAAGAAGAAGAATGTAGAGATGGTGACGTGCTCATCTGACCATGATAAACTGCGGGATCTGGTACCTGGCTGCTCAGATTTGCCATTATAACTTCATCCCTGAGCCAGGAGCCCACAGACATAGCGCCCCAGGAGACGCCTCCCATTCCTTGCGAATGTGCCATCGACTCCCGTCGAAACCGTTGATGGGACGATCGAGAATGCTGCGCGATATCTATAGGTGCAGGCATCATATCGCTGAAAATAAAGTTGTGGTTTTCTGTGTTGGTTAGTATTGTTTGCATTTAGATGATAATACCAGAGAGTGATATATTGCGGATTCAAACAGCATGTGAATCACTACTTATGTCCGGGGAGACCCTTATAACGAACCCGTGAAATAGTCAAAGTCTATCTGAAACAAAGTAATACTTCAACCAAGGTTAGAGACGTTGACACCTGAAGCCTAGCTGTTTTTATATATGAACAAATTGCGGGCTGGTAGCGAAAGCAGAAATGGTAGAAACTGAGATCCGATCCACTGAGCAGCACGATGCAAAATTCAGTCCGTTTTTTCCGAACCTTCCACAGTGCTGATGGACATTATACGATAGCGAAAAAAGAAAAACAAGACCATCCGAGCAATAAGGCAGCGCGAAGAAGCTAAATTATGTGGAGAAACCCGGGGGGCGGGGGCAGTGAAACAATGAAGTATACGGAGCAGATATTGGAATATTCTTCCGAGGAACTGGCGCAAAGCGATTTTTATTAGCAAATTCAAGATCACTATGACGGATATCTCGGATAATATAAATTTATCGGTCTTCGCAGAATAATATGCATTGATCTGTAGCGGCGATTCGACTTATGTCCATCTCTTCGAAAACTCAAATTTCTTGGTTGTACGAGCGGCAAAACGGTTGTGAAAGGATGCGAGGCCCGGCTCATAGCGCAGTTCGGTTTCAGTGTGGTTTTCAATTTATGGCGTTCAGCTGTTTAGAGATAAAATAACTAAAAACGATACTAATTCAGGAATATTGTCGGCTCATAAAGCTTCAATAACTGGAGATAGGATACGTAGTTAGTGTCAATAGCGTACAACTTTCGGCAAGCGTGAAAGATAGAAACTCGAAGATGCAAGAAGGAAAGAAATACATAAGAAACGGGCTCGAAATGAGCCAGTTATAAATTTTATCAAGTTTCTTTTTCGTCTAGTTGAATGAGTGCTGATGATTCTAAAATTCGGGAATTTGAGGTATGGGCCAATCACGTAGAGTCAAACTGGCGAGAAACAGGTGTTAAGAAGTGCGCGCGAAAGAGGTCTATAGACGAGATAGAAGTAAAAACCGACAAATCTGGATTAGAGTATTCCGACATATTGTTGAGTGAATAATGAGAAGCTATAGAACAATGGGTATGGTGGTTGAACCAGCTGAAGACAGATTTCGGGAAGCGAACGGGGCGGGGCCAGATATTTAAATGATGACATGCAGTAGGGAGGATACTTACCAATTGGAGAGGAATAAAGGAGTGCAGAAGAAAAGAAATCTTTTGAGGAGGATATCTTTTATTATGCGGCAATCAAAATAAAAGACCGGTAAAAAAATGATAACAGGAAGGTGGCGGGAAGAAGAAAGTATTAATAATAGTAATTCTTCGACGGCTTCTGTGGGAATATGTCCTGGGAAAGGGAATAAGTAGGAACGAAAGATAATAAAGTAAGGGGAACGGGTGGGACTACTGCCAACCAGGAAGTAGCTTTCTCACCTATTGGGATCAATTGTTCGGAAACAAGCCAATAGTAAAACGACATTGAAATAATCGGTTTACCTGATTGGCTGAATGTAACTTTTACCTTTTTAAAATTGCTGAACTCTGTAGCGCTAAACCAGTTGGGCAATTCTTCTTGTTAAGCGCAAACCTTAAATTGGGTTCCCGTCAAAAGCAAGAGTAGTGAGTGCAGTGCTTTCCCGCCTTCCAGGGCTCCAATCACTGGTGAGAGAAGCGATTGCACCGCGAAGAAGGTAGCTCACACTCATTCACTACTTGTGCATTGTTTTTTCAGCGGTTGCAATTGATGACTAATGCGACCCAACGTATCACCTCCTCGTGTACCAGAAGCCCCTTAGTGTGATGCAAACCCGACGTTGCTAAATAGTCACTGTAAAAACTTACGATCCAACCCCATTAGGTCAAAGCCTCAAGCTAGCATCACTTCTCAGCATCCCATTTATCTAGCAGTCTAATTTACTAAGTCACCGCAACTAAATCTGTCTCAATTCGCATTTGCAGCTAACTATGGCTGTGTGCCTGCATGTTCGTATGCATTTCGATCGCAACAGTGGGCTTGCCCGTTAGGTACGGCTATTTAATCTTTAATTAAGATACTCAAGTTATGAACTCTGTTGATTCACATGAGCAGCACAAACACTTCTACCGGATATTTTCATTATTCAATTTATGTCATTTGCTGTCAAAATATCTATTTAACTAGCTATGATTTGTCTGAATACACATGATAAAGTCTATAAGAGCGTGAACGATATCTAAAGCGCACTGAATGAGGAGCGCACGCTACTACCGCTGACTAGCAACTCAAGAACCGCCTGTCCAGGGCAAACGCACGGCAAAGCTTTACACGTTTCACGAAACTCTCCGATCAGCGTTTCGGAAAGCAATAGCAGACATTGAGTAGATCAACTTATTCCCTGTCTCGTCTGAATGTGCAAACTTGTTATTCAAAAGTAGTGTTTCGCCGTTTACAGATCGCTAAGTTTAACGTCTAATTTAGGTAACATAGTTTTGTTTCCATGAGTAGCCTTCGTTCCAACCTGCTACATTTCTTTATCAGCTTTGACGCTCGCTTCATGATAAGTCTGTCTTGAGTCCTTCGATTGTCGCTTCCCTGCTTTGAGATTTAATTATTTTTTGCATATATTCCAATGAAATACACCACTGTCTATTGGTGCAACAATAGCCATTCAGTCATAGAACATAGAAACATAAGCACTTTGTAAGCATAGCGTAGACCCGTTCGTTAGAATTTCTCTGATAGTAAATAGTAGCAACTGTTGTCTTCTTTTTGGCGCTGTATCATTCGGTGTCCCTGCAGGTAAACTGCTGTTCTTGCTCTTCTACTTATGCTTTATAGAGCCGCTCTCTGATCAATATCGCACCTAGGCCTGTAGATACCACTTAAACTCTCAAAATAATATCGGCTGATGTCCAGAAATATTATCAGCACATATTGCCGAATCAGCTTGGGCGTAAAGGAACTACATAAACTTATAAGACACCTCAAAACTACTCCTATCACGTGATAAACGTTATATTAGATCATATTATATAAAATTCAATCAGTTATAGATTCAGACTTATGCCACTACTGAAGATAAAACATCACTTCGGTAGGCATAAGTCACATGCAATTTATACCACATCACTTATGCGCTTTTCATGCTGCTGGAACACTAATGTGGTTGTAAAGCGTTCCAAACAATTTCTCAACTTCGGTCGAACTTCTGATGAAACCAAGATCCCAAAATTGGTAGACAGGATTCTTCAAAAGTTCTGTGAATGTAACAAGAACTCCCCAAGGGTGAGGTCTACTGCAAATAACTCGCTCCAATAGAACACGAGTAATTTGTTCTTGCACTTCTTGCTTCTTGTGACCATGCCATGTTCCGTTAAATAGCGAGAGCAAAACACTTGAAAAGTATTGCGTATGGCTGTTCGGATATCTCAGTTGATTCACCATAGCACTCAACAAGAAATAGCTTTCTTCCCATCCGCTATATTCAATTATCTTAGAAATAATGAGATACTGAATACCGTGCACATTAAGCTTCGATCTATCATCATTAGCATACGTGGAGCGGAAATCTGACGTAGCTAACACTCCCAAGTATACCATTAAAGCATTCACTGCCAAAGGACTCGTGGATATTCTGTTAAATCCTAATCCGGGCTCATCGTGTTGTGGAATCCGTAAACTCTCTAATAAAGGTGATATTTTCCCTGGAGTGACATCTCGGTTCAAAATAATATCATCAACACACTTTTTAGTTTTCGTTTTGCTTAATATAGAAACATAATCACCAAGAATAAAAGGCGATTTACTGATTCCCGCAATGTTCTCCATCTTAATATCAGGTGTAAACGGATTCGGTAATGTCATGGCTTTGGGGAATGCACATAAAAACATGTTTCGCAACTGTGTGCATTCAGAAGGCACCAGAGCGCATAACTCATAATGATACCCCACCAAAAATTCAGGACAGTCATGTAACAGCAGGAGTACAATGCGTAAGAAACCTTTGTACATCACTTTGATCGAATTCGGCATCCTTTCAGGAATTAGATATAGCCTGAAAAATTTCAGTGCAGCCTCCATCAGTCCAAACATATATGGAAACCCGGAACAGTTAGGAAATGACAATATTATGGGCATGAACGATCTGTGAGATATCAAGCTCAACCACGCGAAAGTAAACCCTGGAAATGCAATCGGTTGAATGCTTTTGAGAGTATTGCTGATTTGCTCATAAAATTCATTGTCATCAATGCCAGGGTTAGGCAAAGAGGGTGAAGCCAACGCACTCCATTCTGAAAACATGCTTGAGAATAAACGGAAAAACGGCTTTTCGTTGAATGAAGCTCCCATACTCTCATGTCTGTGAGCAAAAACCGCTGTGATCACGGCAAGTACAACTTTAAAGTAGCCGCTTACTCCAAGAGAATTTTCAGAAGAGTCTATCACACAAAGGCTTCGCACAATCAATTTAGCCATAGAATCAATAGGAATGTACACCTCATCACTGCCCGTACGACTATCTTGAACTTTTATGAAACCATCGACTGCCATTTCAACACCGACCCGATAAAACAAGCTCAAGTTCTCTAAGTTAGAAAACACACCTTCTTCAATCATTTGATAAATAAATATGTTCAGTAGTTTGGATGTTTGAGCTGGATGTTGAGTGAGTCGGATCCATTCTGCAAAGACAACGCCCATTTCTTCTCTAATAATTTGTTTAGAAAGCCCAGGAGGTGCGTCGTTTAAAGTATGTTTGGCATTCGAAAGTGCTTCAAAAAGACTGGAGACCTTTACATTATTTGGTCGAATCATGTAGTATTCGTGCAATGCTTGTAAAGAGGCAGTGAAATCAGTGCGCAAAGCAATAGGGGGAGTTGAAAGTACCGATTCAGATATTAGATCACATATAAACGAAACTGCCAGAGGGCTCTCATCTGATATCTGGTCACAAATAAGAACATCAAACTCAGGTGGGCTGACAAATCCACCTTCTATCAATGTCAAAATTGCGGGCACATTATACTTCCTCTCATCCTTTGATTCAACCAGCCAGCGTATTATATCTCTGGTGACACCAGGAGATAAATCACAGAGTCTGTCAAGGCAAAATGCCACCATTTCTCTATCAATCCTCACATCATAATACGTGAATAGCATATTGATGATTGTTTCAGAGCACTTCAACGCAAAAAGCTCAACTGCAGCTGGATGCGAAACAAAATCATTTATAGTGTTTATTATTAAAGCAACACCATTTTTGACTGGACCTTCGTCAGGAAGTTCGGAAATAGATATGTCCTTCGAGAACCTGGTCTTGCAAAATTCGCAAAGCTGTTCCAGATGAGTAGAGACTTGGGCAACTGCCTCATTTACCACATTATCAACTGTTGCCATAATTTGATCGATTGCTGCCAATTCATCATTTACTCCATCAGGAAGATTAGTAATAATAGGATCGCTATGTGCTCCTTCCAGCAAGGCAGAAAAATTATTTGGTTTAGGGGATTGAGTATAGGGCTGAATAATTGACTCAACATTTCCAGGAGAAAACGTATTAACGTCTTGTCTGACAGATTGAGGTCCGGTAGGTTGTTGACCAAGATTTTCGTAAATACGACTTTGCAAGTTGGGGCCAGAAGAGAGTGAAAGGCTCAAAGGCTCAGGTAAGCTGAGGGAAAATTTGGAAACCGCAGGGTCAATGAAAGGTTCATCAGAGAACTTTTCACGATGTTGTACTCTAGCTGATATCAAAGGAATCATCACTTCATTTACCTCTTGAGCAGCACGCGATTTCACAGCAGCATCTATGATTGCCAATATAGTTCCAGCATTGTCATTAACAGCCAATGTGACGGAATCTGCAGGGATACTTTGCTCTGGCACTCCGCTAGAAAGCAAAATTGCTCGAATATTTACTTCCAGTGCAGCATGGAACCCTTCAAGGTTAGTGACCATGGATAGACTACTGGCTAATCGCTGAACCAGCCTTGAAGTCACATCCATTAGCTTCTTCTCATCAGACTCTAAAGCGTAGTCTTTAGCGATTAGACATCTTGACGTGACACAAGCAACAGAAATAGAACGCTCAATAACAGGGTCAATAACTTCGCGAACTGTTTTTTCAAGCGCAAGAATAAAAACTTTCTTCATGGGTGCCTGTGTAGCAAAAACCGAACTTCCACTGATTTCAAATCGAGCAGCCAAAAGTGCCTGAGAGCTAAACGAAGGGTCCGCAACTATCGCAGACCGACCAGAAGGGCTAAGAGGGGCCTGGTCCATTCGCTGCAAACTCAAATTGTCCATACCCTTCGTAATGGAAGAAGCTGCAATCATTGCTTCGACTTGTTCACGTACAGCTAGTGTTTCTCGAAGAGTAGTAGATGGATCAACGTCATCAAGATCCAATTTGAGTACCTTGAAAAGAACTTCAATTTCAAACTTCAAATTCAATTTCAAGTTGGCATACCTATGAAACTCAACCAATAATTTCAAAATACCCATAGTCCATGGGTTAGGAGGTTTGAAAACAACAGAGTTAGCAGTGTGCTCCAAAGCTTTGCAAGCAAAAGGCAATACCACCATAAGTTTATCGGACTTGTATCCTTGGATCAACAGATCCTTAAAAGAAACATTCTTGTGTAAGATTGGTCTGTTTTGACCAAGAGTGATCATTCCAAGCCAAGAAGCTAAATGCTTAAGATGATTTCTTTCAGTAGAAGAAGAAGTAATGCTTTCTGAAGACATCAGATTCAAGATAGCAACATAAGTTTCACGTAGTATCTTATAATCGAGGAGTGGATTAGCAATTGCAAAGCAAATCTGAGAATAAAGTCTTTGATTATTCGGTTCAAATTTAACACGTTCAACCAGATACTTGGAAAATGCACGAAACTGACGAATATCCAATATTTCAACCAGATCCTTTACCTTAACGTCAATGTTACTCTTAGAAACATTGTTCACAATTAGCAGAACCTTATCATCAATAGTTTCCGCTTCATCAATGATACCAGAAGTATCTGGACGCACGTTTACGCAGGAAAAAATAGAAGTTGGAGCCAGGATTGCGGCGCTGGAGTCTGATGGAGTCATTTTGTTGTAGCTGAGAGCAATTTCACGGATCTTTTCATAAAGTTGAGGTTGAAGCATATCCAAAGTAAGAACTTGTGCTAGCACTGAGCAGAATTCTGGAAATTCAGGTAACCTCATCTGGAATTGAAGCAAAGCCTGCAAAGAGAATTTGTACATGTTGGAATCTGGAGGTTCTTTAAGTGCATCCAAAATGTATCGAAATGCAACAGAAAGAGCAATTCCATCAATCAGCCTATATTGAATCAATGAACCAAATAGAACGGCAGTGGTAGCTAAAGCTGAGACAGGGTATTGAGGGAAAAACCTATATTCATCGAATAAAGAATGAATCATACATGCAAAGACATCCTGATCTGTAGGATCTCGGGATTCTTTCAATGATTGAAGATATATGATGAACTCTCCAATGGTCATTTGTTGTTCATAAAGTTTTTGGTATGATTCTTTCATTTCTCGTTCTATAAACGGAGAGAACGAATTCGACTTAGAATTCATGAGAATAACGTCGTCAAACCCTTGGCCCCAATTCACAAGGCGAGAATATGTTTGCAAGCATTGAGTTTGTATGATTTGCAGCTTTTCAATTTGCTCAGGACCCAATGATAAGGAAGAAAGAAATGCAAGGCAACAAGAAACCACAGGAAGGGATAATATGGTTACAGAATCTCGATTGTTCTGGAGATCGGAATAATCCTGCGAGGAGCGCATATCTAAGAACATTAATAAAGCGTTAACGAATGTTTCTCCAAGTAATTCGTAGCGCTCTAACAAGAATGTATTCAAAGCAAGAGCGTTTCTACCTGCAGCGACACAAGCAAATTCTATGGAAAAGCCTATTGATTTGCAACGCGCTATTTCTTCGACTCGATCTATTTCCTGCGAGATTTCGACAATTCTAGGCATAACAGTAGACGTTCTAGAGAATAAATCAACAAACATGTTCAATAAGAAAGACTCATCAATGTTAAAAACAATTGAAAATACAAAAACCTCAGAGGGATGTCCCGAAAAAAACAAATCAAATAAGCTAGTGATAGCTCTGTCTTGCAACGGAGTCCAAGGCTTAGGGCATTTCAAGGCACCAATAAAAATCAGCTCTGGAAGTATCTTAACAGATCTATCCAATATAGTGGCAGCAATTTCGTTATGAACCCTTTCATTTGCACAGTCAAAAAGGAAACGAATCACGTCCAATATATTTAAAACTTCAGGTCTGAACCTCGATATTTCCATATCAAATCGATGGTCATTAGCAGGAAATTCATAAGAAGAAACGACTTTAAGTAAATTAGTATCTGCAAAGTTGAAATCTTCAGGAGACAAAAGAAAAATTTGCTGCAAAATAGCGTTGCGTAGCACAGCATTAGACCATCGTATAGTAAGGAAAGTATGTATAAGTGTGCTATCCGGTGCAATAGCTTGAAGCGCGACAAACATATTAGAAAGGTCTTGAGGCGATCTAACAGTAAAATCGGGTACTTTATCAAGGTGAGAAACAATTAATGGCCAGTTTTCTCTAGGGAAAGCTGTACGAAGACAAGCCCCAAGAGACATCCCTGACCAAGAATGCTCAAATGTAGTGAAGGATAATACTGTTGCAAGCTCCATAGTAGATAGAGACCCATCTGCTGTTAGTTCTTTGATAAAAAAGTCATGATTCTTCAGTAGCGAAGGGCCGGCTTCGCGAATTTTATCAACTCGAGATGTAGGCATGTTGCTATCGTCAGAAACTTTAGTCCAAACTTGAGCAGTTAGTTGACTTTTATCAATATAGTCAGATTGAGCTTGTGACGTTTTGGACGTAAGAGATACAATTAATGCTTTGTAATAAGATGTCCGGCCAGATAGCGCGAAAACAGCAGGAAGATGCTCAAACAAGCAGCGCTTATATAGTAAATAAAACCCAGGTGAAAGCGGAGTTGAGAACAAATAATTATCTATCAGAGAGCACCAAATGAGAGCAATCTGCTTGTCAAATTTAGCTCTTGAAAGCTCAGCTTTTAAGAAGACTTCTGCAGGAGTAAGTTGTTCCGGTAAGGCGCCACAGTCTATACGGGAGATAACACGATCTATGACCTCTTGATAAGTTTCTAAATCGACAGTAGCTAAAAGTTCAGAAATAGATTTCAAGTCAAGTGGTTCTGAAGGAAATCTCTCCGGCTGGTTCACTAAAAGACAAACTTGAGCAGCAATCACTTCTCTGCTTGAGAAATCCAGGGTTTTCTACTAATTTGAATAAATGCTTATGAGCAATTCAGAAAATCACCGGAAATGAAAGACACAGATCAATAATAGCTATTTCCTTTCAAAGTTTAGAACACCAACCAAAATATATTGGAACAAATATATTATAACTTGAAAGTCTTCTATCACAAGTGGGGAAAAAGCTTTGGTTGCACTGTTCGTAACAGCGTTGTGTTGTCAATTAAGCAGGGGTAAATGTACAAAATGAATATCAAAAAAGTAAAAAAACTTCCACCAACTAAATTTAATTCAAAAAGGACCGTGAATGATTGAGTATGGTGATAGTTGTAGTGCGATATTCAAAAAATATTATGAGTGGTTGACTGCGTGGTAGATGGTTTTCAAGAAAATGTCTAGGAACGATCTTAGGCATTAAAGTGGATTAGGGCTACTTAATTACCCGGCCTTTCAGCTAAGAGTAACATTTCCCTATTGGGATAAATGTAAATACTATATAACCGATTTAGACTCACCAGCTCTTTAATTTCTCCATTGTATCTCCGCCATTTCGCTTTTTCCTTTTCTAATTCTTTTATTGCCAGTGATAAGAATTTTTGAATATATATATTGGGTTGTAATAACTGTTTAAACATCATGAGTTTATCGTTTTCGAAGAACTTTTGGGATTCTAATGATGCAGGCGTCGATATTCTTCTGAATCGCATGCGTGCTGCGAAAGCAACATGTGATGATATGATCGGATTCTACAAAGAAAGAAAAGCTATTGAAGAGGACTATGCAAAGAAGATGATGCATCTATCTAGAAAAGCACTTGGAGGTGGCGAATCAGGAAACTTCAAGAATGCTTGTGAGAAAGTACGGACTGAGACTGAACAGACTGCCAAAACTCATCTTAATGCCGCTGAGCAGATTTATCTAGAACTTTTACAGCCTCTTGCTGCATTTGCGGGCAGTATTCGAGATCGTCGCAAGACTGTCGAAGGTACTATCGATCAACTTCGCAAAAGCAAGAACGCTCAGTCTCGCAATGTAGAGAAGTCTCGCGAAAGGTTTGAAAGCGACAGCAACATGATAAATGCATGCAACGCGCAAAGCAACCTGCTCTTGGGTAAAGAATTGCAGAAGAATAATGATCGCCTGGAAAAAGCTCAAATAAATGCGACTGTTTCTCAACGAGAGTATCAGGCGGCAGTTAGAACACTTTCCGAAACTGTCGAGCGTTGGAACGTGGAATGGGAGCTTGCTTGCGACAAATTTCAAGTAATGGAAGAAGAAAGATTGGATTTCTTAAAAATTAGCTTGTGGAACTATTCTAATATCTGCTCAACTGTATGTGTTGAAGATGATCAAGCCAGTGAGAACATTCGTCAACAATTGGAGAAGTGCATTGTGTCCGAGGACATTGGCCAATTTATTAAAGAAAATGCAACCGGTAAAGAGCAGCCTCCTGCTCCAGTGTTTATCAACTATCTTGAAGGAGAGCACGAAGCACATCAGAGTAATAGGCAAACTGGCTCCAATTTCGGCTTCTCAAAGCCTATGGTAAATCCATTGGATACAATGACTTTACTTCCATTCAATAACAGGCCTGACTCACGTCTGAGTAATAGATCGCCAAGCCCTGGTACAGCCTCAACGGTTTCTCAGGCAACAGCTCCCTCTATTAACGATAATGTTAATTCATTCGGCGTTGCAATCGCTGATCTATCGACTCCACCTTCTGCGGTATCTGAGGAAACGTTGACCGACCATCTCATCTCAGATTCAAAATCAAATGAGAACTTGCATAAAGTTTGGTATTCTCCATTTGATCGACGATCCAGGTCCAGAGCGACCTCTATGCATGCCAAAGAAGAACCACCTAAGTCCCTTATGGATCATATCAAGCGCAGGAATTCAAGCAAAAGCCTTCACGCCGATATGATGGATCCCTATTCTCTGGTATCAACAAAGGATTCTGAGGCATTTATTGTATCTGAGACCAGCTCTAGAACTGCCTCACCGGTCAGAAACGACATGACAAAGCCTTCATCGATGGGTGCTGTTTCATCCAAAACAGTACCAACTCCATTGATATCAGGGGAAGATCCACTGCTGAAGGCATTGGAGAATTTGAAGTTGGACACATCTGGAATGGCAAGTAGCCCCGATTCTGTCTACTCATCTCCTTCTAAAAGCACTTTTCAGTCACCTACTGATTTTCAGAGTATGAGTGCTCAGAACATTGCCTCGTTCATTGAAAATTCTTCGGTCCAGCAATTTGCAAGTGTACCCAAAGCTAGAGGCCCTGGGGATGTCAGACGGAACTATTCTCCACAACAGTGGTCCAGGAATGATGACACGAACTCCGATCCTAAGGGGTTTGCCGCTGATTTTGCGCTACACGAGAAAAAGCTCAGCGAAGGTATCTCTAATACGATGTTGCGAAGTGGCTCACCAGAAAGAATTCCTCACTCCATGTCATATAATGGCAACTTATCAAACGACATAGGCCTTGGAGACATTTCGGCTGTAAAGCCAATGGAACGATCACAGTCTGCACAGAATGTGTCCCACAATAAACGTGGATCAAGACAAAGGGTTGAGCTCCCAGCTACATCTCGCGATGGCAGGCCGATCATCAGTTATGTAAAGGCTAAGTTCGAATACCGAGCCCAGATTCCTGCAGAAGAGGTGAGCTTTAAGAGAGGAGAAGTACTTCTCGTGATTCGCAAGCAAGAAGATGGATGGTGGGAAGTTGAAGTATTCGGATATACTGGTGAAGGTAGCCGTGATATTGGATTGGCGCCAAGCAATTTTGTTCAACCTCTGTGAGCGTGTGGACATGCAGGTGATGCGTAGATTATTGTTTGTTTCTGTTTTGTTCTTTGACTCTATTAGAACAGCATAGTAGGTATTATATAAATTGCTATATTATATACATTCGTCAATATGTAATGTAAAAATGTAAACCACATTATTTAGCTATCATTCAAGGTGAGAGAGGCGATGTCAGGGAGATTAGCTGTTCCAGCCAATCTTATAGAGTCGATTAAGTCGCTTTTGAGTTTCTTTGCTGAACCTGAATTTAAAGAGTATAACCCGGCAAGATTCTTAATAGACTGAAACAGCAAAGATCCCGAGTTCACAACTTGGCTGAGTAATTCAATAGCTTCGTCTATCTGACCGTCGTAAATCTTGCATACTGCGAGATTGTTCAGTATGACGCTGCGATCAGCTGTAGAGGATTGTAGTGACTCATTTAATATTGCAGATGCATCAGTCCAATTCCCTTCAACAATAGAAATATATGAATGCAAAAGAACGCTATTTCTCTGAGATTTGGCCTTGTCGAACCATGCCTTAGCAGCGAATGCATCACCTAAATATGTCTCTATCAGCCCTAGTGCTATAACCACAGACTGATTATCAGGTAGATCATTGTACATAGAGAGTAAAACGTTTTGTGCAGTAGCATAGTCGCGCGTTTTGCAGAATAAAGCGGCTAGATCTATACCCAGCACTATTAATCTGTCCGTCCATTCGTCTTGTGCGCTCTTAGTAGTCGTCAGGTTTCTTTCCATGTAGCAATCTTTCGCTAGAGAGTAATAGGCAGCAGTCGTTTCGCCAATTGTAGCATGCGGTAGTCTTTCAAAGAGTAGAAGTTTTCGTAAATCCCAAGGTACTAGAGGTTTGTTGTCCGACGATCGGAAATCTGGCCCGCTCAGATCGCCAAGATTTCTCGCCTCAGCTGTGGCGACTCGTGAAAGGCCCGCTTTCTTCAAGTAAACCAGTCGCTTATACCAACCGTCTAATGCAGCCTCTAAATTACTAGCAGATACTATTTCTAACCTTATGCGGTCTGCTGCAGTCTGATAGAGGTTGCGATCAACTAGTTGTTGCACAGTGAGGCCTTGATCCTCTGAAGTGTCACGTTCAAATCCAACACCCATATATTCGGGCGGAAGTTTGACAAAATTACTCGCGCTGCATATCCTATTTAAAACCGAAGGCTCATTGTCTCCAAGAGGAGTGTCTTGAATTTCTATAGCGGCCATTGATCGAAATTGTCAAAAGCCAATAGCTGGGATGGGTGATACAATTTAATTTACTAACTGTTAGACAATGACATATTTTTACGTGTATTTCCACCTATAAATAGTTTATTTTGATCTATAAACTACATATACATCGCATAAATATATGATTTATTGTAATCGTATTATTAATTATACAGATTATGATTATGTAATGTGATATTATATGACAGAGGCCATACTGCTGCGCTCTAAAGTCACTAGCAGTGTACGCTTATAACTAAGAAATCCACATAAAATATTGTTAGAAATACATTCTATATCCAGTATAACTGAACAGCAATGTCATCAGCATGCCGTTTCTTTGTATACAACGTGACTTGCTCAATGCCGTTGGGCACATTCGATCCGTAAAAATTGACGCTGGACTCGTGTTCCAGTTGTCCGTTTTTCGAGACAGTAAATGTGTCTGGCTTATCTATACTAGCCGAGCAGACAAATGCTCCACCAACAATGCCGCAGTTGCCTTTAGAAGAGCGTAACGTGACGTTTTCACCTTGTCTAGTGGCAGTGTATGTAGCGCAGGAGCCGGCAGATGCGTACCAATTTCCACCAGATATCAGGCAGCCAGGTTGATCTCTAACTCTAATATTTCCAGTTCCAGAGAATGAATCATTAGGGTCCGAAGGAGGAGCAGGTTTGCCAGGATTTCCAGGAGCTTTGCCAGATTTCGGCGGGAACTTGATGCCGGTCTTGGGGCAATTGGATTTGGCGCCGTCTGGTCCGGTCGGAATGTACTTTCCAAACTGTACAGGTCCAATAACATGGAAAAAGTACCATACCTCATTAAGGTAGCCTGATCTGCATCTAATAACAGGTTCCTGTCCAGTCTTAGCTTGGATGGCATTTATGATCTCGTCAAAAGTGTATGTTGCGGTGGTGGAAGGAACAATTCCAGATTCAGCAAGGATATGGTATGTATTTAGGGATTCAAATAGAGCAATAGCCTTAGTAAAATAATCAATAATAGCATCAGTCAGCGGTTGTGTAGAGGCAGGATAGCAGTCGCTATTGAGCGTAGAAATGCATGTGCCATGTTTATTCCATTCGTGAGTCCAGAACCTGTCGTCCAGCCCGTTGTTCGACTTCCAGATCTCGGACATTTTATCCACTAGGTCGCTTCTACCAGCACTCATAAGCTCGTACTTTATTGAAGCCACCTCGCGAGATTTATCGCAGAACTCTTCGAATGATCCGTCACACTTGTCTGGCCATAAGCCGTGCGCAGTGAAGAGGTCGTCAGGGCCAATTGCCGGGTGGGCGTCCCAGAATTGCGTCTGTAGCAACAATCCGCCAGGATAATTAAAGCAGCACAAATCTTCTTGCACGGTTTCGTTAGAACACGTAGCTGGGATGTCGATTGGACAGCTGTGTCCTGTTGTAGAGCCTCGAAGATCGAGTTCATCATCGACCCCAAACGAGGGAAGCTGAGTAAAATGAGGAGGATGTCTCAAAGATTTACCGTTATTGGTAGTATCTGCATGTTTGCCTAGCAGTCTGGTTAGTTTGGTGCCGCTGCTGTGGCACATAGTGGCAATGGACGCGAGCAAGGCGGTGCCCAGAAGTGTAAGCATAACAGATAGCCAGTAGAACTTGTGCGTACGTCTCTTTCGTGCTAACGGCTCATTAATTTGTTCATATTTCTCATTTTCAATGCCAGAATTAACAGATTTGTCAACTTTGGAATGCATTATTGGCGTTGTTATTCTGTTGGTCGACCTTCTGCTTGCAGGTCGTTGTGAAGGTGGTTTGGTGATAAGTGATTGGGCCTTAAGCTGATGTGGTATGCCTTGTATAAGCGCACACTAAATATTCTCTCAAAGTACGCTCAATTAAAAGAATGTTTACAATGAGAAATTGAATTGCACCTCCACTTATATATTTATTGTGAGCGGCTGCACGGCACTTTTGCGCCTATATGTACCGAAATCCGGGGTATCAAAATGATAGGAAAACCTTAAATCGCACGGCGATGCGGATTCAGACTTTAAAGGCCCGTTCGGCACTAAGCACATGTTCTAAAAAGAGAACATCACTCATAGTCCATACTACTTATATTTTTTCACTTTGTCCTCATGTCTACAGCTGCAAATTTCTATAAGAAAGAGTCAGCTGTCTTACTAATAGAGAGCAGTGCAGTAAACCCTGCTTATACTGAGAATCGCGTTCAGTGTGAAACGTGTAACGTGACATAACCTTATTACTGTCGAAGAGTTAGATATTGATCTACCAGTTACCTACACCTAACAGGCTACTAAATCTTAAATCATCTTGGTTCCATCTTAAATCGCATAGATTTAAGATTAGTAATCACATGCAGAAGATATTAATATGTGTGTTACCGCGCTCAAGCTATACAAACCAGTAAGTTAAAGTCGCTGTCTTCATCTCAGACGCTAAGCGGGTCTCCATTCTTTCGCGTTCTGTCTGAGATGACCAAGGCCTTGCAACAAGTCATAAAACGTGTATAGTGTTATCGCTCGGGTATCGGAACGCCATTGAAAAATAGACTTCGGCGTTTAGTCCAGCATTCGTTATTACAGCTCTAATAACTAACCAACAGTATCACAGTGCCATGCAGTTAGTTCCCTTCAATGTACTAGTTTCACTGAGGGGTACACAGCCGGCAGAATCTTGATTACGGCATCTTCCGGCAAAACAAAAATGGCACCATCTATGCAGATTCTTCTTTTCCGCTCTTCGCGTTCGTTGATCTTAATACTAGCACGTTCAACTTCTTCGTGAAAAATATGTGAGTTTTTGACATGTGTTCCGCTTTCATATGCTTTCATAAGCAAACTCATGACATTTTCACTTGGCAGCATATTCATTATTATAGTAGTTAGCTTACCACTTAGTGGCACAGATTTTGGAGCAATTAAAAAGCCAGGTTCTAGCTGCGGAACAGAGCTGAACAGTACATAAGAATACTGCTTCTCGGCGTCTTTAACCTCTTTCTGGTCACCGTTACAAGTAATTTCCATAGAGCAGCAATACCCCTCTTCTCTCTCTAAATTCTCTTTGGCGGCCACCTTAAACCTTTCGTTGCCAAGTTTGCGATATCCAGGCGAATCAGAGTCGGCCACCAGGGCCGCATGCAAAGCCCAAGACGCTACAACGACAGCATACACTGTGACCTCCGTGTTTGCTTCATTGTACTTTCCTGAAATATCGAATCTATCAAAACGCATATTGTCTTTGTCTCCCAAGGAATACACGCGTTTGGAAGTTGCAGGTAACATAATAGGGAACAATGGAATCAGTCGGTCTTGATGGTCGCACCCAGCGAGTATTGCTATAGACCTTGAAACATCAATCCCGATAGACGTAGCCAAAGCGTTACCAGAGCCTGCAGGAAATATCAAAAGTTTCAAATTATGCACTTCTCCTATGTATAGTTCGTTCAAAAGTTCCATCAAACTTGTATCACCTGAAATCATTAGTACAGTTGTGTCAATCTTTTCCTTCACTATTGACGATGCAATCTCAGTTATACTCTTTATATCATCAGTCTTGTGATATATGTAATCTATTTCCAGAATTTCTAGCAGCGGCTTAATCACATTATCATAAAAAGTACCTTCAGCTTTGCCCGCAGTTACGCTCTCTATGACATGGAGATTCGGCCAATCTGGAATCACGTGCGCTATTGGCACGGTGTCCACGGCGCAATCTGTACAATTCAGTTTCAATTGTCCATTTTTATATTTTAAATGAATGTATTGGTCATTATCGGCTACTAGCGAGCAGATAATGTCATCAGGCTTTAAGCTGCTCACATTCCGCACCTGATCAATATCTGCAGGTACATGCATTTGATGAATATAAGGCTACACTGGATCAACAATCTGAATAAAACCTAAACTATCATATATTTAGGTCAATAAATAATTATTTTTGTTGTACTATATTGTGCTGAATATGACGCAATATAGTACTGTATGACGCAATATAGTACTGCAAATGAAGAGACAAAGGTGAAGGGTAGTTGGTTGTACAGCACAAATCTCATATTAGGTCAGCGTATGACATTAGGACATTAGGACATTGGAAACGGGTCCCGGCGCCGCCTTGCTGACCTTACTAGTCAAGGCTAATAACGACTGCCGAATTAGGCCAAAACGTTAGACACATAGGCGGAATTTCCAGGCCATAGATGGTCATAGGACGCGTAAATCGTATCATTTACCAACACGCGTTTGACCACTACCTTAGTTTGACTTAACCGGCACATAAACAAAGGAATAAATAGATTATTCGTAAACAGAGTAATTGAAAGACCATTAAGTGCATTTTGGGCATAAAATAGAGGGCCTATAAGCTGCGCTACTGCCACAAGAATGCAAACACCTAGTGCCGTTACACGAGAAACTCCGATGGAACAAAGAGATCCGCTTGGTAGACTGGCAGGAGTTAGCAGAGCCACGATTTTGGAGGTAGATGCGCAAGTGACCACAGAGAGATTGACTAGAATTTATGAGCAAGAAGCAGAAAGGCAAGTTGTTCAAGAGTCGAATAGTCTCATGCCCCAGAATACCAAAAGAAATCATGATGTTAAGATCAAGGCTTGGAACGCATTCTGCGATGAAATCTATCACGACAAAGTTGGATTACAGAGATATATAGTCACTGAACCCAAAGCATTGAGTTTTCTTAAGCATCTAGAGGATACAGGAACCAAAAAGTATTGTACAGATGAATCTGGAAATGTGATGGCTGTACCATACGCGGTAGGAACATTGGACAATTATGTTAGTACCTTGGTGTACTTACATAAAGTACAAGTTCGCGAAGCGAAAAATGAAGGGATCTCGGAGTGGCCAGGCCCTAGAGGTGACTATGTTAAACAATTCTTAAGGAACGCGCAATACAAGAAGGTTATACATCATGACAAGGTAATGGATCACACGGATTACGGCGATAGGTGCACTTACAAGCCTGAAGATCTACTTAAAATTATGGACCATCTGCTCCATACCAGTATGAGCAGACGTAGTATGACATCTCTGCCGGCTAGCATCGCTGCGTGTCATTCATTCATGTACCGTGGAAACACCCTTCGAAATACAAGATTGATCAATCTCTACGTTGGGCGGTGCGGTGCAATAGCTGCAGTAGGCGACGAAACTGCACTCTTTAGCACTGCAACATATTTTAAAACAAATCAAGATGGCCATAAGGAAAGCGTATGTGCCCTCAGACACAAAACTGTCGACCGGTGCGTGCATTTCTGGTTGGCAATGCATGTGGCTGAGAAATACGAAATTAATGGCCACAGACCACTTGATTTTACAAGCAAGAGACATTACTACTACGAGGCAGTTATTTCTGAGCGATCTGAAGGCCGTAAAGTCCACGCGGAGCAAACTGACAAGGAAGAAAGGTCAGCATATCTAGCTCATTACCTACCTATGAAAGCTATATTGGATAAGCTGAATATTTCAACTAACCATATCAATCATTCATCTAGGGCGTGTGCTGCGTATGAGGCCGAGATAAGTGGTGTATCTGTTTACGATATTGAGCGCTTTGGTGGATGGAGTTCTAGCGATAGATCCAACGCTCTCACGAATTCTTACCTTTATGCGATTCCGAGAACTGTGGTACTTTCTCTGGCAGGATTTCCTAAAAATGGCACATACTTTAATCCTAGAGCTGCGATAGATCCCCCTGAATATTTACAGAAACAGATATTTCCTTTTATCAACAAGTATGTGGATGCGATAAAAGATAATGTGCTGCACGAAGTGATCGATGACGCGGAAAAGGGCAACGGCAAGCTTGTAACGCAGATTGTCTCACTGTTCCAACATTTGCGAAAGGTTTTACTTCAAGATAAGAAGTTTGTGATAGACAAGTTTCCTGAGTTGAATGACACTCACCCGGTTTTCCAACACCCGGTTTTCAAGACTTCGGAATACGCGGAGTTTGTCCAGAGACAGACAGAGTTCGTGCACAAAAACGACCCGGAAATTGTTGTTCGAGATAGCATGGACCTTAAAGAACATGCGGTGGATAGTCAGATTAGTATGAACCGCATAGAAGCAAATATGCGCACTTCCGCGCATGATTTTAAGCTGTATAGGACAAGGCAGTCTGCTCGGCTAGATCGCATTGAGGCTCTTCTGGAGCAGCAAGTGAGTGAGTCGAAGCAGAACAAAATGATGCTCAAGAGTATCCTCAATCATTTGAAAATTCCAGATAATAGCCAGCTTGTTGTCCAGACTCGAGAAGAACAGCACCTTGATGAGTCGAGTCACCAAGACACTCGTGCGGCACACAACATCTTGACGGTTATTCACATGGCGACTTTGAACAGAATGAATGGCGTCGATTTGGGCACTCCTAGAATGCCGAAACGAACACCAGGTAGAAATGCTTGTTCGACTGGAACTTCTACACATGAGCGGCCTCCAGAGGCAGGCCGTCCGAGAACCGCAGACTCGTATCGCCCGTATTGGCATAACCTGGACGAAGCAAAGAAATTTTCTTTCATGAAGTCTCCCACAACAGTAGAACAGATATGGGAAGAGTACTATCAGGGCCGAAATGGATTTCCGGCTGTCAAAATGCTTGAACTTCAGCACGGGAACAAGTGGAGACCAAACGGTACAGCCATGAATCATTTAGCCGCAGATTTAGAGTATGCCGCGCTATAGAAAGAGGTATATCAAAAGGATATTCTGCCAAACAATGTTGCAAAATGCTCGAGGATTTCAGAAGGATTCCAGGCCAAAGAACTCGGCCATTGAAGTTCCTCTATGCAGGTAACGTGCCTCCAGAGCTTTCTTAGCTTCACTAGCCCACACCACGCTATATATTACTGCTTAATTAGATATTGCTTTACTTAATACATTTAGCTACATATGTGTACAGTTAATTCTTTTATTTGGTGTATGTAGCCCGCTTGACGGGTGGTTCAAAAGACCGAGGCATTCTAATTAGTTCACAACCTGTGCACCACAGGCTTTGCTATTTTCATTCACAGTATATATATATATTTGGCATATGTACGTATATTAATCGATATATTTCAATAAGACTAAAGGCCTCTAGAGGCCGTTCAGATCGAAGTACAGTAGGGCCAGGCTTCCGTCTTCTTACAATAGTAAAAGGGGTCACGAGTCCCAAAACATATAGTACAAGGTAGGTTAGGGTAGGGGTATAGTTGTGGACTCTGTAGATCGCCCATCATACTTAAGAGCATCACGACCAAGATCACATCCCGCGAACGAAACAATGTCGATACCAATCAGTGGTTAAAATGATCCCGTTAAAACTATTCCGCTCAATACATCCAATGTCATGCAGAAAATTGAGAATATGATTTACCTCCTGAAGGGTCAAGAAATACCGACATTTGTAAGTCAGCGATGTAAGGCTGATAAGTGGCGACGTCTCTATGGTCCACAAAACGTAGCAGACAATTTTTGTCCAAAACTCTTCATTGACATTCTTACATGTCACATCAAGCCATGACATAAATTCGCCATTTACTGCGTCTATTAGTGGCTTCCTGATTGACAAACGGCCAGGTTGCTGACCTATGGAGCTAAGCAGCACTGTACCCCGTAGCGTCAAATCAAATTCCAGCTTATCTTTATCCACTGCGCGTGACAAATATCCATCCACAAGTGACCCTTTAGCAATATTAGCCCTTTCAAGCCGAACGTGATTTTGACTGCTTATGAGAGACACGAGCGCAAGCATGCTTGCATTCCCGTGAATTCGGGGCAGCTTCACTCCATCTTTGCACTTCTCCTCCAGTTCCATATAATACTTATCAGCTTCAAACAGTTCCTCAAGACTTAGGTGGTATCTGGAATGCAGCAGAGAAAGGGCACGTTCAGAGAAAACATAATTCCTTCCTGGGATTTGTTTCCCGGGAGTTCCTTGAATGTGTACTAAAGCTTTGATTCTTTCCAACATGTTTAAACTGTTTCTCACAGTGTTCTCTCCTAATCTTGACAGTGCAACATCTGCAGCTGCTGCATCGTACGTCTCTTCTGGAGTATTAATAATTGCGCGAATCAATCGCAATGCTTTCTCAGACTTTACGTCTGTAAATCCTGTACCGCTGTTCTTGTTTTCTTTACTGTATGAGAAACAAGTTTCCGTTAATGCATGCATTTTTTTAATATCTGAAGAAGCGTCCTGTAAAATGTCAGATAATAATCGAGTATGAGACGATTCCTGCATGATATCGCCATTCCACTCAGTTTCAATAGAAATAATAGAAGGATCCGTATGTACGTAATGTTGTGATAGTAGCGAATCAATGTCGTCAATGGTCCCCAGTCTGTCAATACCAATGATCTTAGAGGCTTTGGATTCATTATTTCGCCAATATTCCACGTAAGAAAACACATCAAAATTTTCTGGATCGAATTTTCCAAGAGTTCCTCCCTTGTAACCATCTATATACAACTCTTCCCATTGTTCATTGAACGACGCAATCATTTTAGAGCCTCCATAAAAATCACGAACCTTAGCCCAACGAGTTCTCAAAAAGTCAACAGTGTATGTGTGATTAAATATGCTGGCTATTAATGGCCAGTCAATAATGCCACCACCGGGAGAAAACAAGGAGCGAACGATTACAACTACTCTTAGTAGTGTATCAGCGTCCTGGCGTGTAAATCGCGGAGGCTTCTGTTTCAAAGCTGGAGATACAGCACCTTCAGCATCCAGATTAGGAGAAGCAGATTTGGATTTTAAAGCATCGGTTTCCCTGCGTGTGCTCCCTAGTGGAGCACGAAATTTCGCAGAGCCTGATGCTGCCCGTGCAAGTTTTTGTCTGCGCGATGAGTGAATCACAACACTGTCAGATTTAACATTAATACTACGCCTAGCACGAGAAGATATTTCTGCACTGGCTTTAATGGACCCCTCTTCTGATAATTCATTGATCGTGTCAATTACCTTATCCACCTTATTGTCAAGGTGCGAGTTGTGCGCAAACGAAATAGGAGGAATAGAGTAGTATGAGATTTCCTCTTGAATGACATCTAAAGGCTTTGCAGTATTTGACCTCGTTCTTTCCTGTTCCATTAGTTTTCCCTGAATTCCCTTAACATGTTCTGAACTAATGTCTAGGCTCGCGTCGACTAGAAACCACTTACCAACATTTTTTCCAGTAGCAGTGGACTGCATGACACAAGACTTCTTCACTAGTCCTTTGCTTTCCAAAGCGTATATATCTCTCATCAAAGTCCGTTTATCAATTCGAGGGTCATTTGGTGAAAGGAAGCGTTCCTGAAATTTAGATGCAATATTCTGACCAAGGAGCATAACATTATGCGATTCATCAAGTAGAGTCATGATATTCTTCTGACGTAATTCAGCAGCCATGTTGACATACGTCTTTTCTGAATGTCGTTTTATCTTGGCCTTCTTTGGGAGTGGTTTTGAATCATCTTCTGTGTCAGAAGCAAACACTATAACGGGTTGCTCATGCCCATCCACGGGTTGTTCATGCCTATCCACGGGTTGTTGTAGCTGTTGTTCTTGCGTTCCTAGCAACTCATGATCATCAACGCTGTGATCTTGCTCAATTTGCTCCATCTCCAATTTAGAAGGAAGTGCTAGCTCTTCTTCTTGTATTTCTGGGATAGAGCTAAATCCTTCCACATTTCCTTGTGGGGCAGGATACTTTCGAGGTCTCCCCCGATCTCTCTTCACAACTGTACTCAACTTTGCTTCATCCGTTAGTTCTTTTGGGTATTTCCGCGGCCTACCTCGAGGTCTAGTCTGTTTCATGACAGCTCCTGTATGCGAAGCTAATAATGTGGAAGGCTTCCAATCAATACTAGCCTCTCCGTTGTTATTAGACACCGTTATAGGATGCATATGGATTTTAAATGACGCATCCAACACTTTTGTATCCTCTTTAACTCCTTTTTGTCTTGTTTGGTGATTCAAGTCATAGTGCGGTAATGAGTGAGTTTCTAATAGTCGTACACCAACAGATTCTGCAAACACAGCAATGAAACACCGAAATACAACCAATTTCCCTGATGTATCCGACACTTTAACAAAATCGTAGCCTTTTAAACATTTTCCTTTTTTTGGGTTAAACGAAATTGAGTATCTCTCCAGGATACCAGATAATGGCCTTTGAAAGGAATTTTCAATAGCAAAGTGATCATTCAGATCTATAGATGTCATGCCAGATCTATTCGAGGATAGAACCAAATTATAAACTTGCAATTCAAGCGGATAAAAACGGGAGAAAAAAGATCGAGCAACCGTAGCATTTTTGTTTGAAATATTGTTGTATGCAGCGGGCTGTTGTTCGTGATCACCATTTTCTGAAATATTGCTGTCGATGACTATGGATCCTTCCAGTTTAGGCAAATCAGTGCCCCTCAGTAATTGAATACATTTAATTAAATTTTGATTTTTGGCATTTTCTGGTAGAATCGAACTATCAGAAAAAGATTGAACTGAGCCGGCCAACGATTGAACCTTGACTCTGCGCAGAAAGCCATCGGCAGAAAGCCTTGCTATTGCACGCAAGAATTGTTTACGCTTTTCGGAAGTTTCAGAACAGTTAAGCTCATGACGCAGATCATCTGTTTGCCTGATATAATTCTTTGCAGACTTCAAAGAATCCAAGATCCGTCGACATAGCGTAGAGAGGTCGGTATAAGGGGTATGCGTACTTGATTCGTCTGGATCTGCATTGCAATTTTTTAAAAACTTGCTTAAAGTCACAATGTTAGTATTAACACCATTCTGGACAAATGGTCGTTTAATAACCAAACCCATTCGAACTAGACGGCTCACTCTACTGAAAAGTGACCTTGGGTCCTGACCAGTCTGAGAAGCAATTTCTGTAACAGTGGCGCCAGCGCCTCTGCCTTTCGCAACTATAGACAAAATATCAAACAACAAAGGAGTAATTTCATAGTTCTCATTTTCGGGTTTGCCAGTCAAGAATTTCCAAATTACTTCATTTGAAGCGGCGATTTTGAGATGATCTTTGTAGATCTGCTCTATTGAAGCATAATTATCAATTGAGAATTCATTATTTGAAATCTCAGAAGGCTTTATTTTCGATAATTGTATTCGTATGTCTTTTTTGCGCGATAATAGCCATTTCCATAAAACCGGCTTGAATCGGGGATCGAACCCTGGTATAACTGTGGCAGCTCTGCTCCATAGCTCATCTAAGCTTATTCCATGGCGGCCTTCACATGCCAGATCTTCTAACAAGATAGAAACAGTAAGATATGGAGTAAGAAGCATTTTAATCTACTTAAATTTCAGCGAATTTGAACCCATGTATATTATGATAAATGTCAAATGTGTGGGTTCAATACCGTGCGTGTTTTGGTGCATTTGAGCAAACGCGAAATATAGTTGGCGGTTGCTATGGGTGGGCATGCGCCTACTAAAGACGACTTAAACACCTCAGCCTGTCGCCATAAAACATATAGAGCAATGACATTTCTAGATCCATCAGGAGAATTATACCAGCTGCATAGAGACTTCTACTTAGGTGACTACAACAAAGTGCTCAGCACAAGTCCGGAAAACTTTTCGCCCGAGTTTCGAGAGCTAGCACTAATGATTGTCGCGAAAGCAAGAATAGCTATTGGCGACCACGCTGGCGTCCTAAAAGGTCTTCAAGGCGTAGGAAGTACCACGTTACAAGCAGTTGTAGCTTTAGCACAGGCTTATGATGATCCTGAATTGGCAGTGGACATGATAGCTGAACTGGCTCCTTACGATAGCTACACTGCGCCCCTTGCTGCGATGGTGCTCTATCGAGGAGGCCGAGTTGAAGAGGCTATCTCTACCGCACGAACTGCAGAAGATAGCATTGACGCTGTGGCTGTATTAGTACAAATTCTGATCGCCACTGGAAGGCTCCAGGACGCTGATGCAGCAGTTCAGGCTGCCAAAAAATGGGCACAGGATAACATAGCATTGAACTTGGCCGAAGCTTGGGTAGATATGGCCATTGGAGGTGAAAGATATGTACAGGCTGTTTATATCTATGAAGAGCTAACGGGAAATGACGAACGCTCCCCTTTATTCCAAGCACAAAAAGTTGCCCAAATTTTATCTGGATATATCGAGCCAGAGCCATGGACGAAGCCTTCCGCCAAAGCCATAGCTTTGTTCAGCGATACGTTGAGCGCGCGTGCGGCGTAAGATACTCAAACCATGTAACAGCCTAATAATCACGTATGAAGAATTGTTATGTACTTGCCATTATTGTACATGCATGCTGTCCCGCTAATAAAACCAAATGTGCGACACCCAGAACTCCGCGAACGCTAGTGATTGTTTATACAGATCACCGCCGAAACCGGCAGTATTGAAAATTAAGGCGGCAGGACCAGTTTAGACGATAACCATGTTTATCTGACCCCTTTATCTATGCTTATCCTAAACCCATGCAGGTAACTCTAATGGTCATGGAGATGAGGGGACAAGACACACAAGCGGCGTAGTAGTTTAAGCTCTCCTATAAAACAGTTCGCGAATAGGAACAAAATGACATAATGACAAAACATAAGAAAAGTTATCACAAAGCTGTTCTAATATCGTTATCTATCAATTTAGCATGACCGAACAAGTGTAATCACACAACTAATTATTGTTATCTTCTCCACACAATGGACTTATACGTTATCTGTATCAAATTCTCACGGTTCTTTTCATTAGCAAATGATTCTCCTGCTTAGCAACAAGGTTAAGATTTCAGGGCTTTCAGTTGAGTGGCTCATGGCCGCACGAACTTTATGACAGGCAGTTTGGCGGTTCTTTCAGCGGCAATGCTTCAGCAGCACTCTCGCCTTCTGGGGTTAATTATCGTATATTTTCAAATATATAGGCAAATATGTAGCTAATAAGACGGTCTGTTTTCCACAAATAGTGCCTTGCTTTACTAACTCCCCAGCTGACGGCTTATCAGTAGCTTGTAACATAGCTAGTCTAAAGAAAAAGAGGACATAGGGTTTTTGCTATGGCATTTTCATCATTCTTCTTTTAAGAGGCGCTAATCTTTTTTGCCTATCCGTTCGACGATGAAATGAGAAACCTAATATGCCACGAGTCTTGCCGAGAGGACTGTATCATACATATTTCTGATGATAGGCACATGCTTATCCTATTCTGGCAAACATAGCCGCGGAGTTCATATTTTCCCAGTGGTATGGCTTTTTCTACATTGAGAACTCACGAAATACTGAAATCATAGCTGTTGAGTAATCCCGCAATACGCACAACTGCAATGACTATCCCATAAGCACGCTTCAAACTACTCTAATTATTTCGCTGTGCTAACATTAATGGAGAGCTTTTAAAGTCGTGGTGTTATTGTAGCAGTGGATCATTCGAAAGATTTGACTTCAGTATTATCCTCTTTTGCTGCCGCAGTATTTCTGTACCTTATCGATTTTTTTTAATCTCATAAGAAGACTAATACATGTAGAACAATGGGCCCGTTTCAAGCATTCATCTGGCGAGACACACACAGACGTCAGGAACAGCTTTAAGCTTTCTCAGCACCAGGTAAACCCTTGAAAATAAGTAAAATAAGGCTGATCCCTCCTCTATGGGGAAAGTCCTTGGAACTTTGCGGCTTTGCCCGATAAGTATGTTTTAGCCAAGTTCAAGCACCCAATTCGTCAATGTAGAGCCCTGTGAAGCTTATCAACTGCTTTGTTACGCCGCACAAACTTTAGATACTATAGCGCATTCAACATTGGCTGACATCTTAGATTTGAACCCTGTTTTAGAGTTGTCCAAGCCAAAAGGCCACTTAACTTAATGAATGAAAACATCTGCTAAAACTATACTACTTACAACGTAAGTAGTATGCTGTCGTCCAACACCTATATATATTAAGCATCTTGCAACCCTCTCAATTCACATTTCTTCATTATTTTTTGTCTTTTATTTCGCACCTGTTGCATTACTCAGACGCGATTTTCTTGCTCGAATTAAAACTCTAAGTGATTTGCATATTTGAGCTTCACTTCTCTTGTTTCTCATTTCAGCCTTCTTATCTATAGCAGCAAGCCTATTTCGGATTATTTTTAGTTCGTCGCACTAAAACAGGAGGTTATTCAGTTAACTTTACTCCCGCTCCGATCGATTTACAAGTACAAAACTAGCAAATCTTGAACTCAACCCTGCTTTTCATATTCTCCTATCCAAAATCATTCACATTATGTCTGACGACAAGTTCACAAAAGTTGAGGAAACCGGAGATTACTCTTCTAACTCTGATATTGGTGATGTCACCTATACTCATTCTGATCAGAATCCTGGTATGTTAAAAAGATTTGCGGATTCCTTCAGGCCATACGAGTTCACTCCAGAAGAAAAAGCAGAAATAGAGGCTGTGTCTCGAAAGAGCGGTAGAACGTTCGATGAAGAGGCCGTCAAAATCAGACTTGCTAAGTCTCCTCTCAACCGGAGCCTGAAAGGCAGGCATCTTCAGATGATTGCCATCGGCGGCTCTATTGGAACCGGTCTCTTTGTAGGTTCGGGCAAAGCATTGAGTAACGGTGGCCCGGCCTCACTATTGATTGCTTTCAGTCTCATCGGTATCATGTTGTACTGCACTGTCCATGCTCTTGGTGAGCTAGCAGTGCTTTTCCCCGTCTCTGGTGCTTTCTCAGTGTATTCCACTCGATTCATTGACCCTGCCTGGGGTTTCGCCATGGGTTGGAATTACGCCATGCAATGGCTTGTTGTTTTTCCTCTTGAACTTGTGGCAGCCTCAATTACAGTGCAATATTGGACAACATCAATCTCTCCAGCCGTTTTTGTTGCCATATTTTGGGTCTGCATTGTGTTTATAAATTTCTTTGGTGTAAAGGGCTATGGTGAAGCCGAATTTATTTTCTCACTAATAAAGGTCATTGCAGTGGTCGGTTTCGTCATTCTCGGCATCATTCTTATTTGCGGAGGTGGACCCGTTGGTGGATATCTTGGTGGAACTTATTGGCAAAATCCCGGCGCATTCAATCATGGATTCAAAGGTCTCTGCAGCGTCTTTGTAACTGCAGCATTCTCCTTTGCCGGAACTGAATTAGTCGGTCTTGCAGCTGCTGAAACCGCCAATCCTCGTAAGACATTGCCAAAGGCCGCCAAGCAAGTGTTCTGGCGTATTACCTTGTTTTACATTGTTGCGCTCACAATTGTTGGTCTTCTAGTACCATACAATGACCCAAGACTCATTGGTGACTCATCTGTAGACGCCAAAGCATCTCCATTTGTTATCGCTGTTGTTAATGCACAAATCAATGTCCTTCCCTCTATCATCAACGCTGTCATTTTGATTGCTGTATTGTCTGTTGGCAACTCATCAATTTATGGCTGCTCGCGTACCCTCTGTGCATTGGCACAGCAAAATATGGCTCCTAAGATCTTCTCTTACATTGATCGCAACGGCCGTCCCCTTGTTTCAGTTTGCACCACTTTGATTTTTGGTCTCTTAGGATTTGTCGCTGCATCACCGGCTGAAGGCGACATCTTTACCTGGTTACTTGCTTTGTCCGGTTTGTCGTCCATTTTCACTTGGGGATCTATCTGTTTATGCCATGTCCTTTTCCGCATCGCTTGGAAGAAACAGGGACACACACTGGACGAGATCCCTTTTACAAGTCAAGCTGGTGTAATTGGTTCGTACATTGGATTTATCTTCAACGTTCTGGTCTTGATCGCTACTTTCTGGGTATCAGTGTGGCCTCAAGGTGAACCTCCGAGCGCAGAAATATTCTTCCAGTCATATCTTGCTGCACCAGTAGTCATTTTCTACTACTTGTGCTACAAGATATGGTTTAGAACCAAATTTGTCAGGCCTAGCACTGCCGATCTCACCTCTGGACGGCGGGAGCTGGACTTGGATGCTCTTCAGGAAGAGCTTCGTATAGAGCGCGAAGAGTTGGCAAGAAAGAACTTTTTGGTCCGTACATATCATTTCTGGTGTTAAAGACCAATATTTGTATGTTCAGATACCACAAAATTTCTGTTAAGTGGCGTTGTTGAATTGCATTCGGTCACTTAAACATTTGTTGGCTTGTTTATGCGTTTTTAATGAAACTTTGGCATAAAGTGCTGATAGTTTAGTATGGTGGGTATATACTCTTTCTTGTATTTGTTTATTTTGCTTCATATCTTCTCTTGTAGCTGTAGATTTCTTATTTAAGGGTTTTATATTGAGTCATAGAATACTAGCGACATTGACATGTCCTATTAGGATCGAAGTCGTTCTGAGGATTGGTAATTTGACTCAATGGTTACTATGGATACTTCCAAAGAATCGAGGCGAATGGCCCGCACCTTGGCTTACACGAGCTAACCTGTTCTTCCACAGACTGCAGCCGCGCTTAACCAAAGACTCGAGGAAATAAAGATACATCATGGAATTAGGTCCGCATAATTGGGGAAGGCCCCGTGATGATGTTTATGGGCGCTATAATGCTGCCTCTGGAGGTTGCAAAATGAATACGCAAAGTCCGATTATGACAGGCACCTCAGTTATAGCCACTAAGTTTAAAGGAGGGATTGTTATGGCGGCAGATAACTTAGCATCCTACGGATCATTGGCAAGGTTTCGCGATCAAGAACGTATTATCAGAGTAGGGGAGCGAACAGTTGTTGGTATCTCTGGAGATATCTCTGATCTGCAGTATGTTGAAAGGCTTTTAAACCAGCTAGTAGTGGATACATCCTATGACTGCGAGGGGACCGAAATAGCCCAATTAGAGCCCGAAAATGTCTATGAGCACTTGGCATATGTTCTATATGGAAGAAGGAACAAGATGAATCCTTTGTGGGTGGCATGTGTCATTGGTGGCGTTAATAGCAAAGCAGAGTGCTTCCTTGGTCAAGTTGATTTGCTAGGCGTCAAATACAAATCTCCTAGTCTTGCTACTGGATTTGGAGCGCACATGGCAGTTCCGTTGTTGAGGAAACTAATACCAGACGAAGACAGATACGAAGAAGTTGACGAGAAAGCAGCAGTTGACGCTATTGACGAATGCATGAAGGTCTTAGTGTACCGCGACGCTCGAGCGTTAGACAAGTATACTCGAGTAGTGATTACTTCGGAAGGTGTGAAGTTTACTAAGGATGTGCAGTGCAAGAAGATGAACTGGGAATTTGCTGAAACAATTAAAGGCTACGGCTATTAAATTATAATTATTCTTCTCTATTCACGATGCTTTATCGCAATGTGTACTTGTGTCACCATGTTCGCGGTAAGGTAGTATTAATTAGCTGTCGGACAACTTTAACCCCGCTCACCCGCACCCCCCACCTAAGAACACATCATTAGACATAATGCTCGAAGACGATAAACTGCCAACTTCGAAGACTATTGCCGGGTTTGATCCCATCAAGAAATATGCAATAGTGCATGCTAGATGGAACTCTGAGATAATTGACGCTTTAGTGACAAAAGCCAAGTTGGCCATGTGCGAAAGCGGTGTGCCGGAAGCAAACATTGACGTATTCGATGTTCCTGGATCTTATGAGTTACCGAATGTTTCAGCAAAACTACAGAATACCGGTAAATATTCCGCTGTAATTGCTATTGGTGTTCTAATTAAAGGCTCTACTATGCATTTTGAATACATTAGTGATGCTGTGAGTCACGGCATCATGAAATTGAATGTAGAACCCAGCGGACTGCGCTGTCCTATAATTTTTGGAGTTTTAACCTGCTTGACTGACGAGCAGGCTCGTGCAAGAGCTGGTTTAACACCAGACGGTCATAATCATGGCATAGATTGGGGCAAGGCAGCCATCGAAATGGCACATTTCTCGCCAAACTAGATGGGTTTGCATTTCTGTGTGTGCGCTTAGTTGTTTCAATGTATATCTCGAACACCTTTTGCAGAATACGTATCGTACATTCTGTTTCCTTTCCGTAGTAGATATTCAATTGTTGAGAAGTCTCGCTTCTCTACATGAACGTATGCGTCGAATTGCCCTCGAATGAAAAGTCTCCAATGCGCACGGGTGTCTTCTGGCTTCGTTCGCACAGCCCGTAGACACTTTCGATAAAGCTTTATGACTACACAGTTAGAATGATGGACATTATATACGCGATTATTAGCTGACCTGGTCGGAGCATATCACTTACCGTCTCTTTGCAACCCACTTCGTCGGACCATGGTAGTTGTATCGAACTTTAACTTTCGGCTCGAAATGCTGAGATCAAGAATAACACCTTTGAGCAAGACATTCACACGAAATCTGAGCCGGTTTAATACCGGCGAGGTCTCGAAACGCCTCCAAGAAGAAGGACTGACACACGCACAGGCCAAAGTCATGACTGAGATCCTTTCGGACACAGTGAACGAGGCTCTTACAAGCGCTGAAGCGGTCTTGGTGCGGCGAGAGGCGCAAAGCAGACAAACGTACCAGCAGAAAGTCGATCTAATTAAACTGAAAGGAGAGATTCAGGCGATCGATAGATCTGAATTCTCCCGGATACAAGCAGATCTGGATGCTGTGCTGGCGGACTTAGACAAACTCAAACAAAAGTATAAGGAAGAGGTGAGCCGAACAGAAGCATCCGTGAAGCTGGATCTCAATTTGGAAAAGGGCCGCATCCGCGAAGAAAGCGGCGTGCATGAGTTGCGTCTGAAAGAAGCTGATGCGCGTATCGATACAGAGCTGGCTAATGTGCGGTCGCAGATGGACGCGATCAAGTTTCAGGTAATTCAGTGGCTGGTGGGTGTGTTTACAGGTACGTCTGCTTTGGTGTTAGCGTATATTAGGCTGATATCCTAAAAGAACAGCTCTTTCAGGATCCTTACGGTGTCTTGAGGTGATTTAACTGAATGACCAATCGTTCTAGGATCGTTATAGATTTCCCAGTCGTTACCTCCTTCGAAACATTTGTCACCGAAAAAATGAATTTGTGTGAACCCTTCAGGTTCAAGGTGTCTTAGACAATAAGTCTTGTCCCATCCGGTAGGGAACACATCGAATGAAATCTGACCTCCAATCGAGTATGTCAATCCATAATCGGGGAACTTCTCTTTCAATGCTTCTACCAGTTTGGCTCTAATCTTGTGAACCTTGTCGTAGGCTTCAAACTCGTTTCTCTGCTCAACTGACGCGTTGCGTCCTACAGGACTAACGTTGATCATGCCGTTGCGGAACTCGATAAACGTTCCGGTCATTACAGGTTGTTCGATGTCAGCAATATAACGCAAGATGAATTTAGCGAGCGCCTGGTACTTCTCCTGTCCTAGCCATCCAATAAAACTTTGGGATGCCATCTTCTTTCCAGCCTTGTAGGCTGTAAGTCCATTCTCGCTAAAGCAGTAGTCGAAATCATCTAGCAAAGTTTTTCCGAGCTGCTCTTCTTGCTTAGCAAAATCCGAGCCGCCTACGTATCCTATCACGACCTTCTCGCGTAGTTTTTGCAGTGTTTCTTTTACTTCAGGCTCAATAGTTAGTCGAGCAGGAGTGAGAGTGCCGTCAACATCAAACAAAACGATAGTGTTAGGCTGTTCGCGCTTAGAAATCTCTACTACCATTCTCTATAAGTTCAGTTTCCTGCTGCTGCTGGTGCTGTTGTTTCCTAAAGGTTGAGTCGCAACGACGTGTTCCAGATGGGTTCAGAAATAGCCATCACGCCGTCCGGCTGTGATTGGTCAATGTGAACCTAGAGTACAGACGACAAACCTTATTTCTCTAGTGGTGATCGTGAAACAGAAAGACAGCTTTATATGGTCTTATAAAAATTGAGTGAAAGCCTTCTGTGTTTGGTATAAAATCCCTCGCTTTGCAAAGGAATTCTCTGTTTTGACTACCAGCAGCTGAATTGGTTTAGAAGGGGCCTTCTTCCCAGGTACAGTTGCCTAATTCCGTATGAAGATAAAATATTATATCACTAATAGGGCCACGTAAAAAGAGTTATAAGAGGACATGGAAAGCGTTACCTGTCATTAGGTAATAATCAAACGGACAAAGAAGTAGAAACATAAGAAGTACTCAAGCTTGTCGCTGTAACGGAGGACACGTTCACTGGTAACGTGCTATTAGCCGCAGAAAGCATAGCACTAAGAGAGGTAGAATTTGCCAGAGTGTAAGTTGCATTAGCAGTTACACTGCTGTTAACCAACGCCTGTGCGGCTGCAGATTCAGAGGCTATAATTGCGGCATACTCCGAAGGAGCAACGACCGCAGTAGTGGTAGAAGTCCCTTGGAAAATAGTGGCAGCTGGCGATTCGACATTGACAAGCCAGGTATAACCTTCTATAGTAGCCGCAAGTGCTGCATCGATTTGCATGTACAGCGTTGAGACCTCTTGGCCGACAGTTCCATCTTTGGTGACGTCGCATGTTGTGACAGCTGTGGGGATAACGTAAACGTACTCTGTAATGGTGCCATGACTCACGGTTGCAGCAGCAGCAGCAGCAGCAGCAGCAGCGGTTGTTCCAGCGACTGCTGTAACTGCTGCAACTGCTGCTGTTCCAGCAGCCTGGTTTGCTGGAAGAAACACAGTTGACGTCAAATAGATGGTGGTCGTTGCTTCAACTTCGTGTTCGGCAACGACACCTGCTGCACCTGCACCGGCAGTAGGAGCAGCAATATGCTTAGTTGTAGCGGCAGGTGTAGTTGCAGCAGCGGCAGCAGGAGCTTTAGTGCACTCTACCGTAGCATAGACAGTTACAGTTGTAGTTGTAGTGACACCACTGCAAGTAGCAGTGACGACAGTAGTGACGGGTGTCTGCGAAGGCTGAAGAGCTTTGGTATTGACCAATTTAGGCACCAAAATATGAATGTACTCCGTAATGAAAACTCCAATAGATATCTCAACATTGACAGCAATCGAGGTCTGCACGGCGGCGGCATTGGTGTCTACTTCAATGCCTGAAGTTAGAGAAGGGATTGCGAGAGTTTCGGCAGATGATTGTAGCACAGGCAAAACAGCGTCACTTGTGTCATTGCTGTACTGTCTTTTTCTTAATGCGAGTTCTGCGATATTATGACCTACAGGTACAGCGACAGCTGAGACCAGAGAAAAGAGTTGAGCGAAGAGAGCAAAGAAAGTTAGGAGTGTAGTCATGTTTGTTATAGTTGATTTTCCTTTCGTACTAGTTGAAAGTCGTTAATAGGGTCTTGATGATCACAGAAACACGTGCGTACTCTATAAATCTTTGAGAGTACTCGCAGTGATAATATGGATCAAAAATACGACCAATAGATAGATGAGGATTGCGATACAAAGATTCGACAAACCAGCAACGTAGTAGAAGGTGTCTGAGTAGAGTATAAGGCAGACACGGTTGATTGAGATGAATGCAGAGATACTGCGAAAACAAAATAAAAAACTATACAAATCAAAGGTACTCGTAGACAAAAGAATACTGCGACTATTGAAACGAATTAGTCTATCAAAAAGGAATGAACGAATGAGTGAGTGAAAGTAAGAATACTCTGAAAAAGTAATGTGCGATTGACTGGAACAAGAAGAAAGGGGATAAGGAGGCTGCATCTGCTATTTATTGAGCTTTGGAAGATCTTTACCCCTTTAAAAATCGCAATTTTACGTGTGTTCCCCGTGCAAATCATCCCTTTGAATGTCTACATTCGCTAAACCAGGCAATCAAGTTTCCTAAAAAAGATAAATTGAAATTAAGATTCTGGTTCACGTCTCGTGTCAGCCAATAGCGACCTGCAATTGCCACCTCTAATAGATTAGACAGAACTTTAATACAGAGCGCGACGCACAAAGGGGGTGCACTAGAGGTATTTCCCTATTAGTGACATTTCAGCGTGGCTTCCAGAAATGCAACAGATTCTATGCTAAACGCTCCCCTCAACTATTATTATGCGTTGAAAGCTAGTTGACATTTATTGCAGCTAACATGTAGCCATACCATTGCAAGGAGTGTGTTTCCGTGTGCGCAATCGGTGGACCTGAACTTTAGTGCCAGGGGTTTCAAACTGCACAACTGCGTAAGTTTTCTCTGGAATGTAGCAACTGTCTTTTTGTTTAACTATGAACATACCCCTTGATGTTTAAACTAAAAAACATTTCCACCACTGGAATGTGCATGAACTTTAATGCGTAGGCGAACCTCCTTTTACCTGGTTACGGTAGCTGTGCTGCATAGCGTAAGAGCGTGCGCGGTCTTTGCCATAATAAGGCTGTTTTGGTTATGTGAACTACAATTGAATCTTCAAGTGTATATAATTAACTAGAAGCAACTATCGATTGTTCGAATGTCATTAATAACCTGCAATCACGCATCTTGCTGCATGAAATATGTTAAAAAAAGCGATGTCACCCTGGATTCTCCTACGCTGAGAGACCGTTAGCACACGCATGTGCACAGACAAAGGTAGCTAAGATATCACATATCCTCAAAATGGTAATATTGAGCAGTATGGACCACGTTTCTACTGCCCTTCCGCACGGGAAACCTGTGCTCCTGAACGCTTACAGGCAAGTGTGCGTACATGTCTAAAAATATACGGTCCTTACTTAGCTGTACAACGCTAAGCTACAAAAAACATAAGAGATCATTCATTCCGTAGATGATAAAGAACCGACAGGCAGAGCCGGTATCAGAATGGGTACAATCCTCTACTCAGCAGAAGCACGAGTGTAGGTCTGTTGCTTGCTGTGGTTGATGACAGGTCGAATGACACCCTGCGCCTCGAGCTCACGGAGAGCGCGACGGGCAAGAGAGCCATTGATTTTAAGACGATCGACAAGGACAGAGACAGTAACCAATTTAGAGGTGCTGGCATCCTTGATAAGACGATCGTAAAGAGTTTGGTCAAGGAGAGGAGTGTGTTGGGCTTTGTCCTTAACTTTTCCTTTGGACCATTTCTTCTTGCTCTTCTTGGAGGAGCTCTGGGCAGCAGCCAACTTAGCAGCCTTCGTTGTTTGCGGGGCTTTGGCCATATTGAATTGTTATCTGAGGGAAACAGTGAATGGGCAGGATAGTGTAACAGGTGTATGAGTCCCAACGCTCGCTTCCCAACGTGACTGGTGTTCACTTAACAACCCTTAGGGTATAACATCCCAAAGAAATTAGGGTAGGAAATTTCTTTTGACTGCGATCGCACATCATTAAATTATAATGCATTATATATCATAGGTTGTCCCGACTCTTTACAGGACAATGAATTATTGAAATATAGCAGTTTGCAATTCACTTATATGCCGCTGATGTAGTCGTATGTGGCGCTTCTTATAGCGTTATAGCATTCTACAATGGGCACGGAGTTGTAGGGCATCACCTGACACGTTAAGCATCCAGCTACACCCTTAACTGGATCGGCCCAGTAAAATACATTAGATGCGCCTGCCCAGCATATTGTGCCTTTGGAAGCGGAGTGCGGTACATCATTTTTAATGTATTGAAACGAGTAAGCCCATCCTGTTTCTTTCCCAGGGCTTAGATGGTTATAGCGAGGGGTGGCTGCGATACCTCGACAAGATACCTGATCTTGACATGCTAATTCAATCGTCTGAGGCTCCAGCACACGCACACCGGAATCCGTTACTCCTTTGTTTAATATCATGCGCAGATATTTGATATAGTCTGCAGCAGTGCTGGACATAGCGGCGCCTGCTGCCTCTATGTGCGGTTCATACGGCACTGGGTTAGCAATTCGCTCGTACTTGCCAGTTTTTTCGCTCATGCAATAGAACCCTGCCATTTGCTTCTGCTGTTCTGGCTTGATATGAAACGTGGTGTTTTTCATGCCTAATGGATCGAGGAAATGCTTGCGCAAGAAGGCCTCGTATGACATATCTGTCAAATGTGCCACCATCATGGCAGTGATATCAAGGCCAGGACTGTACTGCCACTTCTCGCCTGGATCTCTCACCAAAGGACACCAGAAACACTCCTCGCGATCGTACGTGTTGATGATATCACCCATACCGCTCCTCTCCATGTATTCGGCAAGAGTGGCATCGAACGCTGGGTATGCCATACCTGCTGTGTGTGTTAGCATATCATGAACAGTGATATCTCGCTTTGGAGGTCTTAATTTTGGCATTCCACGCTCATCATATCCTTCTAGCACCCTCAAACTTCCTATCCTCGGGAGATACTGGGCCGCGGGTGCATGCAGATCAATGACGCCGTCTTCCCACAGTTTCAAAGCGGTCATTGCTGCCATAGATTTACCTAATGAGAATACGTGACAAGGTGTATCCACACTGAATTGTCTAGGATCATCAAATGCAAGCTTCCCCACTCCGCGCGACAGTATATCGCTAGTGCGGTCAGTAACCACTATACTGAATCCAGGCACGCCCGCGTCAAGCACTTTTTGAAAACATTCATTTAGTCTTGCGTCCATTGCTGCGCTACGTATGTTCCAGGTTCAGGAATTAAATCTTTGCAGTTTAATATAGATATAGCAACGCCGAGGCTTCATTTCGTAAAATGTGGGGTACTGTACCGGAAGTGATCCTATGTAGTATTATATACCCTGGACCCTAGGTTTAGACAGTCTGTAATGAGATTTCAATACTGAGATGTGTTTCCACAATCCGCGAATACCATTGAATTCGTACGAATATATTTGTTCGTGTAAACAGCGTACAGCTCTGTCTGATATATACGGATGCAACGCAGAATGGAGCTACAGTATTGCGGTGGTTGCTACGCCGGGGCAGTTGCAACTCCGAAGCTTATCTCTGAGATTACCCGTCGCGATGAGTTAGCCACTCATAACATCGGATAACTGCCTGATTCTATTTGTTGGGCTTGCTATGTATGTGCGTCGTGTGAGAAGTTCTGGTCAAAAATGGAGTCTCGGATCTGCTCGATGGCGGCTTGATTGCAGACGCGGAATCGCACAGCCGGCGGTAGAGCCCGTAGAAAAGGATAAGGTATTGAACAGTTTTGCAGCGCGCCAACTGCGGATCCAGAATGCGAAGCCGTTTAGCGAGTTTCTTACTGATTCGTTCGGACGACAGCACGACTATCTGCGCATATCGATATCTGAAAGATGCAATTTGCGCTGTTTGTACTGCATGCCGGAAGAAGGGATTGATCTGACGCCTAACGAACGCCTTCTGACCAAGGATGAGATTGTGACTTTTGCAAAGCTGTTTGTCGCCGAAGGCGTCAGAAAAATTCGTTTAACTGGCGGTGAACCGACGGTGAGGAAAGATGTTGTAGAGCTGG
The DNA here is from genome assembly GCA_030570615.1 of Tortispora mauiana. Taxonomy (NCBI): domain Eukaryota; kingdom Fungi; phylum Ascomycota; class Trigonopsidomycetes; order Trigonopsidales; family Trigonopsidaceae; genus Tortispora; species Tortispora mauiana. Next base: position 682,973 of record JAJLWG010000002.1, read on the forward strand.
TTGAGGAGCTAGGGGCAATCCCTGGACTGCAGGAGTTGTGTATGACATCTAACGGCATCGCTTTACATAGAAAGCTGCCGAGCATGATCGCAGCAGGGCTAACGGGGCTAAATATTAGTTTGGATACGCTTCAGGAGGGAAAGTTCATGATATTGACTAGACGAAATGGGTTAAAAGCGGTTTTACGAAGTATTGACACTGCTTTAGCATATAATATTAAATCATTGAAGATCAATAACGTGGTTATGGCGGGACAGAACGAAGACGAGATGATAGATTTTATTGATTTCACGAAAGACGCTCCTATTGAGGTCAGGTTTATAGAATATATGCCATTTGACGGAAACAAATGGTCGAAAAAGAAAATGTTTACATACAACGAGATGCTCGAAACTTTGATGTGCAAGTACCCGGACATAAGGCCGCTAAACCACCACCACAAGCCCAATGAGGCAGAACGCATACCGATTGGTGAAACCGCGCGCACATGGCAAATTCCCGGACATCAAGGCAGAATTGGATTTATAACGTCGATGACGAAATCCTTTTGTGGATCATGCACAAGACTGAGAATTACCGCAGATGGCAACCTCAAAGTGTGTCTTTTTGGACCTAACGAGATCTCGCTCAGGGATCAGCTGCGGGAGGGCGCGTCCCTTGATGAGCTGCGCAGAGTGATTGGAACGGCGGTTCGGGGCAAGAAGGCGTCACATGCTGGACTAGATGAACTTCAGGCGACCAAAAATAGGCCGATGATATTGATTGGAGGCTAAGATTGGATACATGTATTTTGAAATATATATACGAGCAGGAAACTGACGTGCACCTACGTAATCCCAACATGCGACACAGTCTAGTGCATTTGCATCGAGCATTGCTCACACACATCGGCAAAGATGGAGCGCCCAATATGGTGAACGTGGGTGATAAGGCAGTAACGAGGAGAATTGCCAAAGCAGTTGGATACGTTCAATTCTCGAAAGCCGGCATGGAGGATATTATTAACAAGGCCGAAAAGAAGAAAGGTAGTGTATTTCATACAGCGAAGATTGCAGGGATTATGGCAGCCAAGCGAACAGCTACAACTATTCCGTTATGCCATCAGGTAGAGCTTTCAGGCGTCGAAATGAATCTGAGAATTAACCCGGAGGTGAATAGGGTGCATATAGACTGTCAAGTGCAAACAGAAGCTCGAACAGGGGTCGAAATGGAAGCAATATGTGGAGTTCTTGGTGCTGCTGCCACTGTGTACGACATGTGCAAAGCACAAGACAGGCATATGATAATCTCCAATATTCAGGTCACCAGCAAGAAAGGAGGGTCTAATGACTTCGATATTTAATTCAGCACGGGTCTACGATCAAGTCTGTTACTACGCTACGCTAACTTCGCCTGCCTTCTATCGCGAAACAGCAACCCGTTTTGCCTGCATTTGAGTAATCGATCCTTCAATGCTAAACTGCCAATCTATTTACCGCAGTCATAAACGGATAGAGAACGAAACAACACCGCGCGATGCAGCCTGCATAATGCCCTCCCACACCTAATGCTTCTTCGCCCCAGCGGCTCGTACTTAGTCTCCCAATAGTGATGGAGAATCGAAACTCCGATAAAGCATAACCATGTACCGTTCTACAAACATGACTGCACATTTAAATAATTCGTCATAACATGAATTAGCTTATCTTTTCAATGTATAGCGTAGGAAAAATACTATCACCTACAATAGAACTACTTTACGGCGCATGCACGTGTTTCGGATCACATTAGACAGATATATTAAAACCTTATTTCCGACTGACGCGCATGTATCCGCTGAACCCGGATAGCGTGGAATACAGGCGCACGCCTTCCACTCGGTATCACTTTTTACAACTTTCCACTAAAATGCTTTAGCTTATTAAATTTTTACCCGGTCTCGAGATATCTGTAACTGATGAGTTAGTTATATTAAAGTAGCAAATAAGAGCAAGTCTAGCATTGGATAGTTAAGGGTTTTTGGGACTTTCACACCTAAACCAGCTTATTACTTCATTGGCCTACCCACCAACGCAACGCCTCTTAACGTCACGATTCTCTCCCCCTCCCTTCTCTTTCCTTTCCGTAACACTCTTCCACCTTTGCATAAGATTATCCATATTCTCTTCACATATTTTAAATTGTAAGCGATATCAAAACTTCTTCCAAACGCTTATCTTTTGACCTATTTTCACTTAACCAAAACCTGAGCTCTTTCATATAACCCCTCCCGGTTCCTGTTCCTATATCGGACACCGTTCCCCTCTCCATCCGTATCCTTCTGCTTCCTCTGCACCCACACTTTACGCTTAACTCTGGCTTTCTTTGTTTTAGATTGAAAAGCGCTCTCCTCACAAATTTTCTTCCTATAATCTCGCAGATCTGATCGTATTGGCCTCTCTTCGCGCTCTGGTTGTCCGAACGCAGAGCCGTATCTCCTCCACTTATCGATCACCTGAAACCCTAATCTATTTCAATTACATCAATCTAGACCAAGGATGTCCACCGCTGTCTCAGCCTTAACAGCTGCCCTGGCTGCCTACGGCTTGCCCGATTCAGAGCTCTATCGCGAGAATATATCTCACTCACCTTACGGATATTGGGCCTGGGAGGAGCTTCCTCCCCATCTCGTCACCCCAGATGGCAATGGCCCAGAGCAATCTAAGATCGCACATTTGCAGGATCAGTCTCAAGCTCAACCTCAATCACTGTCAGTGCCGCAACTACAGCCGCTGCCGCAAGCACACACCCAACCTCCTATACGCCGATCGCATAGGATTGCAGCTGCCAGAAACGCTCAGCATTATGACTCCAATCATACATATGCTTTGACCGCTGCTCAAGGCCAAAAAACATACTCCTCCGTCGCACGGGCTTCTTTCCAACAAACCAACTATCAGAACATGATGCGCGTTCATTCTTCTCAGATACCGCCTACCAGTTTTCACTCTATGTCTTCTACATCTTCGACTGGGGACTCTTCTGATACAACGATTTCTAATGGGGACCACAGAAAGCGTGGCATTGCGGATCTGAATCCTGAAATTATCGTCATCGATGACTCTGATGATGAAAACATGAAGTCTTCTACAGTTAGTGGTGCACCTAATTCGGTATCCCCTTCTCGCAATCCGGCTATTCGCTCGAAGAAACTCAAATCTACCCCTAAGGCTGTAGTGAAATCCTCACATATTTTACCTAGCCTACATCAGTACGATCACGATGCATTGTCTTGGCTGTACAAACCTATGCCTGCTGGACATCGTATCAATCGTGCGCGCGAGGTATTTGTGGAGAGTATTTCATCAAGAGCTAAAATAAACGACGACAAAGATGGTCATTATGTTGTAGTACCTGGTGCTACGATTGGATCTCGGTACAAGATTATTCGACAACTAGGTCAAGGAACATTTGGCAAAGTTTTGTGCGCTCGTGACATGACTAACGGTAAACGATATGCGATTAAAGTTATTCGTGCCATCCCTAAATACCGTGATGCAAGTCGCATAGAACTCCGTGCCTTGGTGACATTACGCTCATATGATAAAGATAACGTCAATCGCTGCATCCACTTGCGTGATTGTTTTGATTATCTTAATCATGTTTGCATAGTTACTGATTTGTTATCAATTTCTATCTATGATTTTATGAAACGCAATATGTTTGCTCCGTTTCCTACGAGTCATATTCAAAGGTTTGTTCGTCAACTGTTTAGATCCGTTGCTTTTCTTCACGATATCGGTTTAATACATACTGATCTTAAACCGGAAAACATTTTATTGGTTGACAGTTCCTATGATGTGCAAGCCTACCGACCAGTATCGCTTCCGTCGGCTTCATCATTGGGATCTAGCAGGAAGCTACCAGATTCGCGATTTATACTCCGAGATACATCTATACATCTGATCGATTTTGGATCTGCTGCATTTTATGATGAACATCATTCGAGCGTTGTTTCGACACGGCATTATAGAGCCCCGGAAATTGTTTTAGGTACTGGTTGGTCATTCCCATGCGATACGTGGTCTCTAGGATGCATCATTGTTGAACTCTTTACGGGAGAAGCTTTATTCCAAACACATGACAATCTTGAGCACTTGGCTATTATGGAAGCTATACTGGATGAACCAGTTGATGCTGCCATGGTTAAAATGGCGCCAAAGCAGATTGGTGGCCGATTTTTTACACCTGAGGGTAAGCTGGCTTACCCGGGTCCCGATACTTCGAAACAATCAAAGCGCTACGTTAAGTCTATCAAAAAGCTGGATGACATTCTTCCTCTGGATATTCCTCGTCGTGATTTACTTTTAGACCTACTGCATAAACTCTTTCAATTTGATCCATGGAAAAGAATATCGGTTGTTGATGCGTTATTGCATCCGTGGCTAAGAGTTACGATTAACGATGAAGGATCTGGTTCTATTGGAGGAGGAATATAAACTCATGACATGCGAACAACGTGGTGATTTGGATTTGTATCTTAGTTGTGATATTTACTTATTTTCAAACTGGATAATGGTTGGATTAATTTAAGAACAGTGTTTTTCCGGTATTTTTGGTCTCATTGTTACTATTTCTGTTTTACGGTACATGTTAATATTATTCTTAAGACTTAAAATATTATCTCCCAAGTGTATCGGACCGGGATGTCAAACGGCATATCACCAGACGTGGAAATCGATTCAACCTATTTCCTAAACAATAAATACTTGTACTACATTGTACATCAAAGTGTTAAGCAATAGATTAATCATTGGAAATAAATTAATAGTTTTTGGTTCTGCATTTTAGTGGCGAATACCGCGTTTTACTCTCATATTCCGATCTCCTGTATCTCCTTGTTTGTTTGGCCTTCATAATGTCGTCTCGGGTTACTAGGAGTGCATCTAAACAAAAAGAAGCGAAGCAATTAGAGGCTAATGGTGTGTCTTCCATTTTTTTGTTTATTCCGAATTTAATCGGCTACTGTAGAGTAATCCTTGCGGGTGGTGCTCTATGGAAGATGGCCAAGCATCCGAAGGTATGCATCGTTCTGTACGGCCTCTCGTGTCTACTGGACGCATTAGACGGAGCGGCCGCGAGGAAATTTGATCAGTCAACGCAGTTTGGTGCTGTGCTAGATATGGTGACCGATAGATGTACCACTTCCAGTCTCATCTGTTTCCTCTGTACTGTATACAGCCAGTATACTATTTTTTTCCAACTCTTGGTGAGTCTCGATCTGGCTAGCCACTACATGCACATGGTCGCAATGACCCACAGAGGTGCTAGCTCTCACAAAAAGGTTGACCGAAAGCAGTCGCGGATATTGAATTTATATTATACCAACACAACTGTCCTTTTTACGGTTTGTGCGGCTAACGAGCTATTCTTCGTCGGTTTGTATATGGCTGCTTTCCCGCTGCCCACCCCTCCAAACTTAGGTTACTGGCATGGTATTCCTCTTTCCTACAAAACTGCTATAATCATCTTGACATTTCCGCTCTGGCTTCTTAAGCAAGTGATTAATGTCGTGCAACTTGTGCGTGCAGCCTTGACTTTAGCTAATGCTGATTATGAGAACCGCCTAAAACGACAACTCAAGTCGTCTTGAGCTCAAATCTCGTTATTCTCTTGTATATTGTCATGGTATTATTTAGTCTATTCATTACCTGCCTGTAAATCTATTTCAGACCATACTCTCTTGGTTTTCCGTGTATCCATAGATTACATCATGAAATTTCAACCATAATATATCATAAAAGAGCTTCAAATTTTAATTGTACATACTCGCATTAATCCATTATAAGGCTTAAGCGATCAATTTCGTAAAAGCGCATGCGCTCGGGCCAGCACCTTCTCTGCTGTAGGTTCCCTTTCCAAGACAACCACAAGATCGCGCATCATAACGCTGTTTTCCTCTCTAGCCTCTCGAATACGTATTCCCGGATCGGAAGAAGTAGCTGATCCCTTTCGCCCTAGCGGTGTTGAAGTTCCACTTGACCCTGTCATCCAAGAATACTTCTTGCCCTTAGATGAGCCAGTCATAAGAGCCACGGTTTCATTAGTGGCTCGTTGAATCGCTTCTTCTGCATTGGTATCGTTATCTGCGATTGCCGCATCTGCGCCATCTTTACCAGCTGATTCCTTCTGCTTAAGAGCATTTCTCCTTACCTGCCACTTCTCTTCTGCTTCTTTGTCCTTTATCGCGAGCTGCCGAATAGTTCGGGCAAGATCTGAAGGGCCTTTACTGTACATACTTCCGGAAGTGAGGTAACGGCGGTCTGAATTTTTTCTGTGCCGCGCCACTACAGCTGCAGATGTCACCAGATGTGTAATCCACTCCTCGCATGCTAAACTGACGAGATCTATCAAGTCATTCTCTGAACTACGGGTAGCCAATGAGTGCATGTATGATGCAAGCGCGTGGGATCCCATCATGCTGGATGATATTTGCGGTGAGTTCGAGATTTGTTGAACGCCAAACTCAGTAGCAATTTTGGACATATTTAGAAACAAACGAGGGTAGTTCAAGAATGGGGTATAGGGAGCGACTAGTTGGGGCGAGGCCACGGAGGGCGTAGTGGCAGCAGACGACTGTTCGTATGAGGTGGTAACGGGAATTTCTTCTAACACAGATTGCGATAGCAGCGCTTCCTCTTCCCTCAAATCGACACCGGCCGATAGCAAGGCGTCCGATAAGTTTTCGGGGTCGAGTTGCTGCTGCCGGTTAGAGGCAGAGTCGGCATTTGCGCTGGGTGTAATTGCACCACTTGCAGGGGTGGCGTCGCCCGGTGTCATAGCGGGAGGACGCATTAATCCTGACGGCTTTATTTCTGCATTAATATTTGAGGAAGTTCTTGCTCGTTTTGAGCCTCCAGCACTGAAGCCATTGGGGGAAGAGGCCCGTTTACTGTTGTTACCGGGCGAAGGAGCGTTCGACATTGTATACAGACAGATTGACTGTGGATGGTGAAACCCTACAATAATTGATAAATTCTGTCAGTAAATTTAGTACTCAAACTAGCTATGAGGGAGTCTTTAAAAGAATAAAATAGACAGCCTGTTTATGTCGAGTTAAAAAAAGGCGGGAAAAGGGAGGTGTAGGAGTAGAGTGGTGTATTGGTGATAACAACTTTTCTTCCCAGTAGGTTTAGCTTCGAGTTGAGGTAATGAGGCTAAGGATCAACTGCCACAGCCATCATTGCACTTTGGCGTCCAGTATCACGCTTCATTGCTTCTCTCAAAGCCATTGTAGCGTACTGAGCTGACTCCAATTGAAATGTGACTACCACGGACAAGTTGTGGCCTTCTTCGACGTCTCTGTAGGTTGCTGCGGTGTGCGAGCGCAGTTTCTCCAGGTCAGTATACACAAGTTGATCATTAACGTTCTTGTGCTTGAATACTTTAAATTCAAGACCTGCAGCTTTGCTAAACACATATCGTTGCATACCAGCTAGCGAGAATTCTCTGACATTACGTTCCATAGACAAAGGGCTCATGTTGTCACGATTCATAACCTCAGTGTATACCGAAAGGTCTGCAGGATACTCAACGTCGTGACCTGGTGTCGGCAAAACAATATCATAAATACTATAGGCTTTGGCTTCAATGTCTCTTTGCGTCAGTGTCTTCACAGGCTGACGCAGGCCGTCATTGTGGCTACCGTTATCGAGAATCATGTCTCCAGGCAACACCTGCAAGCCTCGACGCACTCTTTCGCTAGCAACACAATTCCAAACGTACGACTGGTATGCATGCACATACATAACACGCAAGTTCTTAGGGATTGCCATAATGGCATTGAAGTAATCGTTCGAAGCCTTGGTCAGCACGGTCAAAACTGCGCATTCAGCAGATCGCTGTTTAGGCATGAGTTTCAATGCAGATTCCGCATTGTGCTCTTCCTTCCAGATACGTCTAGCCTCTTTTGCATCTTCTGACTCCTTGGTGGGCGTATGCACAAATTCTTCGGTGGACAGAATCAAGTTGACTGCTTCTTTATAATTTCCATTCAAAATGCATTTTCCGATTTCATGTGTAGAGATGCTGAAGGTTCCAAATCTCTGCATTCCAAAGTAATTTACAAATCCTTTTTCTTTCAGACTGTTTAGTCCATTCTCTAGGTCTTGAATCTGCTTAGGACGAAGACGTCTGATAGTAATAACAAACTCGTTGCCTTTCAGGTCTCCAAGACTTATTTCTGAGTCTTCATAGCTGAAACTTCCAAGGGATATACCTTTCAAAGCGGCATTCAAATGAACCAATCTATCAATCTTGGCTTTGTAGAGAGAAAATTTCTGCACGGTTACACCTCTGCGATCCTTGGTACCCGCATAAGATATTTGAGAGTGGCCCATACGTAAAAATCGTCCTAGTAGGCTTGCAACATTCATAGTTTCTTTGTTTTCCTTGTAAACTACCATATGTACATAGTCATGCACTTCTCCATATTTCTCTTTAACAATTTTCGCTAGATCCTTGGCTGCTTGAGAAACAGGTCGTTTCTGGTTCCTGTTTCTGCGATTTTCACCGCTGGACCTGAACACTCTGATCTTGTTATCGTCCATCGTCTTTGAATCAAGTCTTGACTCAAATGTGTTTCGAATTAAAACATGAATCTGTGTTCTTCGATCTTTCTCCTCAAAGGATCCTGGCGAAACGACTTCACCACCTTTCTTCCAGACCGATTCAATCTCCTCGTAGAATTCAACGCCAACAAGTTCAGTCAACTTGTCTTTGTTGCTCTGAACAATCTCAAAAGCGGCTTTAACTTCGCCAGTGTCTTCCTTCTTTCTTTCTCCATCTTTTGCAGATTTAGGCACGTCTGGACCCAGATCCAGTAAATGGATCACGTTACCGGCTAGATCTATCTCGTTAACAAGAAAATCAGTGTATCTCTGCTTAAGAACACCATCAAACCCAGCCGCGTCTACGTTCACAAATTCCGTTATACCAACATCAGACTCAGAAATTCCTAATTCATTCTCTAATTTAACCCTCTTCGGCGCTGGTTCCTCCATACTTATAGCACCTCGTAATCTTGTAGCGGTAGAAATTTTCGACTTATACATGGGGGGTTATTTTTTCTCTATTGTGAACTCTATTTCTCATTTATCTACTTGCTATCTCAGACAACCGTTTGAGCCTGTTTTTCACCACATCAGCGCGCATATCTGAGCATACATATTTATCAGTGGTATTAATACTTACCTTCTGCTGCCACATTTGAACTTTTGGTCGCGTTTACGATAGTTTACGCACTAGACGCGTTCTGTTCTTGCGTTTCGACACACGGAATAAGGTTAATGCAGCAACGCGCATGGCACGCTTGACTAACGCGTCTCCCAAGAAAACTAATTTAATCGTTACATACACGTTCTAATACTTGCATTTATTTAAAAAGAAAGCTCATGGCTATTGCTTGCAAAGGTATTCTGGGCAAGCGAAATGCTCCTAGACTTAAAGAGAATGAATCCACAGAATCAGTTTTGCGATCTCGAAAACGAAAGACGCCGTGCACCCCTACGCGTTCTACCAACGTTACCAAAAAACCAAAACGCGACGTTTCTTCTTCCCCGACAAAATCTAGAAAAACGCGTAATTCATCTAAAGAAAAAGAAATTCCTCGATTGCCAAGCTATGAAGAACCGAAAACTAAAGAACCACTAGTCTGTCCGAGCAAACCGTCTAAATCACCATCCAAGAAACCACGATTGCTGAGCATCGATCAATTGCATAACATTGATGAGAGTGATGATTCCCTGTTACTTACTCCTCCAACTACTCCGAATGTATACAACTCTGCTAAATGGTTATTTGCTCGTGGAAGTTCTCACAAAAGTGCACGCGCGAAACTATTTCAGGCTTCTTTCCCTACTACTGGCGTGATTGTCGGGAGAGAAGCAGAAGCAAATCAAATTATCGAATTCGTCAAAGAAAACAGCCCAGACAACAAAAAAACTCTGTACATAGCTGGACCTCCGGGTACAGGGAAAACTGCTCTTATCAACGAATTACGGCCTCGCGTACAGGACTTAGGATACTCCATGGAGGTCATAAATGCAATGTCTATGTCGTTCGATAAACGAACCCGAGAACAAACTTACCTCTCCATACTTGAGAAAATACGCGGCTCATTGCCTGATGATAATAATGATAATGGTGTTATGGATGTGCGCCAACTAGAGTCTTTCATTATCTCAGGAAGCACGGATCCAATGGTTCTGGTAATTGACGAGATCGATGACCTCTACTCCAGACTGAATTCTGTTTACATAAATCTGCTACGACTAGCAAAAAATCGAAACTCTAATCTGGTACTTGTGGGCATATCTAACGCACTCAACTTCACTGAAAGGTTAAGCAGTATCACAGTAGCACAAGGCCTCAAACCGGAAACAATCACATTTCTTCCATACAACGAGGAACAGATCTCGAATATTATAGCCAGCAGGTTCTGGAGTTTGGTGGGCGGTAAACCAGAAACCCAAGCAGACAATGTTTCACCTCCTTTAATGGAAAATTCAGCGATAAAACTAGTTGCGCGCAAGACTGCTGCTACAACTGGCGATCTCAGAAAAGCATTTGATATATGCTGCCAGGCTCTCGATATGGTAGAAGAAGAAACAAGACAAAAGCTCAGAGAATCAGGATCAAGCCAGCAGCTCAACATGATATCATCGCTATCGATGCAAACAGCTCCACGTGCTGGTATTGCTCATGTTTCCAAATTGTTTGCACGATCGCTAGGAATGAGTACTGTAGCCAGGGTTAGTGCAATGAGCATTCAGCAGAAAGCTGTCCTGTGTTCGCTTGTGCATCTTGAACGCTACAAAAAATCAGTGACAATACAGATGGTTGCTGAGAAATACAAAGAAGTCTGTGAACTTTCCAAAGTACTTAACTGTCTGAAATTGCAAGAAGTCTACGACATGATCAATGCACTGGAATCGGCAGGGATTGTCAATCGCATTCAAAGCAGACATGGAACTAGTCACTCTACTGTGTCGAGCAATATAAGACACATAGACCTGCTGTCCGCTATAGGCTCAGTGGACATCTTAAAAGAGTACCTTCTTTGATCAGTAGCCTTATTCGCAATAATAATAACGTTTCATCGCCTAAAATGTAACTATGAGTACATACCTCGCAACCCGAAAATCCGGGGTAATTATAGAAACAAAGCTTAATTATCACGTGAAATGAAACTCGAGCCAATCATTTATTGCCACTGGCTGGGGTGGTATGGCGAGTTTTAGACTTTTTAATGCCCTGCGGCTGAACTATAGTAACGGCTCTACTTATAGTACCCCGACGTCCGCCCTAATGAGTAAGAAAACTAAAGGTTACACAGTTGGCATTCGAACTCTACTTTTAGCACCTGAAAAATATAAAAGTGACGCAGAAAACCTATCTTACCCTGTTCCAAAATTAAGTCTTCTGTTTGATCTTTTCCTTTACGGACGCATTTGTTTTACCACTTTTTTATCGTCTATAGCTCTAAAATCTCATCGAAACAATGTCTATTAATATTTCTTCGAAGGAAGCGATCGAATATGAGGAAAAGTACGGCGCACACAATTATCACCCCATCCCTGTAGTATTCTCCAAGGCTCAGGGTGCCAATGTATGGGATCCTGAAGGTAAGCATTACCTGGACTTCTTATCTGCGTATTCTGCTGTAAACCAGGGACATTGTCATCCTAAGATCGTGAAAGCTCTTGTCGATCAGGCCCAGAATCTCACTCTCTCCTCAAGAGCTTTCTCTAATGACGTTTTCGCGAAATTTGCTAAATTTATAACCGAGTACTTTGGCTATGATATGGTACTTCCTATGAACACCGGTGCTGAAGCAGTAGAAACTGCTCTAAAGCTCGCTCGCAAGTGGGGCTACAAGGTCAAAGGTATTCCCCAAGATGAGGCTATTGTGTTAGCTGTCGAAAATAACTTCCATGGCCGCACTATTTCAATCATCTCTATGTCTACCGATCCAGAAGCTCGAGAAAACTATGGACCCTTTGTTCCTAACTTGGGCCCTAAAATCCCTGGTACTGACAAAATCATCCGTTTCAATAACATAGCCGATGTCGAAGAAGCTTTTGAGCGTGCTGGTGACAAGATTGCCGCCTTCTTAGTTGAACCTATCCAAGGTGAGGCTGGTATCATGGTTCCTGATGAGGATTATCTTCAAAAAGTACAGTCTATTTGCAGAAAATACAATGCCCTTTTGATCTGCGATGAGGTACAGACCGGTATTGCTCGTACCGGTAAGCTGTTGTGCTCGGAACATTTCGGCGTCAAACCTGATGTAGTAATTCTTGGCAAAGCTCTTTCTGGTGGTCTTTTCCCTGTTTCTGCCGTATTGTCTTCGCGTGATATTATGCTTGTCTTTGAACCTGGTACTCATGGATCTACTTTTGGCGGTAATCCACTCGGAAGTGCTTGCGCCATTGCGGCCCTCGAAGTTATCAGAGACGAAAATCTTGTTGAACGTGCTCATATTCTGGGTAACAAGTTTCGCACTGAACTAGAAAGAATTGCAGCTGATCCTGCTTCGAATGGAATAATCACAACTATCCGCGGCAAAGGTTTGCTCAATGCAATCGTGATTGAATCTAAGAACGCTAATGGTCGATCAGCATGGGATCTCTGTATGCTTCTTAAGGATCGTGGACTTCTTGCCAAACCAACTCATGAAAATATAATTCGCTTGGCTCCGCCGCTAGTCATTACTGAAAACGAAATGAACAGAGGTCTTGACATTATCAGATCCGCTGTGGCTGATCTCCAGTCCGCCCCTAAGGCTGCTCATTAATACATATCACTATTTTCTTTTTCTTTTTAATGCTTTTTATATGTGTATGTGTAATTTTCCTGTTTATTCTATGTACTATGGCTAGGAGTTAAGTGGTAGGCTTGATGGACCCCTTCAGCATGAATCTGGGGCATTGTTGGCTTTACTGCTGGAACCCAGAATCAGAAAACGACTATGAACCACGAAAAATGGATGAGAATAGCTATTGAAGAAGCCAAAAAGTCAAAATATATACCCACTGCATTTTGTGTAGGTGCAGCGATTGTAAATAATGGTGAATTAATTTCTACTGGCTATTCAAGAGAACTTCCCGGAAACACGCATGCAGAAGAATGTGCTTTAAAGAAAATATACGATCAGAATAACACAGTACCCAATGGATCGGTCATTTACACTACAATGGAACCGTGCTCAGAAAGACTGAGTGGAAACAAACCATGTATTGATAGAATTCTTGAAAATGGTAACTTCGCTGCGGTGTACGTAGGAATAATGGAGCCTGACACCTTCATAAAGAAGAATATAGGCAAGGAACGTCTTGAAAAAGCAGGCATTATCTATGCATTGATTCCCGGCTTTGAAGAAGACGCTCTAAATATTGCACAAGGAAAATTTCGACCGTAATTCAATCCTTTCCTCCTTTTATATAATCATGATACTGGAATATATAGTTCTCGGGTTGGTGCATTACTAATTAAAATGATTCAATGTTCTGTTTGTTAACTTAACTAAATAATATTGCACCATATAGCTGCATACATAAATATATATTATATTAACTAATAAATAGAAATTTCGCGAAATAAGATGAAAATATGAAAATATGCGCATAATCTCTGCATCCTTTCTCCATTGTTGCCCTTATAAACAGCTCAAAAACATGCCAAAACCGGTTCAGAGAAAAAGATTATATTCAATCATTGATTTGAATGTCAATTCGATTTGCTGTTTGCATTTACTTCCTAGATTTCTTCTTCTTAGAAAACATATCAGGAAGTAGCCACCATGCTGCAGCAGCGCCAGCTATTGCTCCAAGTAACGTTCGGTCTCTTGATCCAAACTCTTCCTCAGAAGCAGGAGAAAATTTAGCGGTTCCTGATGATGATTCTGATTCAGCAGTAGGAGTTGTGGTGCGCGCAGGCGATGCAGTTATTTTCCCGGTTTCGCCGGCTACATGATGAACCTCACGAACAGCTGTTTTAGTGTTCGTACTATCAACAGGTGCATGGCTGGCCGCAGAAGCATCAAGTTCTATAGGAATTATCCTATCAGGAAGGTCCTTGGTAACAGATGGCTTGGGCTGAGGCATAGAGAAATAATCAATAGTTGACGAATCATTTTTAGCCTCTAGACAAGCGCTACTGGAAAGTGGCTGTTTCTTGGTCAGCCCTATAATAGGACTAGACTTCTGCTTCTTCAAATTGCCAGATTTTGACTTTGTTTTTATCGATCGGGCATTCTTTGCCAAGTTGTTAGATACATTTTGGACAGAAGCCGACAAATCCGGCCGTTTCAATTGACTAGCGCTGGAGGAACCATGAAAACCTGCACTTGAAGTGACATCAGCAGCAGAGAGACGGTTTATTAAATCGGCCTTCTTGCCACCCACCTTAAGGCCGCGGCTTTTACAAGCAGATCTCAAGCCTGCGACAGAGAGAGATTCATATTGACCAAGAGATCTCTGCTGTAGCACAGAGGGCTTTGGGGCGACGGCAGATGAATGCACAGCTCGACGTAAAGTTGGGTTGCTTCTGACAGTTCTCAACATACTTGCAGGTTTCCGCTAAAAAATTGTTCGCATTAAAGACCAGCAAAAACGTTCAAGGGAGTGTAAGAAGGAAATATAATGTGAAGGAAAGAAAGGCGTGGTGGAGATATATAAATGATATATGTAATTTGGCCTGAAAGGGAAATGAATAAATATAGTTGTCTAAGCAACTGTATTTAAGTTTTGTCGTATCTCAAAAAGTTGGGACTAGTTTTCAATCTAATTTCTCAGTCGCTATGGTTACTGTTCAGCCAATTATCTCTTTTCAAAAGTGATTCACTTTACTCTGCCAACCAGAAGAAAAGCCATACTCTTTCCTGTCATACAATTTGTACACAATCTCCAGGCAAAATGATGACCTATACGCAAACCGTAAAGATTGCGAATATAATTCGTAATTCTCCTGCATTGTCTGCAATTTTCAAGCCGTTAGCTAGAGTCTATGTACGCTTGAGCGGATACCGCAACATGGGTCTTCGATTCCACGATATCATTATCGAGGAAACCCCGGAAATGCAACGAGCAATTCACCGTTTACCTAGCGATGAAGCTTCAAAAAGGCAATTTCGACAAATACGCGCTCATCAGTGTGGTATCACCCAGCACATCCTGCCACCTAATGAACGTACAACTGATGCTACCGATATTCCTTACTTGAAAAAGAACATACTCCAAACCGAGAAGGAAGCTGCGGAACGTTTAGAGCTTGACAATATATTTGTTAAGAAGTAAATCAGAACTGACCTATAGATAGCAAAATAAAATTTTATTATGAGTGGTAGAGAGAAGCGGGTCTGTGTCATCGACGCGACAGCAGCAGTGAAAACGTCACGTTAGACATGAATAGCTCGTGCATTACATATCGAGTGCCATTGTAGCCAACTTAAGTGCGCTTTCATCAGTTTTAGCGCCACCAATAAATCCACTGGCATGTACAAAAATGCAATCCTGGACACCAGTAAGCCTAGACAAATCGTCGTCGCGTACGCCTCGCCATGGTTCGGGAAGCGCCTTACGACTTTCAAAGGTATCTGGGCCGGCAGGGACCGCTTGTACTCTCCAAGAACCACCACTGTCGGGGTAAACAACGTATAACGGTTTGATTTCAGGAACTAATTCCTGTTCGAGATCGAACAAGTGTTCTTTCCAAGGCATGGCTTTAGAAAGTTGCAAGATAGCTGGAGTGGATGATGCTGCTGCTGCTTGCAAGGCCTCTTTGACCAGTGATCTAGCGGGAAGCCAGGCAAGTCCATAGTATATTGCGCGCGATTCAAATGCCTTTCCCATTAGCTCAGAGGCTTGAGAAAACATTGCATTCTGAACAGCATCACTTTGATCTTCATTCCATGCGGGATTCAGAGAGCTTACAATTCCTGGTAAGGTGATGGCGGACATAGGGATAAGAGGTTTTACCTCTTCCGGGTAGACATTTATACCATTGTCATTAGCGTCGAGGGCCTGGATAAAATGTTCGTAGATACGATTATAAAGGACGTTCATATCAGAAGTAGACAATTGGTTTCCACCATGGTTGGATAACAATTGCTGAATTACTTCGCGTCCAAAATGCTTATAAATAAGGCCAGCTGAACTTAATTTAGTATTAAAAGGCTCTAGGACTTCGTTGAACCCTCTCTGATGATGATCGAAAAGCCTTTTACCATCATACTGTCCACTTACATCGACGACTATATCTGCTTGATCCCATACTTCAGGATCGCGCGATCTAGACACGGACGCATCCTTGTAAGCAGGCAAGACTTTAAGCATCCAAACTGCAAGGCTCTCGTCTGCATGGAAAGCACCACTCGTATCAGTTAGTACCGCAAAAAACAATAAGGAAAAGAAAATCTTCACTTGAACCTTATGTAAGGAACCAGTTGTTTAATCAGCAAGTGAATGAAGAAAGTGGGATATTAACGGACCTATTTCTCGCACTACGTCAACTTACCTGTGAGTGCAAATTCTCTTTAATGACATGGAAGTTGAAGCTATTGCTATCGAAGAAGTCGATGAAAATTTAAGTGATATGTATAAATTGAATCTCAAACAAGCTTTGGGAAGATTCGTTGAGGGCGATCGCAAGATATCAATAATAGCGAACACCAGTAACTTCGAAGGGACGAAAAGAATATGTATTCTCGATTCAAGTTATAACCCTCCTCATTTTGCACATCTTAATTGCATTGCTAGCGCAGTAGCAGGCTCTCCATCTAATGTGTTGCTAATGTATTCATTGTCAAATGCTGACAAAGTAGCTGCATCTGAATCGCATCTTCACCGCCTCGAAATGCTGCTTCTGTTTGCTAAATCTGTTCATGATTTGTACAGATCACCAGTTGCAATAGCTATTGCCAACACTCCAAGGTTTGTTGACAAAGCTGTAGCCCTACAGAGCATTAACGCCACCAACCAGAGTTACATAGTCGGTTGGGATACCCTCATCAGAATTGTCGATCCAAAGTACTATAATATTCCTACACACCGAGCACTCGAGCCTTTGCTGAACTCTAAAAATCAATTAGTCACATTTGCTCGTGCTACTGATGCTAATAGCTTCTCTACAATTGCAGAGATGGAGTCAATGGTGGCCGCCTGGACGCAACAAGGTATTATCACTCCCTTGCAGGCCTCCCAGATCGTGTTGAAGCCGCCCGTGGCATTAGGACCTGACAATCGCCCCATATCCAGCACAGATATCCGGAAATACATCGCATGCAATAATATCGCTGAAGCAAAGATGCGGACATTACCATCTATAGTCGAGTATGCATCGCGAAATAAACTGTATACCTGATCAAACTCGAGTTTATGAGCTGTAGCAGAACAATTAAAAGTATAAATAAACTAACTAAACTAAGCTAATCTTAGTTAAACGAGAAGGTAACTACAAAAACATTTGGAAAGCAAAGATTACGAGCGCAGAAGCGATTCCAACTTCAAGGATTCCAGCGCCGCCAACGGATCTAGGGGCAGCGCTCCTGGCATTGGAGCTAGCGCTAGCAGAGGAGCTGGAAGAACCACCGGTGGCGTTAGGTACAAGTGCCTCAGAAGTAGAAGAAGACTTGGCGCTGCAAGCAAAGCTGTCACCTTGAACATCACCGTTATTCTTAAGCTCAGTCCACCCATCACAGTCAAAATCTTGATCAGTTTCAACTTTGACACCTCCGGAAACTAAATCGAGGTTGGGGAAATCAGCTTCTTCGAAAGAACCCACCAGATCAACAGCTCCTCCAATGGTTTCAAGTTCAGGGAAGGAAGAAAGGTTGGTAAGAGCAGAGTTGTTAGCGATCTGGAATCCACCTCCGACCTCTTTTAGAGAGGGGAAAGAAAGAGAGGTCAAGTCATCGTTGTTGACAATAGCGAAAGAGCCCCCGACCTCGGTGAGGTTAAGAGCAAAGATAGATTCAAAAGAGTTAGAGATAAATCCCATAGATTCGTTGACTTTAACAAGGGAAGGAATGGAGACGTTAGCAACATCACGGAAAGTAAGGTTGCGCGCCCATATGAGCTCGGGGAAAGAAGCAACAACACCCCTACCGTTAAAAGATATGTCGCAAAGTCCAGAGATAGAAGAAGCTTGGACGACAAGTTCGGATAATTGTCTATTGTTGTTGATATTTAAAGCAGAAACATTAGACAGAGAGATTCCAGATAGGGAGCGCAAGGCAGTGTCAGCAACGAGCACGCTATCGCATTTCTGAACGCCGGAGGCGAAGGAAATGGAATATAAGTTAGGAAGAGTGATCCAGTTAATGGTGCCAACCTCAGAGAGTTGAGGGAAAGAAAGTGTGTTAAGAACAGTCAGATTGACGAGCTGGAAGGTACCGCCGATAGTTTGGAGGCTTGGGGCAGACAAGGAGGTAAGGTTGACGGCCTGGGATACATCTAGATCACCTTCGATCGCTTGAATGCCATTGATTGAAGCAGTGACAAAAGTAGAAGCAAGGACGAGATCGCCAGTAAGAGTTTCGCAAGCAGCGATCGTATCGAGATCAGCCTGAGAGTTGGCAGTTACTGTGGCATTCTTGCAGACGTCGTTATCGTCATCGGCGAACGCCAAACGAGAAAATGCAAGTAAAGTGGAGAAAAGAACTTGAGTCTTCATTGTAGATGATGCAGAGAAGGTTTATATGTCGTCGCAGTTTTTATAGAGGTGAGGCTTGAAGTCGGAAAAGAGTCTTGACCAATGAATATTCGTATTAGATACTTTTAAACGATTAGAGCAGAGAATTATACAATAACCAATAAGTATCGAATCGGAAAAATATAAAATTTCGAAATCGATTGATTAAAATAATATTATTCAGCAGGACTAATCTGATCGACCGGTTGATTTATTTTCTTGACGAACGAAGGAAATATGCAAAGGAAATGGCGAGAACAAAACTTGCATGCAACCTTAGCCTTTTTATGTCTCGGGCCGAACCTTATTTCTCACCAATCTTCGTAAATAGCGGTATATCTAGCCTGCAGCCTCCCTCTACAACGAACTCTATTGCAGAACCCTACCGTCTCTGCAATTTTTAATTGGCTACTGCCTGTCTTATTCGAGCAAGAAATAAATAACAACCTTATACCGTTTCTAAGTTTCTAGGCACCTTCGGCCATTTAGGTTGGGCGCACTCCTTCTCTGGACTATTTGAACATTTACTCCACTATTCTGCAAGTACCGACCGGGGCTATGCCACCTACTTGTTTCCCCTTCTAGACAACATAGCACGCACCCATTGTAATACGAATTAGAGCTATATGGTTTGGATTCCTATACGTATAACTATTTTGTTTTATTTCTCCAATATTTATCTCACATTTCTCTGCCTCGCATTCCATCTAGAGATCGCTATAGCACTCTTCGAAAACTTTATTCTGGTCCAGACCTCCCTCGACCCTGAGGTTGTTTGCCAGTCACAGTTTCACAGTTTCACAAGTATGTGGAATGTCTATATTTATTCCGTGAACTACACGTTAGCCTTGCCCTCTGCAGAATCTGCAAAGATTTTACTCCTTAGCATACTACACTGGCCCATATGAGCAGTTTTTGCACATTCGGTATCCGTCACACGTTCTCTCAACATGTTCTATTCTTAGCAATAAACTCGGCAAAGTTGATATAGCAACGCCACTAGTAACAATAGCGCGGCTCTATCCTATACCGCATGCGCATATGCATATGCATACTACGATGACCGCAGACATTCAGCCAAGTACAAATGCATTTATTTTCCTTCGCTCTAGTTTCTCTCTTACACTGCATTTTTGAAGCTTTTTAGTATCACCTGTGTCTAATTGCTTTACCGCTTCTCATTTCCAGCCATGAAGTTCTTATTGTTATCCAGCATATTCGTTGCGAATGCTGTTGCTGCTTTAGGATGCGATGAACCAGTCAATAAGGTCAATAGCCACCAAGACTTGGATGCACTTACAGCCTGCTCCAAACTTTCAGGTAGCATTGTTTTTGGTCCAACTGTATCCCTTATTGATTTTGGGGACATTGAGGTCATCGAAGGTGATATAATAGTTGAAAATAACTCCAACCTTAGATCTATCGGCGGTCGATATCTGCATTCAATTGGCGGCACCTTCAAACTACGCGCTTTAACCAGTCTTGCATCTTTAAGCTTCCCTGTTCTTGAACGCGTTTTTCGCATTGACTGGGTTTCTTTACCTACGCTTACTACCCTGCGCGTTGATCATGGCATTAATAAGTGTCACGAACTCATTATTTCAGACACCGCGCTCTTCAACCTCAAAGGATTTGATTTTCAGCAAATTGGCGTTCTTTATATTAACAATAACCGCTATCTTCATCATATCAACTTGGGGCTATCCTATGTGAATGAAGGCATGGACGTTTCTTCAAATGCCAAAAATCTGACAATATCTATGCCTAACCTTGTCTGGACCGGTAATATCACTCTTCGTGAAGTGGGCACTTTTGACGCACCTAGATTGCATGTGATAAAAGGATCTGCGGCTTTTGTTTCAAATACATTTACCAATTTGCATCTAAACAACCTGACCACGATCGCTGGCTCATTGTCTGTCATCTCTAATCCAGAGCTTAAAACTGTTGACTTCACTCATTTGGTTAACCTTGATGGCGTTCTCCACTTTTCTAAGAATCCCAAACTGGAAGATCTGGGCTCTTTTGCATCTCTTGAGACCATAGCTGGATCTATTGACATTTCGGGCTCGTTCAGCACCTACCAGTTCCCGGTTCTGCAAGATGTACGAGGAGCTGTATCTATTAGTTCTGAAAGTGAATTTGACTGCAAATTCTGGAATGATCTTCACGACAAAAGCGTCATTAAAGGTAGTGTACTGAGCTGCAGCCCTTTGAATCACGCGAAACCCTCTACTGATTCTCATACCAATACCAATCATGAAACCAAACCAAATAATAGTGCCAAAATGATTAGCAAAAATGCTATTACTAAGGCAAAAATAGGTGCAATTTCAGCGTTTCAAAATGTCGACAATAACACCTCCACGTCTAACTCGCAAATTAGCATGGCCTCTAAAGTGTCAGTTACCATTCTTGGATTAACCGTTTCCACTTATTGTGCTTTTTTCTGTTATTTTTTTTAGACCCACCCGTTTCACTCTAAATAGTTCTAGCTTTTTCTCTTACTGCGTTATTTATTGTAAACCAATAGCATCGTCGCGTAGGTGTAGCACTAGTACAAGCTAATACTGCATCTTCTCTCCCTTCCCCAAGGTTGCAACCTTTTACTTACCTCACGCTTTCTGGATCCACTCCACTCCACCATGGCCGAATCAGATGACACCGTATCAATAGCTGAAAGCGAAATGTCAGAGTTGATATCTGAGCCTGCAGCTGATACAAAACCCACTGCTCTTAATGATTCCCCTAGTTCCTTATCAAGAAAGCGCAGTAGAAGCGCAGCAGAGTCTGACCCAAAAGACCCCTTGGCTATAAAGACCAAAAGTGAACCGATAGTCGCAAAACATTCTCCTTCTTCTCGAAAATCATATAAAAGGAAGTTCAAGAAACTCATGAAGCAATTTGATCAGGTATACTCCTCAAACAATGACTTGTTGGTCCACGAAAAACGTCTCCGTCTCACATTTAAGGCTCTTAAAGACGATATGGATGCTGTCCTCGACACTCTCCTTGACCTTCACAGCTCTAAGAAGCTGGATTCTTCTCTGTCTGTTAACATTGATTCAGTGCCTGAACCTACAGGCACTGAAATTCCTCCTTCAGTCTCTTCTGACCCTGTCATCCCTCCCTTATATCGTGACATGTCTGTATTTTTCAATCCAGAAACTGTTTATCCAGATGACGATCCAGTGATTTTGAGTCAAGCTTTACGCGATGCTCAAGTCGATCTCATTCAGACATTATCTGACGACGTTGATGCTGATACTATCAAAGATCTGTTTGCGCGCCTCGAAGAACACGACCACACGCTTATGTCATTTTTGCATTCCGGAAAACCTCCATCAGACAGAATAATCAGCTTTCCTTTGTCGCAAGGTTATATGCCTCCGTTTCCTCCTCTATCTCTGCTAGATGAGCTACGCCGTCCCCCAATGTGTGCTCAAAATTGGTTAGCCCAGTACCACTCAGATTCTAACCTACTAGACTCCACCGAATTGGCGCAGGCAACAAAATCTCGTGAAGATAGTTCTAAGAGCTCAAAAAGGCGCCGGAAAACTTTCTCAGTAGCATTATCTGGCGCTAAAATGGAATTCCCTCTTGAGAAGAATCCGCAATCCTCATACGGTGCTTATCCCTTACACAATTCTCTTGAGTCTCCTAGTACACAATACAATGTTTCTATCGCTCCTGCTAGTCATGCTGCCGACAATTTTGACTAAGTTATCTTGTATATTACAATACATGTCTTACCTTTCATGAACTACCTTACAACCTTAACTTGTTTCATCTAATTGGTTCATTCGTTCTAGCATTACATGAAAATATACATAGGATTCTTGTCCAATGGTAAATTGTTCATTTCTTCCGCGATTTCGACGTGGTACCATTGCTTTTGCGCTTCTTGGCCTTGCTCGCTGGGGGTGAAGAGCTCGTGTCGGAATCGGCATCGTCCAGATCTTCCGTTGATCTCTTCGATCCATTAGTGGCTCCTTCGACCTCTTTAACCACTAGTGTAAGTAAAGTGTTGCATCTTCGAGATAGTTCCATAGTCGTTCTAGACAAAAAGAACCAATCGAATCGGAAAAGAGGGCTGTTTCGGATATCTTGTCTGATGCGATCGTACAAATGAGGCGTATCCAAACCGTATTTATTCAACTCAACCAACAAAAATCGATCTTCTTCCTCGGTATAGGTTCGACGTGAATTTCCTATAGGATAGTAGATCTTCATCTGTTGAAGTGGTGCGCGGTACTGTTCAATCTTTTTCTTCAGCAGGTCTTGCTGGTGAGAGATTTTACGGGCGCGTTCTTCACCTGCCTCAATCTGAGAAATGTATCGATCGTAACCATCAATTTCCTTGTACCTTTTCCAGAAAACTTCAGCGTACTCCTCAATTTCTTCTTCGGTCTTCGTCTCAAACTCACTAGCGATTGCAGAGTAATTATGTTTTCCATATTTAGCAAACAAGTGTATAAGATGTTGAAATTCACGACGATTCCAGTTGCTGAAACCTTTCTCCGCAAGTCGAGCTTTTTCAGCTTCTTCCTTTTCGGTGAGTGGTACCGCATTATCTATCTTCTGTTGCTCCAATTCTTGATCAGCTTTACGGGCTTCTAGTGTGTCTTCCGGACCATCTTCTAATGGAACGACATATTTTTGCTGCTGTCTGAAATAAGCTAACTCACGGCTCTGGAGTTCCGCTAAGCGGAGAGGATAAAACTGGTGGTCCTGGATGTGAACCTGTTTTGGACCTCTAGGCTTGTGAGTAGAAGGTCCTCGTTGTCCCGCGGCCATCACTTCCTTATAGTAGCCATCAATAGAGTAGGTCTGCTCCTTTCTCTCGCGCTTAGAAGGGTTGATCCAATTGAGCGTATTTTGCCCCGATGCTTTCTTTTTGAAATTTTCACCATTCCATTGGTATGCAGAATCGTTAGAAAAATTTTGCAAATCATCAAGCCCCAGCTCAGCATATTTGGCGTTAAGTTCTTTCGTACGCTCCTCACCTTTAGCCAGAATACTGTCTATGTCATCATCTTGTAAAGATGCCGACTTGGTTTCAAATACAGCTTGTGCTCCATGCTGAATCATTCCAAGAAGTTCATCCTTCGATGCACCAGTCTTTGTCTGTTGCTGAGCTTTACCTTGCTGAATTACCAATTGATCAAGACGTAACTTCTGCGCAGCTCGTTCGAGAACCTTTTCTTCAATTGCATTTTCAGTGACAAAACGATAAACGACCACCTGCTTAGTTTGTCCTATACGATGAGCTCGATCCATTGCCTGCAAGTCTGCTTGAGGATTCCAGTCTGAATCATACAAGATCACAGTGTCGGCTGTAGTTAAATTGATACCCAAACCACCTGCACGTGTTGTTAGTAGGAAAACATATTTATCGGAACCTGGCTTATTGTACTCATCAATAGCAGCCACGCGGTCTTCATGCGCAGTTGAACCGTCAATCCTGCAGTACTCGTATTCACGGAACAGACAGTAATCCTCCAGAATGTCCAGCAAGCGACTCATTTGTGAAAAAATCAACACTCTTGAGCCTTGAGCCTTGAGTCTTTTAAGGAGTTTATCCAAAATAATCATTTTCCCAGCATTGAACACCAAATGCTCATCAGTAGTATAGGGCGGGCCAGGTTCGGCTCCTTCGAACAAGTATGGGTGATTGCAACACTTTCTGAGCTGCATGACAATGTTGAGCAGCCTGGTTTTGGACTCACGCTTACCAACTGCACCATTCACAGCATCGATATCTTTTTCAAGAATCCTTTGATACCATTTAATCTGCATTTCTGACATGCCTATGTACAAGTTAACCTCTTTCTTTGGCAACAAGCTTTTCTCAACTTCAGACTTGACACGTCTTAAAAGAAAGGGCTGGAGTACTCTGCGTAATTGCTGTACAATAGCATCTTGGTCATCATTTCCCTGAGAGGAAAACCAGGTATCGAAATCTTCAGAGTCACTAAATACATCAGGAAGAATGAAGTTCAGTAAAGCCCACAGCTCGTGCAGGTTGTTTTGCAAAGGGGTGCCAGTTATGAGTAAACGTTGACGCGAATCGAAAAGTCTAGTGACCTGAGAAAGCATAGAGTCTTCGTTCTTAATTCTGTGCGCTTCATCAATGATAATATATTCCCAAGCAAACTTCCTCAGTGCAGCTTTCTCCCTAAGAATCATTTCGTAGGACGTAATGCATATATCGAAATCACCCGGAATGAGACGTTCCTGCATTAATTGATGCCTTTCTTCTTTACCGCCCTGAAGAACTAAGATGCTCATTTCAGGGGTCCATTTGGCAAATTCACGCGCCCAGTTGTCAAGGGTAGACTTTGGTACTGCGACAAGATGCGGGCCAGGAATATCGCAAATATATCGCAAGTATCCGATAAACGAGATAGTCTGTAGTGTTTTACCTAAACCCATCTCATCAGCCAGTATGCCGGCTATACCATTTTCGTGCAAGGAAACCAACCAGTTTAAGCCTTGGATTTGATAATCACGCATTTTTCCGTTAATATAAGAAGGAGATTCTGTAAATACGGTAAACTTTGCCTGATCTTCTTCCTCTTCTTCCTGCAACAGTTCCGCATCTTCTTCTTTTTCAGTTTTGCGATGTCTGCGATCACCAGCTGACTTGCTGCCATTATTCTTATGTTCCTCATCTATTTCTTCTAAAAGGCGCCTAAATTCAGGGTCCTTTTGTGCCTTTGCGTCCATGAAATGCCTGAAAAGGTCTGTTTGGCCAATCAAAAATTTTAGTCGTTTAATAGTATCTGAAGTTTTCTTCTCTTTCAGTTTCAACTGGCTATCAGCAAGATTCGCAACTTGAAGCGCCGCAGCAGGTGTGCTCGCCCTTGAATCCAAGGGCGTTGCCTTAGCAGTACCTGGAAAAGTTTCCGTCATTAATGATGCAACGCGTTTTTCAATCTATGTACAACGTGTATTACCAAATTCAGCTCTCAAATAATCAGAAAGTAGCAGTCTGAGAGGCGTTGGAGCGCAGAGATATTAAAAGGATACCTTGCTAAAACTAAAAAAACACCTCGATAAGTCGCTCAGCTCTTGCGTTTCGAGGTATCGGTATAAAATCTAGTTTCTCCTGATGTGTGAATCTTTTCGACAATGGCAATCAAAAGAGGCAAACTAAACAGAAGTATAGAAGTAAAATTTAAGTGGTAAAGCACCCAAATGTAGAGTTTCGTAAGAAAGCGGGAAAGAACGTGTGTTATATATAGTTGCTATTTAGCAGAAGCAATGTACGTGTGAGAATTTAGGCCGTTATGAATAAGGTTATGATAACACTTTAATATAAGTATTTCCATGGTTACTATGAAAACCAATTACATATGAATTACTAACATCTTTTCTTTTTCTCCTGTGTCCTTCCCCCACCGGCTTTCTAATTCCTCTTTTTTATTACGCCTTTATACTATCAAGCAATGGACATGGAGTCTTTATCTTCACAGCTTCCTGAGGATAATGGAGCTTCACGAGAGGAGATTATCTCTGCATTTAAATCTGCTGCTCGGGCCGTGACTGGATTATACAAAATGGCTAGCTCAGCGATAGATCAAAGTGAAGCCATCAACAGTAGTACACAAGAAGATTCTTTCAGACAAGGATACTTAGTATGTTTAAGTGAACTTACGTCGATGTTAGAAACTGTTAAAAGCGCGGATGAGATTAAAGAATGGGTTATTGAACGTCAAAATAGCTTAGGTGTCCAGGTGCCACAGTCAGGGCAGAAAGCCAATCAAGAATCAGAGAAATCTTCATCTGCCCGTACTAAGCCTGCAGAAAAGAGACATGCCGCTGTTCTTGCTGATTTTAATGACATTCTTGAGGATTATCCTAAACGTGTTAAGCATTCATAATAGCAATTGATGCTTTATGTCAGATAATAACGACTCTTTCATAACGCCAGAAACACTATGACCAGTGCCACTGAATATATTTACTTGCACTTTGTCCTGAAAATCAATGCTGTTAAGCCACTCACTTGTGAAAGAAAATGGCACAAGTGTGTCACTATCACCATGATAAATATTAATGAAACTATCTGACATAGTCATAGTTGAATTTTTTTGATCGCACTTAAAGCGAATGTATTCTCTTAGCTTCGTCGGGAACAGTTCCAATTGCTCCTGGGCGCTTTCTGATTCTCTTTTGATTCTACTTTCCAGCAGTTGGCCCATTGATGGACAACCTATCAAGACGAATATTCCATCAAATCTTAAATCATTCGCCAGAACGCTATAGGCAGTATGTCCGCCTAGCGATATCCCCATGACATAGTGTTTTATATGACTTTTGTTCACAGTATATCTCATATCTATATAGTCGTAGAACATAGAGACTTGTCTTGCAGAGTCTTCAACACACGAAATCATATCGAAAGCATGCCTTTTGTTTCCCCCTTTCCAATCCTCAACCCTTATAGGATCAGTTTGTCTGGTGCAATGATAGGCTGCATCAAATGTTACACATACATTCATTCTACTTAAAGCGCAAATGCTTTCGCAGAACGTCTCCATGTCCCTGGAGCTTCTGGTTCGTCCATGCAGCAAAAAGAATACATTCGCACAGTCATCGAACACATCAGGCTCGTAAATGTTCACTAAGGTTCCGGCAATGTCAATCGTCTCTTTCTTCATGTTTGATCGAAAGTTAAGGTTGATTGCCTTCGTCTTGCTTTGTTCTGTCCATGTCCGTGGTCAATAGTGTTAAAGCGTCAATGTCTGGGATTTCTAGCTTTTGTGTTTCGTTCAATTTCTTCGATTTAACGGATTTGTTGGCTAACCTTGCAGTGTTAACTGTGTCTGATTTTTGCAAATGGGCTAGTAGTCTTTCGTTTTGCACTTTCTTTGATTTTAAAGAACTCTTTTTCAATTTTGTCACTTTATTTTGCGACTTCAATTTTGTTTCCGTTTGCAATTTAGTTTTACTTTTCATTACATATACCTGTTTCGGCAAACTGAAAGTTGTTGTCAAATTCCAAGTTGCAACATCCACAATAAACAATAGCAACACTACAACAGTTTTCTCATAACTAAATCGCATATAATGAATATTTTTATCTACGCTTATGGTTTCTAATCATGTTGCATTAACACCGAAAAGAAATAAATTAAGTATCCCAAAAATTAATGAAATGACAATGAAAAGGCAGCACCCTGATGGCTCTGGTAAAAGGCAAGAGCCATGTTAGACGATGCTGACCTTCTGTCTCTGAAGAAAGAAAAGAAGAAAAGCAGGATCCTTCTCAAAGCTTACCTTTTTATAGCCAGGTATTTGGGTTTCCTCTTGGAGAAACACTAGGGTTACGGGTATTTGTTTATCCCAAACTAGGATACGGGACCCCGTATATGGGCATCCCTGACCACTACGACCGCTGTTTTGTACATTTACCTACGATAATTGTGTAGTAACATAGACCATTTTAATAATGAGGTAAGTAAATACTTTGGGGTGCTCGAAATTTACTGCTTAACATTGGCTAACGCTTGTTAGTGGACGCTTTGTACGTGCTTCGAAATACAGACATGTCTACGGACAGCCTACTAAACGAGACTTGTGTTATGATAACTTGCATATCAGCAACAATGCTTGGGACTCAAATCTGATTAAAGTCAATCCTAAATACCTATCAGTTAATTGGGAAGCTTCTGGTGGTGGTGCTTTTGCGGTTATCCCTTTAGAAGGGAAAGGTAAGGCTCCAGGAATTATACCACTTTTCCGAGGACATACTGCTACTGTTCTCGATACTGATTGGAATCCATTTGACGACGATGTAGTTGCATCTGGTTCGGATGATGGCAAAATTGGCATCTGGCGTGTACCCGATGGGTTTTCCATAATGGTTAACCCAAAGGAAGTGACTGATGTGTCTCCTCAAAAGATGCTGTCTGGTCACAAACGCAAGGTAGGGCATCTTCAGTTTCATCCTGTGGCTGCCAACGTTTTAGCATCATCTTCTGCTGATTACACCGTGCAGTTGTGGGATATTGAGCAAGGCAAATCCAAAATCACTCTAGCTCACAAGGATTTGGTTACTGGATTTGACTTTAACTTCGACGGTTCTTTGTTAGCTACAACTTGTCGCGACAAGAAAATTAGAATATGGGATCCTCGCTCTGGTGAAGTAGCGGTTGAAGGACCAGGCCACTCTGGTGCTAAAATTAGCCGCTTGGTGTGGATGGGTGAGCACAACCGCATTGTTACTACAGGCTTTAGTCGCATGAGCGACAGGCAATTGGCTATTTGGGATGCATCCAATATCGAAGCTGGCCCTATAAATGGATTTCAGCAACTAGACTCGTCTGCAGGCGTGTGCATGCCTTTCTTTGATTCGGGTACAGACTGCCTTTACCTTGCCGGTAAAGGCGATGGTAACATACGCTACTACGAATATGAAGCTTCTACTGACTCACTCTACGATTTATCTGAGTATAAGTCTACTGAGCCACAACGTGGCATCGCAGTCATGCCTAAGCGTGCTATTGATGTTCATGCTAATGAAGTTGTTCGCATGTACAAGACTGCAAACGATTCCATGATTGAACCGATCTCATTTATAGTTCCTAGGCGTGCCGAAACCTTCCAGGATGATATCTATCCTGACGCACCAGCAGGCGAACCTGCCCTAACAGCAGACGAGTGGTTCTCTGGTAAAAGTTCGTACCCTAAAATGACATCTCTAAAAGATGTGTTTGAAGGAAATGCGCCCAATGTGTCTGTGGCTATTGCTTCTGAGAAGAAGCATGAACCAAAGGCAGAGCCAAAAGTTGAACAAAGAGTTGAGACTAAAGCTGAAGAGGTTCATGTACCGGCATTTGCATCTAGCAAAAAGATTGAAGACGCGTTGAAAAGCAACTCTGTAGATAAGCTGCTTTCCAAAGCTGCTAAGATCGAAGATCCTGATGTGAAAAAGGCGGTTGAGACTGGTGAGCCAGACTCATGGGACGATGAACCTGAAGTGATTACGACGAAAGCGACTGAGAAGGATGTACATAGTGTGAGACAGGAACTCAGAGAAGAACCTAAAGAATCTGTTAAAGAGAAATCGGCGGAACCTGCAGAAGAGAAACCTAATGGAGTTGCTAACAAGGTTGGCGGAATTGCCAAGCACTTGCAAGATCTACAAGGGGCATTCAAAGACCTGCAAGCTCGAAATGTTGAACTTGAGCAACTAGTTTCTAACTTAACAGGTTCTCTGGAGAAGAAACATGATGACTTTCTGGAAAAACTCGCAGGACTCGAGAGAGAGATTGAAAACCTTAAATACACTGCCAAGACCGATTAAGTAACATCGAAGGAGTTACGTATCTTAAGCGATTCGAGCAATCCTCAAGCTGTCTTTGGTCTCATTAAGAGAAGTGATGGCAATAGTACTCTTTCCAGAACATTTTATCTATATATATTATTTGTATTTGCTGATGTAAGAAGTACAGGAACTATGTGGATACTTTAAGTGCTGATAACGCTTACCGCGGCTCCCAAGACAGCGATGCGCGATATATAAATAAGCTATCTTTCAGTACATCTTTGCACATTTTAGTTCAATCTGCTCTATATCTTTAACAACTATGGGGTTTTTGTCAATTGAAGTATCAGGAACGTCTGAAGAGATGGGAAGCGCCTACGGCTCGCAGGCCAAGATGCAGATCACCAAAGCTGCTGCCTTCTATAAGAAGTTTGTAACGGAGAAGTCTGGTAAAAGCTGGGACCACATTTCTATATTAATTAACAGTGATATAATTCCTTCATTGTCATCTAACTATTCAGAATACTTTGAGGAACTGAAAGCTATTAGTGGCAGTTCTGGCGTGCCACTGGAGGAAATCGTCGCGATCAACGTCCGATCTGAACTGTCGTTTGGTCTATTTAAACTAGAAAACAAAGACAACACCAGTGACGGTTGCACATCGATGACTTGTGTCAGTGACAAATATGCTATGTCTGGACAGAACTGGGACTGGATCGATGATGCTTACGAGTTCACTATTCTCCTTAAATTGAATCCGATCAATAAGCCATCCTGCGTCATGGTAGTCGAAGCCGGAATGATAGGAAAGATTGGAATGAACGAATATGGTGTTGGATGTCTCATAAATGCGCTGAGAGTATCTGGGTACAGTTATAAAGCATTGCCTGTTAATATTGCCGCCAGAAAGATTCTCGAATCTGCCACTGCCAAGGAAGCGGTTGACTACGTAGTATCAAAGGGGCTGGCTTGTTCGATCAACTACATGGTATGCGATAAAGACTATAGCTGTGCAATTGAGGCCACTGCATACGATACTGTTGTTATTGAAAGAAATAGCAAGGGCCATGTGTACCATACCAACCATACGATCAAAGATCATGATAGTCGAGGATACGAACCCTTTTTCATTCCTGATTCAGCTCCTCGCTTGAGTCAAATTGAAGAAGCAGCGCAAAAAGCACCTGATTCGAGTTTTCAGTCCCTTGATAAGTTTTTTGATTTCTTTTCAGACACATCTAATAGCCCGTTGTCCGTATGCAAATTCTCAATCCCTGATAGTCCTGCGCATACTCTGTGCACCGTCACCATGGACCATAATGCAAAAATAGTTCGATTTCGCTTCGGAATGCCCTGTGATCTATCTAAGGGAGACTTCGAATTCATGTACTAGCTACACATTACCGCGAACACATTTCTATCGATGTTAGTTTCAATTAGTGCTTCTTCGCTCTGATAACTACATCCAAACCTTAGACGCAGTAGAGTTTCGCTTCAGACATATCTCGGCAAGCCCGTGCGTAAAGCGACCAGAAACCGACCATTTCTCGGCGAAATCATCAGGTTAGGGTTCGGCCTGGGGGTAATTTGAAGTAGTGAATGAGAGTTTTAGACTTTTTAGTAGTCCTGGAGCCCACCTTGATTTCTCTCTACCCCTCTCTAGAAGACCAGGAAAACGCCAATTTTGTTAAGAGAAAGCTATGCAGAGTGTAATTAGATCGGCGAAAAGGTAGGTTTAATTGTATATATCAGCGAATGATGCTGCCGCTATTCTGCAGCATTTTCCCATTCATTGCGCTTCGGGCGTATTGCTGTCAAATTTCCATTCCGCTCAGTACTGACCAAGTGAAATCAATAGACAATTCTCTACCGCTCGTGTAGCTTGCAAATATGCCAATACAAGGAAGAACCTGATGATTAATAGTGACACTAAGGTCATCTACCAGGGCTTTACTGGCAAACAGGGTACTTTCCACGCCGAACAGGCAATTGCCTATGGCACTAATGTAGTCGGCGGTACCAACCCCAAAAAGGCTGGTCAAACCCACTTGGATCGGCCAATTTTTGCAACAGTCGAAGAGGCTATGAAGGAAACCGGTGCAACAGCTTCTGGTATTTTTGTCCCTCCTCCATTGGCTGCTGCGAGTATCGAAGAAGCCATTGCTGCGGAGATTCCGCTGGTGGTGGCCATTACTGAGGGTATTCCGCAGCACGACATGATGAGAGTTGTTAATATTCTGAAGACTCAGGACAAAACCCGTTTGGTTGGCCCCAATTGTCCGGGTATAATTTCTCCTGGTCAATGCAAGATTGGTATTATGCCTTCTCATATCCACAAACGTGGCAGAATTGGTATCGTGTCCCGGTCCGGTACACTAACTTACGAAGCTGTTGCGCAAACCACCACAGTTGGTCTCGGTCAGACCCTTGTCATTGGCATTGGCGGTGATCCTTTCAACGGCACGAACTTTATTGATGCGCTATCTGTCTTCTTGGAAGATGACAACACTGACGGTATCATTATGATTGGTGAGATCGGTGGTTCCGCCGAAGAAGATGCTGCTGAGTTCCTTAAGGAGCACAACTTGACTCGTGCTCAGCCTAAACCCGTCTGTTCATTTATTGCCGGTGTTTCCGCTCCCCCCGGACGTCGTATGGGACATGCCGGTGCCATCATCTCTGGCGGAAAAGGTGGTGCCGACTCCAAGATCAAGGCATTGACCAGTGCCGGTGTTATAGTGGAGAAATCCCCTGCCAGACTTGGAAAGGCTCTTTACGATGAATTCGTGAAGTACGACTTACTTTAAGTATAGACTCTACCTATAGAAACATCTTAATTTGATTGCGCGCGCTTGCTTTTTCTGCTTGTGCTAGTAGCACGGACTCCCAAACGTGGGGCCATACCGCTTTCTGCTACCACCACATACTTCCTTGTTAATTCCTCACACTACTTACTTTCTTTTGTATACTGTAGCCGTGATGATCGCCGCTTTGTTTTTTTACAACAAAAGGGGTGAATTGGTGCTAGCGCGAACTTATAGAGAAGGCCTCAGAAGGTCTATCGCTGAGGTCTTCCGAATCCGTGTGATATCAAACCCCTCGGCGGTCCCTTCTCCGGTGCTCACCATTGGTAGCACTTCCTACTACCACATTACACACGAAGATCTATACGTTGTTGCTGTCGGACGAACAAATGCTGCTGCTGCGACCATATTTGAGTTTTTGTACTGTTTAGTTTCGCAAATATCAACTCTCCTGGGATCATTCAACTCCGCTTCTGTCAAGGACAACGTGCCGGTCCTCTACGAGTTCCTCGAAGAAGTAGCAGACTTCGGGTACCCTCAAATTACAGAATTTGCATCCTTGAGTGACCATGTAGTTCTTGACTTTGTCTCTGCTGGTCCCGACTCTTACCAAAGCCAATCCAGCGCTAAATCAGAACCCGTCAAACCTAGTGCTATAATGAAACTTTCTCGACGCGCTTCGATGTTGACGCTAGGCAAACCTCTATCAATAAACACTGCCAGAGAACATACTACGCTGGCACAAAAATCTCCTGTGAAGTCACCCTTGAAAAGTGGGTCCTCCTTAGCAGCTGCCTCTGTTTCTTGGAGAACCCCCGGCTTAAAGTACAAGCGGAACGAAGTATTCGTGGATGTCATAGAAGAGCTAAACTGCATATTCAACGCCTTTGGCGATATCCTGTCGTCTAGCGTTGCAGGAAAGATCATAATGAAATCGAGCCTGTCTGGTACGCCTGAATGCAAGTTTGGTCTAAATGACTCTTCTCTTGAACCGTCGCCGTCGTCGAAAAGCACCTCATTTTTTCTCGAAGCAAATACGCCTGCTAAAGACATTGTCGGTCAAGATGGTGTAACATTTCAAAACTGTCAATTTCATCAGTGTGTGCGCTTAGGCCGATTCGATTCAGATCGCACTATTTCTTTTATACCACCTGATGGCGAGTTTGTGCTAATGACGTACAGGGCTATAGACAATATCCGCATACCCTTCAAAGTGTTTCCATCACTGAATTTTGTTGGCACCCACAAAATTGATTACAATGTTTCACTCAAGTCTTACTATAGCTCATTGACCCCTGGAAGTTCAGCCTCTCCTATTTCGAAGCTTCATGTCCAAGATGTAGTAATAACGATACCCACGCCGTCGAATGTGTCATCTGTACATGGCATCTCTACTACTGGCGGTAAAGCAAAATACGACCCTTCTAGTAATGCTATAATATGGAAGTTTGGCCGTTTAAATAGCACCTCTGACTACTCATTGACTGCATCAGCAGACCTTATTTCAATGGTAAACAGGAAACCGTGGGCAAAGCCCCCAATTCAAGCTGATTTCACCATATCTATGTTTGCTTCGTCAGGGATTGCAGTTAAATATTTGAAAATCTTTGAGCCATCAAATTACAACACTGTCAAATGGGTAAAATACGTTACCAAAGCCGGATCTTTTGAAATTCGGATATGATCTGTGAACGAATACGGTGAACACCAAAGCGAGAATTTTATGTAATTTACTATACCATGATATTCGTCATACTATATATTATATCGCATAGAGCATTATTGTATCTTCTATAAGCCAGAAGAGGCAGGAATTGCAGAGTTGTGGACATAATTAACGCCGTTCATACCATTGCTTGACCCGTTTGATTCATGTAAAACATGTACAACGGGCTGCTCCGTAATATCAGAGTCTTTTAACTCTGTTTTCAGACGCGAGTTATATACTGAATCATATTCGCCAGCATATTTACCGACACTCTCATCACTAATCGTAACACTGCCATTTGGCGGGTATGAACTGGTAACTTCTTTGGTACTATCAATGGAATCATCTGGGCTATTGTCGCCTGAATTATGTAGAGCTTCAGCCCTATTCTGCGATGAATATTTCAACACCACTGTCAAAGATGATTCTGAATCTGGATCATTGGTGGTTTCCTGCGTGCTCGTGATATTCAGATGATCTAACTTATCATAATCTTCCTCTTCACCTTCATCGGCAGAAATATCTGGGAGCTCCTCGTCATCAATATGTTCATATTCATTCAATTCTGTATTGCGAAAATTGCCGATAATAGCTTCAGGATCAGCAGAAGGTTTTGCTTCAGGATCGTTTCCCCTCAAACGTCTGCTGGTACGGCGCGAAGGATCATATTCAAACATATCAACTTCAGGTTCAGGTGTATATTCATCAAAATCGTCTCCAACAGTTTCAAAGGTAGCATAATTGATTCTCTTACCTCTGGTTCTCTTGCCTAGTGCTTTTTCCATTTGGTATGCAACGGCACGAGCTTCCGCAGCGCGTTTCTTTTCTTTTCTAACAGATAGCTTGGCAGCACGCTCCTGCCGGTCCTCCATCTGAGGCAAAATCTGCGTAAGGTTTTGACGTAACTCTTTAGTAGCCTTCAGATCTGATGAACGTAAAGAGTCGATCAAATCGCGCACTCCTGAAGCAGTTTGCGCTATAGACACCCACCTATCAGGCTCAATTCTAGGATCAGACTGCCTATACACTGCAAATAATGAGTCTGGCCCAGATCCTGGCACATAGTAGTATAATCTTTTGTAAGAGTCTTTGCCTTCTGGTTTTATCACAAGGGGATTTGAAAGGTTTTCGGTGGCCCTTGCAGTTCCATAGTTTGTACTTATGATTGCTCGTATCTGCTCTGAGCTCGACAATGCAGTTTGTGCCAAAATTTTAAGAAATTTTGCACGTACTCCATAAGAAGCAATAGAAAAATGTGCCGCTTGAGTCTTGAGAAAGTGGTTAACCTCTGGTGCCTGATAGGAAACTTGCGGGTAAGTATTAGCAGAAATAAATTCCTCTAAAGCTCGTTCAAAATGGCCCGGATCGATGTGTTTTCGTCTATTAAGCGCTAAAGAAAGCAGTCTGCAAAAAACCTTTTCAAGATCAGACACCATTGTTGGTAATGTCAATAAACTATCTAAATCTTGGGGTGATAGATCTGGTACGCCTCGAAAGAGTTCACTGAAAACACGTCGCACAAGCACAACCAAAGCTATAGTATAGGCATGGGGTTCTTTGTCTTCTATATCAGGATCAGGTATTATATCAGATAGTGGCAAAGAGGTTACGGAACTAGCCTTTTTAGCTGTCTTCTTTCTTAAATCATCATTAGGTAACTTCGTCGATTTCTTCAGCTTCTTTCCTGATTCAGCCTTGGGTTTGGATTTGGAATTTGATTTGGATATTGGTTCAGATTTAGCCTTACTTTTTACTTTGGCTTCAGTATCATCCTTCGGCTTGTCTTTTAAAGTGGATTTTTTCTTTATTTTCGCGCTTGGTTTCTTTGACACCTTAGCATCGTCTTTTTTCGATTTCTTTCGTGGCTTTTTCTGTTTCTTAGTTTCCAGCCTCTTTTCTATAGCGTCAAACGAGGCCAGTATTGCTTCGGGAGGCGGAGATAAAGATTCTGAAGAGCTAGAATCCATTTGTAGTTGCCTCTGTAGTAGGTTGTGGTGTCACAATCTAAGTTAAGTTGTAAGTGCGCAAGTTGAAGAAAGAAGGGCAGAAAATGTTAACCCTTTTGACAAGTGAGGCAAACTATTTCACCATAAACAATGCACTATAATCAATAGATAAATATTTGAATAATCAAAAAGCAAGATAATACAATAAAGGTGCCCTCTAGATTAACACACCAATTGTAGACCCGATGGAACTCCAATATCGTTGCTCCTTAACTGTACTTGTTGTTGTTAGGC
The DNA here is from genome assembly GCA_030570615.1 of Tortispora mauiana. Lineage (NCBI taxonomy): Eukaryota > Fungi > Ascomycota > Trigonopsidomycetes > Trigonopsidales > Trigonopsidaceae > Tortispora > Tortispora mauiana. The sequence continues at coordinate 719,708 of JAJLWG010000002.1, forward strand.
AGAAATTAGTTCTAAATTATATTTAGAGCTCAAATCGCAACCATATATACAGCAATATGGCTCAATTTAGCTTCACTAGATAGTTGCTGTCGATATAAAGAAGCAATAAAGTTGCAGATCGACGCGTAAAGGCGTTCAGACGTGCTGAATACACACAGCCTTTTACAATCAGAATTTCGCTCTGAATTGGTAACCCTAACTGTATTCAAAACACCCAGCGCCCCTCCAGAAGTATTCACGCTTGACCCTGAAGCAGTTCACTTTTGCAATCGGATAGACAATAGTTATATTAATTTAAAGACCCCTCAGCTCTTGAGGGAGATAGAAAAAACGCTGCTGCTTTCTATTGCCACAGTAAAAGCTGCTTCTGCAAGTTGATTTTGTTACGTAAACTTCTGCTCCACTTAATCAAAGGTGTGCACGGTTTATCATTCCCGGCCAACTACTTATCAATATGACTTCGATACTGCAAACATGGCATATAATGGCTTTGAACGCATCAGATGAACCATCATTGCCTCCTTCATTTGATCCTAAAACTCAAAGCCAACGTGTGATGACTACACAGCTCATCTTGGCTGCCGCTGCTGGTTCTACCGCCTTTCTTACATTCTGTGTAGTACGTACAAGATGGAATGACATATATGCTCCAAGGGTAAGATCTCGTCCTGGTCTACCTGTTTTAAGTAGATCTATGTTTGGATGGATTGTGCCGTTTTTGCGCATATCCGATGATCAAATACTTGACCATTGTGGATTAGACGCATATGTGTTTCTTGGTTTTTTCAAGATGTCAATGCAGCTGCTCGCAGTATGCTTATTCTTCGGTGTCACTGTGATAAGTCCTATACGTTTGGCATTTACCGGAGATTATGACTATGACAACCCTCATACAAACTCTTCATTAGCGCTCGATTTTCGCGGTCGAAGTGCTTCTCATCAATATCAAGTTAATCCAAATACCCCTGATATACCACCTAATTCATACCTGTGGACCTATGTCATATTTGTCTACGTTTTCACATTTATATCTACTTACTTTTTACGCCTTCAGACTCTAAAGGTCGTGCGCCTTCGCCAAAAGTACCTCGGGCTTCAGAATTCCATTACTGATCGCACTATCCGATTTGCGGGAATACCAAAACAACTTCAAAATGAAGAAAATCTGACAGCGCATATAAAATCTTTAGGAATTGGAGGTGTGCAATCTGTAACAATATGCCGGAACTGGAATGAGCTTGATAAATTAGTTATGAAGCACGAACAAGTTCTGAGAAAACTGGAATCTGCTTGGGCTACATATCTACGTCGGGCAAAAAACTTACAAATAACTCCGAACATGAATTCCAATATAAATTCCGACACTCCGATTAACTTGGATGAAAACTCTGATCCATTAGACACCGGTGCTAACGCGCAAGAAAATTCCCCATTGCTACATGATGATGATTTACTAGATCCTTACGCAGAAGATCATTCATCTACATTGCGACCTAAGATGCGCATTGGATTTTGCGGACTTTCAGGCCGAAAGGTTGATGCCATCGATTACTACACTGATCGATTAGAAGAGATTGAACGCCGCATACATACGGCTCGTCAAAAGGCCTATAAGTCTACTGGAAATAGCTTCGTTACAATGTCTGACGTTGCTTCCGCTCAGATGGTATCTCAAGCTGTTCTGGATCCAAAACCGCACCGCCTAGTGGCATACTTAGCTCCCTCACCTAGTGACATAATATGGAAGAACATATACATGGGTCGGGCAGAAAGGCTAATTCGTACGTGGTCAATAACAGTCATAATCGCTGTTTTATCTATTGCATTTGTTGTTCCGGTCAGTTATTTGGCAACATTTCTTAACTACAAACCTATTGCTAAAGTCTGGCCTGCACTTGGAAGGCTATTAAAGAACTCACCTCCGTTAATGTTCTTTGTTACTGGACTACTGCCGCCTGTTATTTTCACGCTCTTGAACGTGTCGATTCCTTATTTGTATGACTATTTGTCATCTCTGCAAGGCTTTGTCTCGCGCAGTGATGTAGAGCTCTCCGTGATCACTAAGAACTTCTTCTTCATATTTGTGAATTTGTTCGTGGTTTTCACAATTGCAGGTACTGCATCAAATTACTGGTCTTTCATCAAAGATACTACTAAAATTGCGTATCTTTTGGCTTCTTCATTGAGAGAACTATCGCTTTTTTACGGTGATCTTATAATTTTGCAAGGTCTTGCAATGTTTCCTTTCCGATTACTACAAATTGGATCTGTACTAAAGTTTCCAATCGCATGGGTGAAGGCAAAGACCACGCGAGATTACATTGAAATGACCAAGCCTCCTAATTTCAATTATGGGCTAATGCTGCCTCAACCTATTTTGATTCTTGTCATTTGTCTGATATATTCTGTGATGTCTACCAAGATACTAGCGTGTGGTTTAATGTATTTCGTTCTCGGATATATTACATACAAGTACCAGTTACTATACTCAATGGAGCATGTCCATCACTCAACGGGACGAGCATGGCCCATTATTTTTTACAGAGTATCAGCCGGTTTGCTTATTTTTCAGCTCACCATGGTTGGTGTTCTTGCTTTACATGAAGCCTATTACCTTGCGACTCTATTGGCATTTGCACCTGTTATCACTGCTGGGTTTATTTTGAATTTCTACAGGAATTATTCACCGCTTTGTTTTTTCATTGCGCTGAAGTCAATACACCGGCGAATCAGGCCTAGAGCTTCATCGTGGACGCTTGACGAAGAGCGCGAAAAACATCAGCTATTTGTGAATCCGAGCTTGATAAAGCCACTTGAAAAGCCTATTATCACTCTAAACCCTAGGATTTCATCAACGGACTACGATTCATGAATATGCAATTCTAAAATGACATTTCTCCCTTTATTGATTCCTTCTGCGGAGCATGGATGGGCGGGCACGTCATGGCACGTTAACCAAACCTCCCAAGACGCGTATCTAAATTTGCCTACCAACACCATACCATCGCGTCACGTTCACCGCCATTTTAGCGCGAATGCACATCAAACAAGTAAGTAATAGCATACAGTGTTTTAATTGCTATAAAGATTATTATATCCTAACACATTTTTATAGATAATAATAAAAGGGTTCAAGTCGTACAAGGGAGAGGTGATTGTGGACAATATTGACGCGGGAGTCAACGTAATAGTAGGCAGAAATGGGTCCGGTAAGAGCAATCTATTTGCCGCTCTGAGATTTGTTCTTTCAGATTCATATAATAATATATCTCAAGAAGAAAAGAATAGCTTGCTTCACGAAGATTCTCAAATGAACATTGCGCCGCAGAACGCGTTCGTTGAAATCGTATTCGACAATGTTGACCGGAAGTTCATTGGTTTACCCGATCGAGTCAGTTTACGTCGCACAATTGGTCCGCGCAAAGATGAGTACTCCATAAATGGAAAGATTTCTACGAGACAAGAGGTAACTGGATTACTGGAATGTGCCGGATTCGTTTCTTCAAATCCATACTATATCGTCCCTCAAGGCCGTATAACCTCATTGGCTCACGCTAAGCCTGCAGATCTCATAGACTTGATTAAAGACGCTTCTGGTGCAACTCTCTACGATAAAAAAAAAGAAGAAAGTTTGACTATGTTAAAGGAATCGGACGCTAAAATGAAGGAAGCGCAAGAACTTCTTTCAGATATAAAAGAACGCATAGCCGAACTCGAAACGGAAAAAGCTGACCTGATCCAATACAGGGATCACTCTAATTCAAAGCAAGCTGCAGAGTATGTCTTACTTGATAGAGAGCTTACTGAACTTAACAATGCATTGTCGACTCTCTCTTCTCAGCATCAGCACTCCGCTTCTCAACTTGACTCGTACAAGTCCCTGCTTCTGGCTCAAACAGCTAAATTGCAAGACATCGAACGCGAAGAGAATGAAATCCGCACATCATTGCGTGTAAAGCAGGTTGAAAAATCGAGCGTTCAATCTGATTTGCAATCTGCATCACGTTCCTTAGCAGAGTCGTCTGTTTACGTTCAGGACCAGATTTCACGACGCAATGACATCCTCAGCCAAATAGCATCTCTCGAAGCTGAGAAGTGTGCAGTTCTGCAAACACTGGAGTCAAAGAAACTAGAACGACAAACTCTGGCATTGTCCGTATCTGATCTGGAGAATGAAGAAGCAAAGTTTCGTACCCAACTATTAGAAGCGCAGTCTTCCTTGGACCACTTATTAGCTAAAAGCGGACGAAACAGACATTTTGATTCTTTGGAGCAAAGAAATTCTTGGTTCGACCAGGAAATTGATTCCCTAAGGCAGCAGATTTCTCTCAAAGTGGAGTATAAATCTGAACTAGAAAGTGAAAAAGATACTCTTATGCGTCAATACAAAGAGTTTGATGCTCCTCTACAAACTAAGGTGGAAAAGCTGGCTCGGCTTGATTCAGAGATTGCAGAGCTTGCCAGCAAACGCAAATATTTGATGCAGAGACATCATGAGATCACTGAGCGTCGACGTCAGCTATGGAAAGACGAAGCTAAACTCAATTCTCTCATTCTGGATGATAAAGAAGCCTTGGAGCAGGCTCGCCGGCATTTTAACGTGTGCATGTCTGAGAAGCAATCAAGAGCTTTGGATTACCTTTATCGACTTTCAGCTAATGAGGGTATTGAAGGCTATTTTGGCGTTGTGTGCGATCTGATACAAGTTCAATCTCAATTTCGTCTATCAGCCGAAGTCTCGGCAGGAAACTCTTTATTTTATGTAGTTGTTGATACAGAAGAGACTGCTTCAAAACTCATGAACCTGGTTGGCGAGAAAGCCAACGGGCGTGCCACTTTCATTCCTCTAAATAGAATTCAAGTTCCAGAAACTTCCGTCATTCAAAGTGATGATACCATCTCTTTGATTAACCGGATCAAATACGACCATACTATTGAGGCCGCTGTCAAGTTCATCTTTGGAAGCATTGCAGTGTGCCCTGACATTGAAGCCGCTTCAAGAGTTGCAAAGACTCAAGGGGTAACAGCTATAACAATCAATGGAGAAAGATCGGACAAATCAGGTGCCTTGTATGGAGGCTACGTTGACCGTGGGCGCTCTAGATTGGATGTGGCTCAGAGCTACAGGAAATTCGTAGAGAAAGTCTCTGCGAATGAGCATAAAGCACATGAGATTGCTAATGAGTTGATGCGACAAAATCAAGAATTCACGATTAGCTCCGGAGAAATCGGCAAGCTCAATGTCCGCAGCGATCAATTGACTGAGGAAGTTTCATCTCTTCGAGAAGAAATACGAGTATTCAACCTGAGGAAATCTCAAATTGGGGAATACTTGAAAGAGCTGCAAGGCAAAATCTCGAATGTTCACGGTGACATTGAACGGCTGCAGACGTTGGTAAATAAAAACGAACAAGAAAAAGAAACTCCATTCGATTCTTCTTTATCTGCTGATGAGCAAAAATCATTATCATACCTTAAAGAAGCTGTTCCAGAGATGAGAAATCATCATAACTCACTCTACATGCAACTAACTGATCAGATGGATATTCTTCACTCAGTTGAGGCAGAAATTGAAGAGGTTTTGTTGACCAAAAAGAATAGTATATCGAGAGACCTTGACAACTTGAAAGTTTCTTTAGCAGAGCTGGATTCTTCTGCAAATCCGGTCAGCCAGGAAGAACTTGAACTTGTAATTTCACAACTACAAGACAAACTTCAAAGGCTAGAATCATCTTGTAAGTCTTTACAAGACGAGATTTCCGATATAGAGCGAGAAAAAATAAGGGCACAAGACGCTGAACAAGATGTTACCAAATCATTAGAAGAGCTGGAGAAAACATTGAAAGGTAATATGGCCCATCGGGGTTTGCTTATAAGCCGCAAGAATGAAGTTTCAGAGCGTTTACGGAACGTTGGACTTGTTCCAGAAGATCGATTAGAAGCGTATCTTAACACTTCTTCTGATGAGTTGGTGAAAATCCTGAAAAAGGAACGAGATATTCTAAAAAACATGGTTAACGTTAACCAGAATGCTTTTGACAAGTATACATCATTTATGCGACAACAAGAAGGACTGGAAGGCCGTTGCGCAGAAATTAATAAATCCCGCTTAGCTATCGACGAATTGCTACCTGTATTGGAGGAGAAGCGTTCGCATGCCTTTAGTTCTTCTTATGCTGTTATTTCTGAGAACTTTGCCAAGCTATTCAGAAAGTTGGTACCAAACGGCAAAGCTACGATGGAATTGTTGAGTAAGAAAAACTCTCATTCTTCTACTATACATAATGACAATTCGCTTGATGATAATGATTCTGACCTAGAGATGGACGATAATAGCGATGCTTCAGAAGATGAAGAATATGCAGGGGTCAAAATCTCAGTATCATTTAACTGTGAAGAGGATGATCAAATGCTCCTTGAGCAAATATCCGGTGGTCAGAAAACTTTGACCGCATTGGTGCTTATATTTGCTATACAATTGAGTGATCCTGCTCCGTTTTACTTATTTGATGAGATTGATGCGAATTTAGATCAGCAATATCGTCAACGAGTTGCTGCTTTGATCAAAGAAATGTCGAGAACGAGCCATGCCCAATTTCTGTGCACTACATTTAGACCAGAACTTCTTGAGTGTGGAGATCAGGTTTTTGGTGTCACGCTGGAAGGAAAATCGTCCTCTATTGGATATGTTTCTCAGGTAGAAGCTCAGAAGTTTGTGCAGCAGAGTAGTTCGGGCGAAATGCTTTACTAATAATATAACTAACTAGCTAATAATATATTGAGTATAAAGGACAGATATTTATTGTATATTTCAGCAGGTTGACGAAAGCAGAAGCAAGCGCGGCAAGCAGTCTAAATATTACTGCTATTGTCCAGCTAAGCGATAGATTCGTAAAGTCATATCGGAGCCAGCTGCCGCGAACCCTTGATAGGATCGTCGCGGTCCGATTGGAGTCCATTGAAGAGAGAAGATAGCAGAAGAATGGTCAGCCTCCGAATGCGTAGCTATACATTCTGTAGTTCGAACATCCCATATTTTCACATTACCGTCGTATCCACCTGACAAAAGACAATCACCGGATGAAGACCAATCTAAAGAAAATACCCAGGTATCAGAACCATGGCCAATCAGCAGGGCGACTTGCTCCCCAGCAGCGTCCTTTACATCATATATGGATATCGATCCAGCATCTCCTGCGACTGCTATCTGGGTGCCATCAGGAGAGAACTTAACTGATCTGATAGCTTTCCTAGATATTCCTGTGAGTGACAATAGCGATCTGGCAGTATGCAGGGAATAGATGTGAACAGTGCCATCGTCATCTCCTACAGCGACTAATCCGAGTGATGGAGACACATCGAGGCATATGGGGTAGCCCTTTCTGGAGTCTTTTGACTTGACTGACCAAGAAGCAATTTGGCTGCCTTCTTCTAGGTCGAATACGGTTAGCTGGTGGTCGACGGTGATGACTGCTAATATCGGCAGAGATCCAGAGTCGTGTCCGAGGTCGTATTCGGCAAGTTGAAAGGCCCATACGTAGTTCTCTATGCATTCTTTCATCGGCGAGTCATCTGGAGATAGTATCGAGGATAGCTTTGGCGGTTTCGTATTATCTGCAGGGGCAGAAATGGCGAACAATTGAAGCGCGCCAGTGAAGGAAGCAGCACCGAGGAACTGCTGGTTTGGAGATATCCCCAGATGATGATAACCCAGTTTTGAATCGTTTGATTCTAATTTAGAGCCTTTACCGGCCACTATTGCTCCGTCAGCGGGGTTGCTGTTGATATCTGCTGGATTTCTATAGGTCCAGAATTTGATCGCTCCATCACCAGATGTAGTAAAAACTCCGTACTGACTGCAACATATAGAGAATATATCTGATTCATGGCAATCTCTGTGGGCCACAGATACTAGATATTGATTTGACTGACTAATTAGTCTTCTGTATCATTTTCGAATTGTGATTTCTACTTACCATATTGTATATCTGTCGGAAGGGAAGTTGCAAGTGAATATCCTGACACATGACATATTCCCTGTTCAGAAGCTATTGTTCTAGATTTATTATTATAGTTATAATAAGCTATAGGCAAAAATCAATACTACTTTGAGAATTTAAATGCATGCTTGCATCAACAAGCCTGCAAACAATAGTGTGGCTACTCCACCTGACATTACCGCGTTCTCAGAAAAGCAACACGGCACACCATTATACAAATTTCTCAACCGTCTTTTCAACACTACAGTAACCCAAATAAAGATCATTCTTTTACTTTCAGAGGCTTTGGACGCTGAGGAACCCAGTTCTTCATTTCCCATCTCATATGATCATAAGTCGGCGAATGCAGTTTGGGATATATCATGTCATGAATATCAGAAATAGTTTCCTTTTCCGTTTTGGCATTTCGGCTTTCTTTGTTCCACATAGCTTTAATGTCATCGACACATGGCATGCATACAGTGTGCTTCCTCTTATATCTTCCACAGCCTTGACATTCTTCTAGCGGTCCAGTCGGTTTGACTTGGTTGCGTGCAGGTGCTAACAAACGCTTCCTTTTCTTAGCATATGAACTTCTCTTCTTAGGAGCGGCCCATAAAATGCCAGACCACTGGTCTAAGGCTTGACCTAATCGTTCTAATGTCCAGCCGAATAAACCGTTGTGCGAAGGTTTAAAAATGTCCGTAGGAATTAGAGATCTTGGTATATTTCCGGCAATAACACCCTGTCTCGGCAAATTTAAGGCAATATTCCTTAGCGATATGCCAAATATTAATAGTGACGGTGATCTCGATAACTGAATTGTTGCCATTATTTGCTTCTATATACAAGTATACGATGTATTGTCTGATTCCGAGACTTGAACTTTTTCCTCCGAAGGGAGAGGGCAAAAAAAACCTTATCATTCAGAAGCAGTAGTAGCAGCTATTCTGCTTCCAACTTCACTACCTTTCACCAGCTTTTCTTTACTAATTATGTTTAGTAATATACCCTTCATGTATTTCTTCTCATGCTATGCGAAGATGTCTTCTATGTGGAACTAGCAGCAAGGCTGATCTTTGGCCAGTCGTGAACATCACGTTCAGCCTTGGTATGTTCGATCTGCACCGAATCACCAACAGATATGATATGGCCAGCATTATCCAACTCGGTGAAACCATACCGCCCAAATACTGGACTATATCTGTTACCAGTATCAACACGGCGGTCTTTCATTAGAAGCTTCAATACTGCTTTGTCATTCTCGACATGCGTTCCTTTGGAATAGTCAATATCCAGCGCTCTACATCGACAGCAGTTACCTGTCAAGTATATACAAATCGGCCCTTTTTTGGTATCAATTAATAACGTTCCCCAGAAGTCTTCTTCCCATGGCATCACTGGACCAGTCAAAACAATATTAGGCCGCAACTTGGTTTCTTCGTAGAATCCCATTGCATCATTGGCCACGCCGCATTGGTCGTCGTAGTTCTTAATGTTGCCTTTCTCTTCGGCTCTTCCCCTTAATTCACTCAAACTAGATTCTGAAATAATCAAAAATTGTGCATGATCTGAAAATGACAAAGGATCCTCGGCGAATTTCGGTGTACTCCTGAACCATGAACCAAGCCAAGAAGATGCTCCGTTCACTGCATTCATAGGATTGAGATTTTCACCAAGAATTTTCCGTCTGTTCTGTCCTATATAAAACATATCTACATGAAATCCGAATTCCTGAGTAAAAAATTCGGTGATGTATGTAGGCATCTTCCATGCGGTAGTCTCCGACCCCAAAACACGAATCGTCTCGGTCTCCAGTCCCTCAAAATTAGGCTCTACCGGCAAATCGATACTATTTCCTGTTTTTAGATGTGTTATAGTTAACATAGCCTGGCTAATACTGGGACGAAACAGAGACATTTGGGGGTAAATAGTGCAATGCATAGGCTCTACCATAGTGCAATTCTTAGCAGGCGGATCATGAGTTCGTCGAAGCATGAATGTGCGATCATATTTCAATCCAGTAGATCCAATTTCAGCCTCGTTCAATGATATAGGTAACAAACTCTTCACAGGGTATATATACAGAGATTTTACTGACAGTGTCATAGTGCCTGCGTATACCAAAAGCACATAAAATATTGCGGGGTGGACAGAACCTATTAGGTGTGAATGGCAATATACCTGAAAACCTTAATTAGCCACTTATCCGGAGTGCTCAAAATTTATCCGCTATGGGCTAGGACTGCGATATATAGCAGTAATATATGGTCCCACAGCAGCTTTATCTTGAGATTTGATATCCTTCCGTACCATAGAACCTTTAGAGTTCCTTATCAATGTAGAAGATTTGTTAGGAGACTCCAAAACGAGTTTCCCTGCTTCCGCAGTTTGTCTTTGCTTAATTGTGACGAGAGGCAACTGAGAATCTAAAGGGTTGATCTGGATTGGAGTTGCAGTGTTGCTTCTCTTTCCAGTTCCTAATTGTCCATGCTCATTTCCACCCCATACATATAAGTCGCTGCCAGTAGTGTTCGACCCTTCCATTAGAGCCTCTGAACGCAAAGCAGCTAAGACGTGAGTAGAACCTACGCAGATCAAGGACAATGGAACTGGTTTCAGCTTGCCCTCTTTTTCGGAGTAAGACTTCACACCTGACAGCCTTTTCACTAGCCGTAGATATCCCAAGTATTGGCTGAAAACACCAGTTCCATGCTGTCCGACAACACCATTGCCGCAGGTCCAGAGGTTATACTCCTCTGCTTCGTCGTTTGTCTTCTTGCAATCCACAAAAAACGACGTATTACCACCAGCAGATATTTGAACGACGTTACTTGAAATATTTGTACCCGATGAAGAGAGCATTAAAAGATTAGAAAGCTTTGACTGTCCGGTTTCAGATCGTCTTTCTCTCATAGTGACAGGAATAGGGATTGGTATGAATGCTGATTCTGAGGAGTATTCAATGCCAAGTTGGCCGTAAGAATTGTCACCAAATGCCCAAGCAATTCCAGTTCTATCTAAGAGTAGTGAGTGATTGTCACCGCAAGCTACCTTAACAATATCTATATTTTTTAGTGTTGTTAATAGCATGGGGCTGTTGACGGGAGGAGGATCAGAATAGGCCGGATATTTGGCTACCCCGTACTGAGCCATGGACTTAGGCAAACTGGAAGAATCAGATCCTGTGGCAAAGCTGAAGACTCTCCCTAAAGATGTTTTGATTAATCCGTGGTAGGATCCTGTACTTATTTCATCGACTGCTTCACCCATAGATAGATTGAGTGAGATGTAGTGCACATCTGGTTCTGACCAGAACAGGCCTTTGCTCTTATATAGAATTTCCTTCGGGGATTCAGAAACGACGGCGATTTTTGAACCTGACTTAGGTAAAGCATATACCAACCCGTTTGAAATCGATATCTGCTTTAGATCGAGGCCTTTAAGAGTGATGGTTGGTTCGGGGCTTGATAAGGACCATTGAACTAAATCACCCGAGTCAAGAATTGCGGCGGCGGATTCAGTACCAAACGCGATATCTCTGATGAGTCTTCCATCGAAGAAAGGAACTCTTGAGGGTAGTTGTATTTCTTTCTTGTCTGAACCTGGAATTCGGCCGTTGTTTAATCCAAATAAGTATAGGCCAGGAACTTGGCGTGGATATGAAGCAGTCTGTAAAGTGGCAGTAGTCGGCAGAGAATCGTTATCGACAGAATTGTAGTACTGGAAAAAACCAAACCCTGCGCTTGAGACCAATCCAACGTAAAAATAATATTTAGAGAACCATTTAGGAGAATTATAGCTCTTCTTACTAGAATAGCATCTTTTTATGACAGATCTGTGTAATCTGAATGATCTGACTAACATTTCTGCGAAGGGCAAAATTTGAGTTTATGGTGGATGAGAGAAAACTTAGTGTTCGATTCAGATCAAGAAGGAGAAAAAAAAGCATTAGGAAAAATGGCACGAAACGGCACAAATCGGCAGTCGAGCAAAAGAATAAAGACCAAACGGTATAAAAGGTATGTTTGTGATATTGTTTTACTGCTAAAAAATAGCAAAATCACTAACAGTGACATAGAGACTTAGATCAGATAAAAGAAGATCTAAGACACAGCTATAAAGTGAAGCAACTTGAGAATCAAGAAATTGATGAGTATTTGCCAGGGCTTGGACAATTCTATTGCATTGAATGTGCGAGATACTTTGAGAATCTCGATAGTAAAACCAAACATGTTAAGGGATCAGCGCATCGCAGAAGGATTAAACAACTGAAAGCAGACGTGTATACACAAGAAGAATCTAATGCAGCTGCAGGACTTGATTTACAAAAGTACATTGATCAAAAAGAACAGCGAAAGACTGAGGAACAGCTTAAATATATTGGAATATAAATGATAAACTTACTAGATTCAAAAAGGGCAAATTTCTCATGTTTTGTATCCTCTTACTTCTCATCGAACTGATAATGACCAGTTGCATTAGCGTGATTGACCGCAGATTTTTCCCCCTTGAATGTTTGTCCACAAATACCGCATTTGATATTAAATTCAGATGTGTCAGTGTAATAGTGCTGAGCCCTTAGTATGTCCACTAATTTTTTGGCTTCGACAAGTGCATCAGTATCGCTGCTCGCATCGAATACGGTAGTGTCCAGATCATTAGGGGCGTTCAAATAAGGTGTTGCTGCGATCGAGTCATAGTGAATACCACTGTAAACAATTATACAGAATTTTTCTGGATTTGACTCAGGACTGTTAGGCTCAAATGAGTCTATTCTTCCGGTTTGTACGTCAATAGAATGAATAGTTATATTGAAGTACTTGGCCAGTATTGAAATCTCAATAGCGCCACCCCATGAATTTTCCTGCTTGATCCATGCACAATACTCATCGATATCTCGGCCTAAAATAGCTTCATTGTAATCAAGCGAGTTACTTTTTATATACGATGCAATAAGATCCCGCAACTCATACGGGTCCTGCAGTGTCTTCAGTATATTGTAGCTGATCGAATTGAAGAGGCACGAATTGTCATCTTTCATGACCCTTATGGTCAGATACTGATCACCGTAGTTCACATAAGGCTCTAATGTAGACAGCTTTGAATCTTTAATATGCTTTGGTTTGGATTCAGTAGAATTCGCCACAGCACTGTTACCGTTGATAATTAGAGTCTCACCAGACTTGATCCCTAGATCAACAAGCAGTTGTCCTTCACTATCTATTTTTATCGTCTTTATCGGGTAACCGAACTTGATAGTCTCAATATTTTTAAAACCTATAAGTTCTTTCAGTTTACTTATATCAGAATCATCTCCAATATCAATCACTTTGTTTTCTGAAGCGCTTCTTATCTTTAATTTCATGTCTGTTTCTATGTTCCCTCTACATCCACCTTTTGCCTTCTACCAATTTTCAAAGCACCTAGCTGATGTCAATTAAAGAGATCAACGCCAACGCTTTAAACTATGAATTTAGCCAATCTATTCCTATAAAGTACTGGTTTAGATCTTCTGATGCAATACTCCGGCAGGCAAATATATATCGCCTAGATAATCTCTACTCTCAGGCCTATCTCCTCTACATCCGCTATATAGATCTGATCCTCAACTCCCTACCTAGTCATCCAGAGTTCAAAACTGCACAATTGCAATATAAGTCTCTTCTACCTAATGCCGACACAGCTTTAAAATATGCTGAGCAAATTAAACCGCAAGTGCTTAAGCAACTTCAAGCTAAGACCGTGCAGCATCAGCAGCGCGACCAGAACCCTATGCATTCTCTATTTCATCATCAGCCTCATCCTCTCTCAGCGGATCCTAAACCTGCTTCTTCAAGTCGCTCAAATGCATTTGAACGACACAAAGACGACGTCTTCGATTATCTGAAAGATCTTGCCTATAAACCGCCCTCAATTCCTCAATCAACGCTGGCCTCGCCTTCACCACAATCATATTACTACCCATCCATAAATATTTCTCAGTCATCTGTTTCTTCTTCAACAACAGCCTTGTCTGCGCCAGCTAAATCTCCTCCTCTACCTGCGAAAGCCGTCACCGTTTCTCACTTAGAGCCGTATACCCCTCCTATTGACTCCCGTCCTGCTTCTCCTAAGAAATCCGTTTCTCATCCGATAAAGAACTATACTGAACGTGGGGACCCTCTCAGATCTGTATTTCTTCCAGAATGTCTTCATAAAAGATTCCTGGACATTTCCAGTAATAACACATCCCAGGGACTAGAGACCTGTGGCATACTTTGTGGGAAGCTTAGCCTTAACGCATTCTTTGTTACTTATTTAGTAATACCCGAACAGGATAACACTCCAAACAGCTGCCAGACAAAAGACGAAGAAGGCCTTTTTCACTTCATCGACTCAAATGATCTTTTTATTCTGGGTTGGATACACACTCACCCTACGCAAACCTGCTTTATGTCTTCAGTCGACCTCCATACGCATAATTCTTACCAACTGATGCTCCCTGAGTCAATAGCCATAGTTTGTGCTCCTCAGAAAACTCCTAGCTTTGGCATATTCAGATTAACAGACCCTCCGGGTATTGGTACGATCACAGAATGTCGTGAGCCAGCAATGTTCCACCCGCACTCCACCAACAACCTTTACACATCCGCTTATAAGCCAGGCCATGCTAGCATTTCGGATCAAATCCCCTTGACTATCAAAGATTTACGTAACAAACAGTAATAAAATATCTCGCGTGCGAGATATTATCTGCTAGCTATCCTCTCAGACTCATTCTACCATTACCTCTTTACGCTTTCTAGTTCATGTTTAGAGTTGAATTCGAAGATTTTATAGTCCGAACTAAATTAAACTCCTTTCCAACCGAGACTCGTGAGCTGTTTACGAATGTCATCTTCCCGTCTCACTTTCTCCATCTGATTCTCCTCAAGAACTTCTTTGTTAGCTATTCTCATCTTGTATTCTTCAATCACTCTTAACTTCTTCAATAACCCTCTCACTTTGCGTTCTTCAGCGGAAAGAGCACGTTGAGGTGTCTCTTCAGTAGTAGCATTCTCTTGAGGTTCGGCCATACCAACCTCAGCCTGGGGAGCTGGAGATCCTTCGGTACTGCTGGACTCCTCATTACCGCCTTTCTTTTTGGCCTCTCTCTTCTTTTTGTTACGCAACGCTGTCTTAGAAAAACTATCAATAGTTTCGGTGGGTGCTCCAGGTGTCTTGTAGCCTGCCGCTCCAGGCACAGTTGGCTGTCCTCCGAAACGCTGAAATGATGAGATGAACTTCGAAGAAGTGGGATATTTCTTAGAAGGTGTTGAAGAGTTTTCAGCGCGTAAAAGCGCAGTGACGGTACCCGTTTCCGACCCATTAGCACGCGCACGGGGAGGACGATAAACAGCTACCGGCTTTGAGTTGGTGGAGTCCACAAATCCCGCGGCAGATGAATGAGGCTCGGGAGTTGGCGAGGTAGCTCTAGGTGGTGGGTAAAGAGACGCTTCCTGAGGCCTCCAGGCGACATTAAACAGTTCCTCTATGTCTTCTTTATACAACAGCTTTCCGTTATAAAACCAGACCTTTATACCGTTGTCAACACGCAAACGTGGAGAAGTGGTAGCAGTTAGGATGGAACGACCATCTGGCGACCACTCACAAACGGTAGAATTAGGGGCATCAATCATAGCAATTTTCTTGAAATCAGCGTCACGATCATAGACATCAATTTGTCCCTGGAGATTACCAAATCCTCCTGCAAGGAAAAGTTTCCCATGAGGAGAGTAAGATACGACGTTCCGTGGACCGCGAGGGATATTGAACAATGTGTTACCTCGAGCATCTATGATCAGTATTTTAGCAGGCATGTAGCCAAACACAACAGCAAACTCTCTGGAACTTGGTGACCAAGAAACATCATATACAGGGGTACCAGGTTCTAACTGAACTTGCTGCGCAAATCCTCCAGCAATACCAAGCAAGTAAAGGTTAGTTTCGCCGTAGTAACTTTTGCCGGTTTGGTCAACATCGGTTGAAGCCAATACTATGAGAGAAGTACCAATATTATTCCATTTCATTCGAACTTTGTCAGCCTTATAGAATGATATCCACGCGACGGGCGTGGTGAAATCAGGGATCTGATAAATACCGACATTAGCCGGGCGGCCATCTTTCTCGCGGACGAAGACAGCAAAGGCATAAGATTTACCCATAGACACGCTAAAGTCTGCACAGCCTTCAATGCGAATTTTATTCCAGAGCTTTTTCATGTTGGACGACTCGAAGAAATGAATTTCATTGGTGACCATTCTGGCACAGTATTTTTCATCGTAAGTGTATTGCAAATTCCAGTTCGTCTGAGATTTCTGAACAAACGAAACCAGCTTTTCGCCAGTTCGAACGTCCCAGACTATCAAATTGTCGGCAAGATTTCCATCTTCCTGCTTGACCGGTCTCACCCAGGTAATCACATGGGATCCGAGAGGGGAGAACCCAAGTTCAAGGACCCCTGGAATACGTAATTCGTGGAACAAAGAGCCATCTTCAGGGTTCAAAACAATCACAGAGGTAGCGCTAGCAAAAGCGAAATATTTTCCATTCGGTGAATACTTAGCGCATTTAGACACTTTACCAGTAAGGTCGGCCTGCTGCTCAAATGAACCAGACCCCGAAATGAGCCCTAAAGCCTTGCTTGCGCGGTCTATAGCGCGTTAGCACAGCAATTCTATATGCATATTCATATATATATTATACTTACAGGCTAGTTGCGTTTGAGGCATTGTAGAAGCTAGCTCGGGTTACTAGAAGATTATTGTTTAAAAAAAGTGCCTTACGGTCGTAGTGAGTTCCTATGGTAAAATCCTTAAATGTGCCAAATAAAAAGCTTACCCGGCGCAAAGAGTTCATATAGCCACGTAGACGTGACAGTCAAAAAAGCACAGGTTGATAGCGATAGAGCTGACCAAGTGTTAAATAATGATTAGTAATATAATTCGAGGATTTTTATGCATTTATTGTAGGCAGGCGAGTAATCGCATAGCCCCGTTGTTCGTCATGGTGGCAGGTTCTTAATCAAATAGAAAAGCATATAGGCTTGGCAGTTCTTGACTTCCTCTTCTGTGGTTTTAGTGACCATAGAATCATCAAAATGAAACCATTCCTCATTTCGCGCTTTAACGTAGCATGTGTAGTGACCAGTAGATAGCTGTCCTTGGTGTTTTACAACTCCAAACAACTCCATTGTGCAGTCCTCATGCGGCAACTCGGGCCTTTGACCATCTCTAAACGTATCGACAACGTAAGGCGACATGTCAAGTGTGAAGGGGAAATCAACATGTTTGTCAATCTTAGACGAGCTAGACACTGTATGCTGAAATCTTTTCAACTGAATAACTAGCACTGGGGGTAGCCTTCTGATGCCCAGCTGTTTAGACATATATCTCTTCTGAGCACAGTTTTGGCAATGTAATTGTTCGTCCAGCTTTTCGCGTCTTGTATATCTTGCCAGGCAAGAGAGTAAATTTATTCTTGAGTCTCCAGAGCCATTTTTGAGCTCTAAGTTAATATCGAGTACAGGATCAAGCGTCTGGCCTTCAATACCGCAAGTCTCGCATGTCAGTTTAGACTGTAGAACTCCGCAAAATGCCCTATGAACAATGCAGTGGCAATTTACACGGCCGGCAGTGCTATCAAACGATCTTAATTCTGTTTTTGAGTTCGAAGTTTTGTGAAGATTGTTCAATATAAACTGTAGGAATTCATGTGCATCCTGCTCAGAATAACCAGCCAACGCTTTTTGAGTATTCCAAGCGGTTATGAGCAAAGAAGTAGGACCATAGCCTACTTTTCGATCGTTGACTCCATAAAATTCGGCAAATATTTCCTGTATACGGCAACTGACACAATCTTCTCTAGAACAATCTTCCCTTAAATGAGATCCACGCAAGAAATCATTGCGCACGAGTGGATTGTGTATAAGCATTTGAAGTATAACAGACATAAAGCAAGTAGCGCCCATATTTTGAAAGCCTCTCAATCCATAAGAATCGACAGCTTTCGGTGCAATAGTATTGTCGGTAACAAACTGCAAGTCTTTCGAATCGAGAGTCAGGGATGCAGGACGTTTGCTAAAATCGCGACCTACCACAGATGCTACAGCTGAAAATCTGACATTCTCGAGTTCCAGATCAACGACTATATTTTGACAAGCATGACAGTATAAACTGGCAACGGTTATATCTACAGCAAATATATGCGCTGTAGACCTTGCATGCACTAGAGAATGTGCTCCTGCGCAATTAACCTGCGAGCACTGCAGGCATACCATGCTTGCACTAATACAACCGGAGCAAGTTTTGCACGGTCCTAGCTCGTATTTCTTTAACAATATAACCTGAAGTAATTTATGATACGATTTTAATGCAATCTCGCGTGATTTTGACGATAATAACTTCTTTACGTGCGCGCATCGTCCATTCGTCCCTATCGTCTTTGATTCAGATACTGTCGCAACAAGCGCACTAACCATCGTCCCTTTTTAAACCAGTTTTGTCAAGTATTTGTAATTTTAAAATAAATATATTCTTGTTTGGCTTGAAAAGTAATTCTGAATGGTTTCTGCC
This sequence comes from Tortispora mauiana, assembly GCA_030570615.1. Lineage (NCBI taxonomy): Eukaryota > Fungi > Ascomycota > Trigonopsidomycetes > Trigonopsidales > Trigonopsidaceae > Tortispora > Tortispora mauiana. Next base: position 738,282 of record JAJLWG010000002.1, read on the forward strand.
AGCCCTTTCTATTGAAATTCCTCTATTATTGTATGTGCGTGTCCAAGGTTGTGTTGGTCCCGGCTGTCTAAGGACCCATTCAAATCTTACAAAGGGCTACTTTTCCAATCACTATACGTATTTTAGCAATTAAAATAATAATAAATGATATACATATGTATATGTATATATATGAGTCTGTATATGTATTGATATCTTTGTTTAGCAACGCCAATCAATATGTATAATTTAAACTAGCAAAGTGGACGGTCACCCGGTAAGCAGTTCACGTAGTGAATAAAAGTCCAATACATATACTGGCGCAGATCCACCACTCATCTGATAATGAATGTCTTGTAATGCTTACTCTAACTGGATCTGGAAGATGTAGAGGACTTTCCGTTTCTGCTTAGATAATAAGAAGAAACGGCAGAGAGGTAAGATGCAGGTCCACTAACAGGTCCAGTGTCATTGTTCTTCAGTCCCGTGGGCTGAACAATTCCTTGAAATCCTTCAGGTGTATTAAACTCGGGAATCTCATTATGAGCCACAGCAGGTGCTATAATCACAGCTAGGAAAATTATAAAAAGCACGATGTACAACGTAGCGTATTTGCGAACAATACGCTTGCGAAGACGTATTTGCTTCATGCTGAAAATAGGTGGTCGAATCTGTTGAGATGGTTTTAACCAGAACAACATCATAGAGTGCCAGCGATCTATGTAAGGGATGCATAAGACAGGAGCTTGAATAAACAAAAGAATGTGTCCAAGGATAAAATCACCTGAAAATGCCGACATCTCCAGCACTTTGCATACAAACTCTCGTAAAGGCTGAGATAATACAGACCATCCAAGGTTCTCGCCGTACCATCTGCCTGACCACCATGCACGATTGGCATGATCATGCTTAAACTCTCTGGTCAAAAACAGCGCAGTTAGTAGTTTAAAGAAAAATCTTTGAATGGTTACAACACAGCACATTCCGAGAAGGCATCCGGGGAAGTCCCAGGCCTGCAAAAACCACATCAGCTCAAAGGAAATAAAAGCGACAACAACGGCGATTCCGTGAGCAATTCCCGCAAGCACAGCACTAGTGTTTTTGCAGCAACAGGCAAGGAACGGCCCCATACAACAGGCAATTCCGGCTATAACTAATGCAGCTCCTGCATTCACTCCTATCGGCGCAAAACTAACAATAGCAAGACGAATGATAGCGTTACTAGGTTGGGCCTGGGAAGGAGCAACACCTGTTTCTGAATTGTAAAATGTGTATGCAACAAATGCAATGGCAGCGGTGATAAAAGGACCAAGTAACTCAGAGAAGAAAATATTCGCAAATTTAGCACGAGGAATATCACCTGAGTGCTTTTCAGATTCTTCACCGAGTGTCAATCTCTTGTATCCGGTAACACGAGTGCGTGCAAGACGACAATAACCAATCCAAGAGTTCTTGTGAAATTTATTATTACCTCGAGATAGCCAACGAATGTAATCACGATAATCAACAAAAAAATCACTTAAGGCAAACTGATGAGGATTGAATACCAATGGAGCAGTCATAAGAGCAGTGAGACAAATCCAGAACCACAACAAAGCAGCTTGCCAGATTGTTAACGTAGCAAATAACAGCATGGCAAGACTTCTGGCACCAAAATAAATCGATGGACCAGCAAATCGTGCAAACAGTAGCGAAAATGGGATGCGTGCTGTGGCAAATTTACGACCTGTAGCAATATAACGAGCTCCACCGAACGCAAAATCATTCAACAAGGAGCTGGCATAGATCTGACAAACAAACATTTCAAATAGAGGTGACAAAGAAACAAAGTGCTTTGTGAATCGACTCAATGCTCTCCACAGACCTCGCTCAACCAACTCTTGAACAACCAATGGCACAAATGAAATGAAAAAAACGATGAAAATAGACAAAATACATCTTTGAACCCATCCAAGAACTGGCTCAAGGTTATAACAGCCATAAGGAGTTTGAGGATTAGTAATTGGCGCACCTTTGTCATAATAACATACAATCGATTGATTGACTAAAGCACCAATGTTCAACATAATAAGCATGAAAGCTTGAATCGAGAAGATTATGAGTAAGTTGTTGATATGAAAGCCTGCATGTGCATAGTAGAAGGACAAGAATCGATCCAATGGTAACTGTGTTCCCATGTAATAATATTCACGGGACAGCATTTGTTCGCCCATACCAGTACCAATCTTCGTGGTGAAATTGAGAATTGAATCAAAGCCCAGATCACGACCTTTACCGCACTGATAATACTCGCAGTGTTTGATGCGTCCTCCACGAAGCAAAGCGTTCATACCAGCATAAATATCCTCATTAAGATGCAATCCTTTTTGTCCCTTAGACACACCGCCACGGGTAGTCATGAAAGCACCATTCAAAAAATCAGGATGCCCATAATGCAGTTTTGCGCCAATTTGAGCTAATGTACGTGAAAACATAGTACCGAAAGTTTGTTCTTTGCCAGCAGCCACATCACCAAGAATACCAATATTTTCCGAAAAAATGTACTCTCTAGCACCGAGAATGGCAACGGGATTAGTGGTCTCTGAAGTAACACCAGGCGAATAAGGTGAAACGTTCTCCACATTCATTTCCTCAAATTCGGCAAGAACAGATCTGATCTTCAAACATTCCTCAAGGTAATTGTCCTGATTGGCATCAATCAATTGTATGTATTCACCACGATAAAATATAAGAGCATGATTTTGATTGTCGGACTTACCATCACCAAGAATAGGATTTCCAGAAAGCTGAATGCGGAATTTAGGGCGACGGCGGCCATTCTCCATGATTGGACAATGACCATCAATCAAGGCGGAAAAAATACGAGGCTCTTCGCCATCGCTGAGAGGCGGCTCTTCATCCAAATAAGCGATCTGCAAATCAGGGTATGCTCTAAGAAGAAACTCGGTGTTTTGAATTTCTTCTTCCTTAAACTTGGTTAGGCGCTGCATGGAAACAATGAATTTGAATTTTCTTCGAGCCATTCGAGCCAGTTCTCGTTCTAGTTTTTCAGTGCTTCCTCCGAACATTTGTACCACTTCTGGATTCTCAACGCGATATAACAACTTAATCGCTCGAGCATAGTTCATGAAACCTGACACGGTGCGATACAAGGTCTGGAATCTCAAGGAAGCCCAAATACGAGTTCTCAGGATATATTCAGGAGAGGAAGACTTGAATCCAATGCAGTAAAAAGGCAAATCATCGTTCTTCGCCTTTAAAGTTGACTGAGCATCTTTTTCGTAATCAGAACCATATGTAGATCCACCTCGTCCAGTCTCCTCAGCAAGGATCTTTGTGTCCTTAACAAAACAATCCCATTCAACAGGATGCAATTGCTTAAGGTATTCAAGTAGAGTGACCCGAGAAAACTGATCTTCTTCACGAATAATTTCACGAAGCGAAAGCAAGATCTTTTCAGAATAGTGCGGTACAAGAACGGAGAAAGTAGGCATGTTATCCACAGGAAGAGGCTCGGGAATGGGAGTGGAAAGAGACTGCGCAAAGAAAGAAATTCGACGTTCTGCTTCAGAATTTGATGGAAAGAATTCGGTTTTAAAGGTTTGATCCTCTTGAGAAACAAAAAAGGTGGGGGCACGGAGTGTTCGCTTACCTTCTTGTTCAGAGGGAACTTGATGATACAAAAGTTTCTGAACATGGTCTATCGCTAACAGATGTTCGCGATACATAGAAATCACGATAGCATTCCAAACCTGAGATATCAGTACCTTGGGCTTATATTTAATCTCCATATCAGCAGTGGCCAGAATCTTAGAGTAAATACGTTTCGGCAGGCGCGAGAATATATTACGCCAAGGAGTCCAAAGAGATGAGCCAAGGTAAAAGGACCTAGCAACAGAGGCAACACAATTGCAAAGAATATACCAAAGGAAAGTATCCAAGAAGAAAAGAATCATATCAGTAAAAATCATGAGTCCCAGAACAATACGAGCCTGTTGTTGACATAACACATTGCCGATATATGTTACACCGTTGCAACGCATAGTCATAATGCTCAAGTCACGCATAGGGTCACGGATAGACAAGATCAAAAAAACATAAGATTCACCAAACTTAGCACCAAATACCACAGCCCACATGATATAAGAAAGCCACATTGAACCTCCAGTCAGTTTATGGAAAGATGCCGTGAAAGTTTGACTAGCAACGTATCTTCTAGAATTGCCCTTTAGATAATTTCCAAACAAAGCTCCTAGAGGAACCACAGCAAAATAAACCGAAGTAGCCAGATTGAGGAAGAATTGCACAATAGAAACGATCTGCGCAATCTTATTCTTCTCATCTAATTGGACAAACCCAAATACATAAACCGAAGGCGCAATGTTGATGCAAAAAATAACAATCAAAGCCAGAAGTCTGCGCGTCAAATGCTGAGCACCAGTCCAACGACGAGGGACAAACGTCCATTCACAGATAGTGGCAAGTATTTGAATAAACGTACCAAAAGCACCACCAAGTGCAGCTGCAGACCAGCGACTTTGAGGCGTAGGCTGGTTGTTTAACAACTGGTTATAATTAGCGGTGTAAAAAGTAGGAGCATTGTAAGCAATGTAAAACCAGAAAACAGTTAAATGAATGACCCAGATACGATTGAAGTTGACGACCAAATGGAACCAAGAGCGACGTTCGCGGTAGGTCTTGAAAAAAGCACGTTCCCAGTCAACTTGGCCCAATTTAGGATAACGTTCACCAGCAGGTAAATCAATAAGGCGGGTGCCATCTTCAAGAACAATGCGCGTGATTCCTTCGGGATACCAAAAAAGTTGATTGATATCATCATATCCTATAATCTTATCGTGATCGCGCTCACGGCGAAGAAATCTGCCATCAACCACTTCATAGCCTTGATCTCTAATGTAGCGGTAGAGCGGAGTGATGACATTGTTGAGATAAGAAAACTCAGGTACAGGTTCCACGCGATTCTGGCATTCAGGAGATTGAAGATAATCATCACTACATTTGAAGATGAAGCAGAGACATTCAGGAGTAAATCGCACTTGATTAGCTTCACCCCAGCAAAGCAAGTACAAAGCAATTTGACGAGCTCGCTCGTGTTGAGACATTTGATTCATTTGAGTTTTCCAACGGTACTCTGCAGCCTCCAGAGAGTAGTCACCTTCAAGCTCTTCAAGGGTGCGCTTCACTGCATCGTCTGCAGACTCGTTGGGTCGTGGAGCGGGATCAACGCGCTTATTCTTACTAAATAAGCCACCTTTTCTTTTTTTCTTAGCTGCGCGCGCATTTTTCTGGAGTTTGAGGTTTCTGAAACCAACTTCTTCATCCAAATCCAAATGCGCAGCAAAATACCACTTGCGATAATTGGCATTATCACCCCCAATATAGTCAGCATGTAGCGAAAGCAAGGCCTGATTAGGAGTCATACGAGAAGCGCGCGAGTCAAGTAAAGTCATGAAATGATCGTACATGTTACGCATTGAATCGCGTTGGAAACCAAACTTATCAGTGAGATCCATGAAGATTTCCTCTATTTCTTCTTTAGACAGAGGGATTTGGTTCTCAACAGTCCACGCAGGATAAGGTTCACGGGATCTCTGGCCAGACGGAAGAGCGCCTGCTTGGTATTCAAGGCCATAAATTGGAGTAGAAGCACCGGAGGAACGTTGATTGTAAGACACCTGTGAAGAAGCAGGGCGGTATGCGCGCTGGTTCTGATAGGGATCGTTAGGCATGTATTGCATATTCTCATCGCCTCTGCCGTAATAATCCATATCGGTTGCTCTTACAATATCCGAGCGCATTGAAAAGTCGGAATAGTTTTCAGGATCAGAATCGCGGCCGTATCCAGGAGGCACTTGATAATTTGGTTGAGACATACCATAGCCCTCCGCATCAGACGGGCCGTACTCGGCACCATAATAGCCATCCTGGGGTTCAGCACCATAATAAGGATCGGAAGGTTCACCATAATATTGTTGTTCTTGGGGGTTATATTGGTCATAAGGCCCGCCATACGCGTCTTGAGGAGGGGGTGCACCGCGCGCAGAGTAATCGTCGTAATATCCATCTGCGGGTTGTTCGGAGTCACCATAGCCACTACCGTCGTAGCGTCCGGACATGATGGAACTGAAATGAAGTTAGTTGGCTGAAATGAAAAATAAAAAAAGACGAAAGGAGGCGTTGACGAAACGAAAGTAAAAGCAAGCTAAATAGCGTCTACTTTATTGAGAGGCACGAAAATGATATAGAAAATCAGAGCGCGCCAAAAAAGGGTTCGAGCGCGTTATTTTTTCCTTTTCAGAAGGCGCATCTACCAATGTAGTAATGTCAGGGCCCTTGGAATGCGAGAAGGAGAACGATCAGGGAAAGGGCACCAAAATCACGGGAATATGGCGCTACTAGGTCAAATCGATACAGAACAACGGAGTGGTATTCAAGCAAAAAGTTATAAAGAAAACGCTAAAGCTTAGAAAATTAAAATAATGCTTTCTATTTCGATCAAAGCAGGGGATATCTCTAACCGTCAACAACACAGGGGAGAATGTACTTACCTTAAGGGCAGAAAGGAGAGACTTGAAAGGAACTAAGCGACAGAAATCTAAAAAAAATTGGTTAGTATTTGTATATATATATAGAAGGCGCTGAGTAGATTTTTAAGCACGCCAAAGCAACTTCGGGGTCCTTCATCTTAAATAAAAGAATTTGGAGGCGTGTATAATGGGAAAAATGCACGGCAATATACGTACCCTTAGGAAAGTAAGTTACCAGTGGAGAGAAAAAGGATTTGGTAAAGAAAGAAAGAGAAACACGCTCAAGACTAGAAGATTCCTTTTAAGTGAAAGAGTGAAAGAAAAAGATGGACCGGTAAAGGACTTGTCAATCGATTAAAAAGAATCTGCACTTTATCTGGCGATGCACGATGAAAGGTAAAGAGAGGAGATTAGAATACCAAGACTACAGGAAAAAGAGTTATCGTGGTTAAGGGTGTTAGGCCTATTCTCATAGGCTGAAAGTGAGGAACTAGGGGTAGGCGAAAGTCCAGTCTTTTCCTGGGGGTTAATGAGAGCGGAATTCAGCCAATAAAACTAGCGAAAAGGGGCTTATAAAAATCTTAAACTGATTGTTTAGGTTATGATTGGTGTACTAGTATGCAGATAGTGAGAAGATCCGGAACGTTGAATTCCATAGCAAAAGGAGGTGTCGTATCGCACAAAAGGCGCGAAGCTTCACGAAGGTTTCCTAATGGCACACCCATAATCGATCCTGTAGAATCGATAATACACTGCATGAACAATATGGTTGCTTCTGAGTACTATAATGAGAAGCAACTGCAGAATTTAAGGAGTCTCCAATAACTAACAAGGTTGAAAAAATGCCTTAACGAAAACTCTATTATGTCACGCTTTTATTTTTTGAGCACAAAGCCATGAAACTTAGATATATCAGTAGCATATGGATCGTGAATAATTAGTAAATTAAGAGGCATAGTGTCGGAACTGGAGCACGCTCAAAGCGACATGTTTGACGCGAGTATGATCGAAATGAAATTTAGCTCAGGCAGACCATTATGTCGAAACTTGCTGCACTTCGCGGCAAATAAAATGTTAAATTCGAAAGGGGTAATAATTAAAGTTGTTTGTTGCTAAAAATAGAATCAGCAACGGTTTCTCTGGTTCTATCCCTCGAGATGCAACGACGTCAGTGGGACAGACGCAAGGTCCATCGGAGGCTGAAGCAACACTTCCCTAGTTGGCCGCATTATGCAGTCTGTCATAAAATACCTGTTACATAATTATCCGAGAAAATATCTCATGGCCATGTATGAATAAGCCTAAGTTAGAAGGAGCTCGCTGACGCTAATAAAGATGTGTTTCATTGCCGCGCGGCTCAGTCTAGGCGCGATCCCTGCATAGGCCCGCTTAGACATGTTTCAATGATGTTCACGTTATTAGACGGATCTAATTAGCGATTTGCCTCCTCTAGCATTCTTCGGCCTGCCGTTTTAAAGTGCCTTGACAGCGGGTTTGTTCGATCGCACCAGGCCTTACACTCAGTATAAACTTCAACGCATAAAGTTAAAAACAACAGCACCAAATATACTAAGCCACAATTTAAATAGGATCGGCGAACTCGCAGTCCGAGTATATTCAAAATCACAAGAATATGTAGGTTAGCAGTTTCTCAATGGGGAAAATACACCTAAACGTTTCGACACCGTAAGCAATGTAACAGCTACGCCTTGATCCTTCGAAGGGCGGCGAAACTTCGAAGGCCTTAAAAAATAGTCGAGTCTCATATAGATAGGCATTTTTAGGTTAAAGTTCGGTGACACTTTCGCAGTGGAAAAAAAGGCCTCTTATTATCCTATTAATGTCTAAGCAGGCAGTGGCTAGCCATTTAGCTCCTCCGGGCACTAACTTTCCCCTCCGATACTAAATATAAATAAAAATACCCCTTGTTTATCAGAGGTTCTTGTTAGAAAATTCTTTTTTTGGCTGAAAATTTTCTTCATTTTCTTTAACAAAACGATTATTGATTCTTATAGAATACACAGAATTTGATAATTCTTCTCCAATTCTGTAAATTTTAGTTCTCTACGGAATCGGAAATCTCCTCAGGTCGCTCTTTCTAGTCGTAACTTACACAAACACACATACACGCACACTCTCTCTGTCTCTCTCTTCTCCTTGTCATTGAACATTCGGGACTGCTTTACTGTGTTAAATTATTGCCATTTTAATTTTATCTGCGCTTCTATCGGAACCTATCGGAATCTTTTCTGAAAATGTGGGGATTTGTCGCTGTCGCTTTCTTCTTGTCTTTCGCTTCCCTCATTCGCGCTGAAATCCCTGCGATCGAGATTAAGGGTAACAAGTTTTTTTACTCTAACAATGGTTCGCAGTTTTACATTGTAGGTGTCGCCTATCAATCAGACGTCACCAACGATACTAATACTGATACTTTCGTTGACCCTCTTGCTGACACCGCTGGCTGCGAGCGTGACATCCCTTATCTAGAGGCCCTCGGAATCAACACTATTCGTGTCTATGCCATCAACACAAGTTTAGATCACTCTCATTGCATGTCTCTGTTGAACGATGCCGGCATTTATGTCATCTCTGACTTATCCGAGCCTTCTCTCTCTATTAATCGTGACAACCCCATGTGGGATGTCGAGCTGTACAACCGTTATACATCTGTCATCGATGCTCTCCAAAACTATAGTAACGTTTTGGGTTTTTTCGCCGGTAATGAAGTTACCAACAACAACACAAATACTGATGCTTCTCCATTCGTTAAGGCTGCTGTCCGTGATATGAAGTCCTACATCAAGGAAATGGGCTACAGACCAATTCCAGTCGGTTACTCGTCGAACGATGACTCTGACACCCGTATTGCCATTGCTGACTATTTCAACTGCGGCTCTGACGATGAAAGAGTAGACTTTTATGGTATCAACATGTACGAATGGTGTGGTGAATCTACTTTCCAGACTTCGGGTTATGCCGACCGAACTGAAGAGTTCTCCAAATACACCGTCCCCGTCTTCTTTTCTGAGTATGGATGCAACGAGGTTACTCCCAGAAAGTTCACTGAAGTCCAGGCACTTTATGGCCCTGATATGACTGATGTTTGGTCAGGAGGAATTGTCTATATGTACTTCCAGGAAGTTAACGACTACGGTTTGGTAACTGTTGATGGAGATTCTGTATCTACTCTCGCTGACTACTCTTACCTTTCAGAAGAGTTACACAGCATCTCTCCCACGAGCATTAGCATGAGCGCTTATACTCCTAGTTCCACCGGTGGCGTCGCTTGCCCTACCACTGATAGTAACTGGGCAGCTGCCACCGCCCTTCCTCCTACTCCTGACGAGGAAACCTGTGTCTGCTTGGACGATTCCTACAGCTGTGTCCTCGCTCCCGGTGTCGACACAGATTCCTATAGTGATCTGTTTGGGTACCTTTGCGGTGTTATCGACTGCAGTGATATCAGCGCCAACGGTACCTCTGGAGAGTATGGTGAGCTTTCTATGTGCGACCCCGATGAGCAACTTTCGTACCTCCTTAACGAGTACTATGAGGATCAAAACAGTGCCAGAAGCGCATGCGACTTCAGTGGAAGTGCTACCATTGTTACTCCCAGCTCCAGCTGTAGCTTCACTCCTAGGAGTCCTGCCACTGGAACTGCTTCTAGCTCATCCAGCTCTTCTCCTTCCAGAAGCAACAGCTCTGCTGCTCGCGCTGTCAGCCTCACTGTGGCTGGAAACTACGCATCCTGCGTTATCGCTGCATTTGTCGGTGCCTGCATTGTTGCCGCTATCTAAAGTGAATATTTGATTATGTACAGAGTAAAATATATCCAGTGAAATTGATTATTCCGTAAATATAGCAATGACTATTTGTTTGCCCCCTACCTTTGCCCACCAATCGCCTCCTCCCAAACAATCAACCGCCCACTTGCCCTAGGCTTCTAATCGTGGGTTATCCTGCATCTGCCTTGTAGTTCATTTTGAGTGATGGCGAAGGTGGATTTTCTAGAAAAAGCAATAGCTATTGTATCGAAGGCTATAGAAGCTGACACTAATCAATCGTACGATGAGGCGTACAAGCTCTACTCTAACGCCCTCGAGTACTTTCTCATGGCGCTCAAATACGAGACAAACCCCAAGAGTAAAGAAATGATCAGGACTCGCACAATCGAATACATGGATCGTGCCGAGAAACTAAAAGAGCATCTTGATAAGAAGTCGGCAGCTGAACCGAAGAAGGCGATAGGGGCTAATGGCAAAACTGACTCAGATAAGAAAGAGGATGACGATAACAAGAAGCTCCGCGGGGCGCTAGCCAGTGCCATCTTGTCAGAAAAACCAAATGTACGATGGGAAGATATCGCCGGCCTAGACGCTGCCAAAGAAGCTCTCAAAGAGAGTGTCATTCTTCCTATAAGATTTCCGCATCTGTTCACGGGTAAAAGAAAGCCCTGGTCTGGTATACTTCTCTACGGCCCTCCTGGTACTGGTAAGTCGTATCTCGCTAAAGCCGTAGCGACGGAGTCAAATTCCACTTTTTTTTCAGTTTCCTCATCTGATCTTGTCTCGAAATGGATGGGTGAATCTGAGCGATTAGTGAAACAGCTGTTTGCAATGGCCAGAGAAAACAAACCTTCTGTTATATTTATCGACGAAGTGGACGCTTTGTGTGGTCCTCGTGGGGAGAACGAGTCAGAAGCCTCTAGACGAATAAAGACCGAACTCCTTGTTCAAATGAATGGTGTTGGTAATGATTCTTCTGGAGTCTTGGTACTTGGTGCTACTAATATCCCTTGGCAGCTTGACTCGGCCGTCAGACGTCGATTCGAACGACGAATATATATATCTCTCCCCGACGCTATGGCTAGAATGAAAATGTTCGAATTGAACGTCGGAACAACTCCTTGTACACTTACTCCTGCGGATTATCACAAACTTGCTGAAATGACAGAAGGATACTCTGGTCACGATGTTGCAGTTGCTGTTCGCGAAGCCCTTATGATGCCTATTAGGCAAATTCAGATGGCTACACATTTTAAACCTGTTAGTGTAGATGGTCAAATGAAACTGACGCCGTGTTCGCCGGGGGATAAAGGTGCTATTGAAAAGAACTGGATGGATATAGCTCCCGGTGAGCTCGAGGAACCTCCGTTAATCTTTAAAGATTTCTATAAAGCCGTGAAGAATACCCGACCTACTGTTAATGCTGATGACATTGCTAGACATGAGGACTTCACTGCAGAATTTGGCTCAGAAGGAAACTAAGCTCGTTTACGGTTAGAATAGGTTAGACTAATGCCACAATTTTTTAGAAGCGTTTGTTATACTATGCCAAAAATGAAAAAATCAAATGTTCTATTCAGTTTATGCAGCTATTTTATATCATGCTGTGAAATTTCCCGGATTCTGCTTCTTCTTCGTAATGCTTTGAGCATTCTAGCAAAACTCGAGCCTGGTTCGCGATGTCTTGCAAATGCGACAGAACCTTTTGGTTGCCTTTGGTGAATGTGTATATAGAGTACTCTATTCCTGTATCTTCACAGAACTGTTTCACCAGTTTTTGAGCAGAGCGGAAGTTGTGTCTAGGCATTCTTGGGAAAAGATGATGAATGGCCTGAAACTGAAGGCCTCCATGGAAAAAATCTAGCCAGACTGGACAATCTACGTCCATAGTCGTGCGCAGCTGCTTCTGAGGAAAGCTTTCGTCGACACCAAGATCGGAAGTGGACATAGCGAAATGCGAAAGAACTATCTGCACATGGACGGGCATAGTTGTGATATGAGAGACCATAATGTATATAAATCGTGTCTTGTTGTCAGGGAGAGTCTTGCCCACTAGCAGATAGAAGAACCAGTAGGTGAAAAACAGCATGCCAGTTATCTCTAGGTATCTTAGGAATGCTGCTTTCCCGCGTCGTGGTCCCAGACCTAGAAGAAGGTATTCCCATGATAAGCGATAGAGGTTAAACCTGCCAAACGAGAGGATGAAGTAATAGGTGTATCTTTGTGCCTTTAGCATTATCCTCGCAAATGGGTCAAACACAAGGAGCTTTTCATAAAAGGACGAGAAAACGTTATGAAATAGACGGGTACTAACTGCGAAGAAAGGCAAGTGCTGGATGTCGGGGTCATGAATGGGGTCATTTGTGACCAAATGATGGACATTGTGGTTCCTTTTCCACCATCCAGCACTAAGCCCGCCCATAAAATCAGCTATTATGACAGCAGCAATATTGTCTATGTAGTAGTTGTGAGTGATGGCAAGATGGGCAGCATCATGTACAAAGAAAGTGAGCTGATGCCACATGACTCCGAGAAAGAATGCGGAAGCGATGTACCAATGACTGCGTAAAAAAGTATATGCCAATAATCCAAATATCGTATATCTCGTAAACTCTCTGGCGTAGGCCCAGTAGTTACACTGGAAGAACCCACCATCTCGGAGATCCTTTTCAAGAATAATAAATCTTTCTCTGATATGATTTTGGGTCTCATAGTCGAGCGCGGGGTATTTCTGCAGATCAGCTTCAAGCATTTTAGATTCGAAATCGTCAAGAGAGGTCCTAGTATTCACATCTTTGACGCTGGAGGGTTCTATAACAGCGAGCTTTCCCACGATCCTTTGCAAGCCTGTGCGATCTGCGTAGAGGCCGACAATGCGACCGTCTTTTGCACGAAACTCTCCACCCTGTATTGGTGGAAGAAAGTTCTTCCACGGTAAGTCTATTTTTCCAATTGTGAATGATTTGAAAAGTTTACGGGTCTGATCTGAGTGGTAAGCGTTCATCTCATCGGTTGCGTCTCGGCCAATCATGTGGTAGATTGCTTTATCACCGCCTGGGTGTTTAGGGATCCAACTATTCAGCTTCAACACTCTGTCCTCATATATGACTATACAGTCACCATTAGCTATACGCTGTTCAACATCCGTCCTGGATAGTTTTGTCATTTCTATGTGTTGTTCAGTGAAGCGAAAAATGGCGTGAAATGCAAGTTCTTAACGTTTTGTTAGCGCAACTTTAAATCTCCATAATTACCTGCACGGTGAACGCTGGTAGTGTAGCTTGTTATACAAATCCAGAATTCTACTAACCTCGGGTGAAGCATATTTCGTCTTCAATCTAGTTTCTATATACATACTCCTAGCAACTAAAACTATATTCCCTTCGATAACGCTCGGACAGTCTACAAGTCGAGACTGTATACAACCTTACCGCTCCATTGCAGCCCTACCTGATTCTTCCGAGGCTTAGCTAGTCAACCTCTGAACTGAAAGTCTAAATCGCACACGGTGTACAGGACCTGGCGTGCGCCTCTGTAAAAGCGCTCCTAATTTGCTGAAACAACGCACGTGATATACCCTTATTCCTAACTTGAAAACAAATTATTGGTCAAAACTAACACTACCCTGTACCCTGATCAGAAATATGGTCAACCCTAACCTGATTTTCTGTACCTATGATTGGTCAATACTAACAGAAACCTTAACCTTTATTGTGCGCAATTGGTTGGCCAAAATCAAACGGTATATGCATTAGATAAACGAGTTTCTTTAATTAGTCAGTTGCATTTACGCGAAACTTTAATACCCATGAAGACATATTTTGTGGTGTATTTCTTCATCGAAGTGCACGATTAAATGATAGAATAGGCGTTCTTTACGGGAACATATGCAGGATTCTGTATTATTCTTTTCCAATGTTACTGTGCGCTATAAGTGACGTTAATAGCGTCCAACGTCGAATGTGGAAATTGAGTAATTTATTATGCAGATCGATTAGCATAAAAGAATACGAAGGATGTCCATTTTAACGCAGTATTTGTTTACTGAATACACCAACTATCTTGAGTTCTTTATTGTGTTTCAAAAATAAGAACAATGAATGAGAACCGTGCTTCTAATAAATGAGAACTGTGCTTCTGGGGATCCACAGCATCTTGCATTGTGTCCGCATCGACTCTATAATAAAGCTTCATTAATTGGCAGATTGTCGTTGATAATAGCAGCAATCTTGTCCCTGTACTCGGTATTTTGAAGTCTGGCATAAAAAAAAGGAGGGGTAAGATCCATACTTTTAAGATACATAGTACCTAATGGTGTATCTGCATTAACTTTGCGGCACAGGCCATTAATTGGCAGATTACATCATCGAAAATCATAGCAATTATTTGTATCGGTGTTAGTGTAAGCAGTCCGGCCTTGAAACCAGAAATCTTCACTTTGGCTCCCCGTGCTTTAATCAGCGGATTGCGAGTGCAAAAGAAGAGATCTGGGCTGTCATGGTATCTTGTGCAAAGAAACTAGCCCGCCCTTTAATCTTGAACATAAGCGAATGTAGCTCTTCGTAGCTCTTGTAGCAATTCCTGTACTATTCCATCGCTGGGATCTTATCGGTCTGCTTTCTGACGACTTTCGCAGATTCTGGCCAATCGGAGAGTGATGGCATTGGCGCTCCTGGGCACGCGTTAGCTGGGCCTCTTGGACCAGCTAATTGTCAATCTGATGAGTTTAAAGATCTAGGAACCCCTCTGGAGGTGTTACCCTTGAAATGAGCGGATTCCTATACGTGCTGTTTGCTTAGTTGTTAAGGTAATGTTGGTGAATGGTGGTGCTACTTGTACGCAGGTGAAGCAAGCTTCCTTTTAATCTAGTTTCTACAAAGATTTTTCTTGTAATTGAGAATAATTTAGCTTCGCTAACGTACTTGCAGTCTATAAGTCAAGAATATATAGAATAAACAGTTTCAGCACACCCCTGGTTACTTATTTGTATGCTAGCCAAACTGCTTCGAACTGAAAGGCTAATCCACACACAACACACACCCGTTCTCGTGTTTCTTAGGGTTTCTGTTGACATTCGAGTACTACCCTTTTCAGAACGAAGTTTTGATAGAAAAAGAAGAGAAATATGAACTTCGGAGGTCAAACACCGACAATTGTTGTGCTTAAAGAAGGCACAGACACGTCACAGGGACGTGGACAAATCATATCGAACATTAACGCATGTCTTGCTATTCAAGATACCATACGTACAACCTTAGGCCCGCTAGGATCTGATATCTTGATGGTAGATGGCGAAAAAACAACCATATCCAATGACGGTGCCACAATCCTCAAGCTGCTAGATGTAGTACATCCTGCTGCGAGTATTCTTGTTGATATTTCCCGAGCTCAGGATGCAGAAGTTGGTGATGGCACTACTTCTGTGGCAATACTTGCGGCTGAATTCTTACGCGAAACTAAACCTCTCGTGGAAGAAGATATATCTACTCATATAATTGCGAAAAGCATGCGCACTGCGTGTCGCTTGGCTGTCAATAAAGTAAAAGAAATTGCTGTTCATCTGGATCGCTCCAACCCAGAAGAATTCAAAGACCTCTTAAAAAAATGTGCTGCTACCGCTATGTCATCGAAACTAGTCCATCGAAATTCTGACTTTTTCACAGAAATGGTGGTTAACGCCGTGCTATGCTTAGACTCGGCTGATCTTGATGAGAATATGATCGGGATTAAAAAAGTCGCTGGCGGTGGCATTGAAGACTCCCTATTAGTCAAAGGTGTTGCTTTCAAGAAGGCTTTCTCCTACGCCGGATTCGAACAGCAACCAAAGTACTTCAAAAACCCCCAAATTGTTTGCTTGAATGTCGAATTAGAACTCAAAGCTGAAAAAGATAATGCTGAAGTTCGAGTTGACGAGGTCACTGAATACCAAGCCATTGTCGATGCTGAATGGAAAATCATCCATGATAAACTTATTGCTATAGAGAAATCTGGTGCTAATATTGTTCTGTCTAAGCTGCCAATAGGTGACCTTGCAACTCAATTTTTTGCGGACAGAAATATATTCTGCGCTGGACGGATCCCTTCGGATGATCTGGACAGGGTCGTAAAAGCAGTTGGCGGGAGCATCCAGTCTACTTGCTCCGACATAAAACCTGAACATCTGGGAACCTGTGAAAGCTTTGAGGAAAAGCAAATTGGTGCTGAAAGATATAATCTGTTTGAAGGATGCCCTGAAGCTAAAACTTGTACTCTGATTCTTCGTGGCGGGGCCGAGCAATTCATCGCTGAAGTAGAAAGGTCCTTGCATGACGCTATCATGATTGTCAAGCGAACTATGAGAGAGTCTAATATAGTTGCTGGTGGTGGTGCTTGCGAAATGGAAATATCAAAATATCTACGTGAGTACTCTCGCACCATCGTTGGCAAACCTCAGATGATTGTGAATGCGTATGCTAAAGCATTGGAGGTAATTCCAAGGCAACTGTGTGATAACGCCGGATTTGATGCGACAGATTTGCTGAGCAGACTCCGTATGCTGCATTCGAAAGGTGAGACCTGGGCTGGTATTGATTTTGATTCTGCATCCGTTGGTAATAACCTTGATCGATACGTCTGGGAACCCGCCCTAGTGAAGATAAATGCGCTTCAGTCTGCTACTGATGCTGCATGTCTGATCCTTTCTGTTGATGAAACTGTAAAAAGCCAAGAAGCTCAACAGCAGGGACCTCCTCCAGGGGGCATGCCTGGAGGTATGCCTGGAATGGCTCGTGGACGCGGTCGTGGGATGCCCATGTAATGAAGAATTTGAGGATAAAACGACGATGCTAAAGCTAAATATATTCGTATTGTCATGTATGAAATTAACTATATGTTCCTTTTTTGTGCTTCATTATTGTTTCATATATTTGTCATACTTACGTCACCTCTGGAAGCCATTGTCTGCGTAGAAGTCGCTGGTGATATTAGGTCCGGTAAGGTCAGTTGTTGAAATTAGCCACTGGTTCTAAAGGAACGTCTGTTCCACGCAATTCCTCTGTTAGACCTGTTATATCTGTACTACTTGGCTCTGCAGATGTATTGTGAAGTCGCTGATATCGTTTCCTGTCGAGCATTCGGCGGTGGTACCATGCAGATAATACCAAGCTTAAAGATGATCCAGCGACATTGTAAGGGATATCATGAGCGTCGAAATTCCTGTAGGGAGAGAAGCTCTGCAAAAACTCTGAACCAAGTCCCCCTAGCAGTACACAGGCAACAAAAGTTAATTGAATTGCTCGCTTCCTCGATACATCCAAGACCCAGTAGAACAATGTGGTCATAATAAAGAATACTATAAAATGGAGAACCTTGTCAAACGGCACGTCGATCGGACCGAACCCCAACAAAGCAACTAATATTCCTGTGCCTATAAATACTAATCCAATCGTTAGAAATTCAATTATCGTAATTTAACGAATACACTTACTTAAAAGGACGCCTTTGCGTACAGGAATTTCGGTAATTGGGATCATAATCGAAAGCTGAGATGTTTCCTTGTGCGGCTCGATCTCCAATATACTGCAGGTTAGGAAGGTTTGTTCTCAGCGCGAGAGGAAGAGCCATTCTCCTCCACACTTTTTCCCTCTTTAGCTGATACATTCAGATTAGCGTATTATAATTTAAGATAGCCTTTCAAGTAAAGGAAAGGAGCGAATCATCCAGTCTAGGAAGATTCCTCTGCTGTATCTTTCCCAGATATAGAGACAGGTTTAACTAACTTTAATACTTACACAAACCTACTACCCCTTCACACCAATATTGTAGTACTATATATCGGATATAAAAGGGAGCTTTTAAGCCCTGATAGTCACGCCAATCGTCTCTACTGCACTGCTAATTGTATAAATATATACTTGTACTGTTTATATCTTTCCGATATCTACCGTCATAATACACCAACTATTCCTTCAGCCCTCTTTCTCTACACATTATCTGAATAATGATTCTCTCTCCAGATACGATAAAGGTTCTAATAAAATCTCTTGAATCAAACGAATCATGGCGTGCTCATTTTTCTCTATCAGAACATTCAACTCTCTGTGCCCTACTAGATAGCCCAAGCGATTCGGCTTGGGATCGCTTCCTTTCGCTACAGCCTTTACCCGAACTACAATCTTCGTATAATCAGGTTGATGACCAAGAAAACCATCACCTGACTATTGCGTCAACTCCTACGCAGATAGATTCTTCTCGTGAAATGACTCCAAAATCTCGTCCCTCTTCCCTAATAGCCTCTACGCATGCCCGATCTGCCTCTCCTGCCGTTCGCCTAAACGTTAAGCTCCCCGAAGAAAGTCCCGAACCTGAAGGTCCTTTTTCTTTAACAGTCTCTGGCCTATCTGGACCTGTAAATTTACAAAATCTAGCTTTTAAGGTCCGACGACTTGCAGTGGAAGCCGCTCTTGATATGCAACTCTCAGGCGAGCTTTTCGCATTCCTGCAGTCGACTGAGTCATTGGCATCCCATCCGAACGGTACTTCTGGTTCGACTTCGGCATCAACAGGTCGTGCAATGGCTATAGATACTGATGATGACTATGATAATGAAGACTATGACAACCCAGTTGGAGAAGCAACTACTCCCGAACCTTCTGCGGCTGCTGATCGATCGATCGTTGTTGCGGTAGCTGAACCTACGAACACAGATCTGGAGAAAGCCAAAAAACATTCCCTTCTGCAAAGATCTGCTTTGTATCATCTTTTTGATTCAGAAGAAGCGTTAATTGCCAGTTTTGTCCGGTCCCGCGGCGCTGATGGTTCACAACCTCTGGTAGATAAATTGAATGGCTTAAATAAACTGAGCGCGAGCTTTGGTGCTGCCAATCTGAGCTTAAAGCATTTACTATCTCGCATTGACAGCAAAAGATCGCAGCTTTCTCTGAGCGATGTAAGCCTTCGAAATTTGATTGCTGAAGTACGGAAAAATCGTTCTAAATGGGCCAGCGAAGATAGAGTGGGTCAGGAGGAACTCTACGAGGCTGCAGAAAAAGTTATCATTGAATTACGTGCTTACACACCTCACTCTACAGCTTTTTTGAATAGGGTAAATAGGCGTGATGCACCTAATTACTATAACGTCATCAAAACACCAATGGATCTATCCACAGTCATGAAGAAGTTAAAGACATTCCAGTATAAATCAAAGTCTGAGTTTGTGGACGACCTAATGCTAATATGGAAAAATTGCTTGATATATAATGCTGATCCGAAACATTTTCTTCGTGCCCATGCGCTAGCTATGCAGAAAAAAACTCAGTCATTGGTTCCATTGATACCAGACATAGTGATTCGCAATAGAGCTGAAGTTGAGGCAGAAGAAAATGCCAATCTCGCTGAAGCTGAAAATGACTTTGAAAGTGACAACGAGAATGAGTTTTCACTTACTCGGAAAGGCTTTGACTCTGAGAAGGCTGCCAAAAACCTAAACAAAAAACGCAAAATTGATGACGATGAATCCAACGGCGACGAAAAATCAACCAGTCCTCCATCAGCTGCGCCAGATCTCGTATCACATGGTACAAAAGATCTAATCAATGATTTACATGGATCGTCAAGTGACATAAACGCAGATGGAGCAAATTCGCAGTTGGAAACTGGCTATAGTGATGTTTTGAGTGAAGATCTAATTGAGAGCGTTGCAGAAGACTTCGAGAATTTGCTTTACCAGAATGTGACCCAGGTTGTAAGGGAGAAGATAATAGCTAATAGGCAGAGACTTATACGTGAAAAGCAACTTGATCCAGAGGCTCCAGCGTTTCTTAGAACCCCTGCGAAGATGAAGATGTTTCTAGAGACAGAATCGGCTGATGAAGGGTCGGAGGATGTTCCTTTAGACCTATGGGAGCTGAAGGATGGTGTTAGTCACGATAAAATCGACTCTTCAGTGTATTTATTGGAATATTCTGTCTCGAGCAGTGTTCCGGATGTGAACTGGAATAGTGATCTTAGATATGATCCAGATAATGAATACCAAGTTCCTGATGACTTAAAGCTGCAAGATGTTCCGCCCTCAGGGTTTATTGCAGACAAGGGTATGACTCAAATTTTTAACAAGAATATTGAGGAGATGGTAAATATTCGGAAAGTTTGTGCTAAAATTCAGGCTATTCGCTCCATCCAGATGGGGACTGTAAATAGAGATTCTCGACAAGCATATGATCCGGAACCTGTGACTAATGAGGACCTGGACCTTGACAGCAGATTGGATCCTAAATCAGAATTCATGTCTGAAGATGTCTGCTATGCTGCATTAAGAAGGGCGATAGGTAGAATAGGGATGATCGTTGGCTTTGAGTCTGCTTCTCCGCAAGCTGTTGACGCTCTTACTAGCCTCGCAGCACGGCACTTGGAAAACTTAGGCCACTGTTTAATGACTTATAGTGAAGAATCTGAAGCTGGGCGACAGAAGTACAGTGCTAAAGAGGCTATTCTGCATTCTTTGTTCGATAATGGTATTGATGGAATATGGGGTCTAATTTCACACTGCAACCACTCGTTTAAGTTTGGTGATAGGCTTAAAGATATTACAAGGAGGATGAAAGAGCAGTTGGCTGAACAGTTGCGCCCCACCATTGCAGACCTTGATGAGCAGAACTTTGCTGATGGGTCAGAGCAATTTGTCTCGGGTAATTTTACAGAGGATCTTGGTGATGACTTTTACGGATTCAAGGAGCTCGGTCTTGACAAAGAACTTGGTTTGATGAGTTTGAATGTGCCGCTGCATTTACTTCATGGCCGTATTACTCAGATGGCTATGCAAGAGGGTGCTGATGTTGATACCTCTGTTACAGAAAAGGAACTTGCGCAGCCTGCATACGACCCTATTACGAAATCCCTGGTTGAAAGTTCAGTGATTGGACTGCTCAAGCCCTTCTTCATTTCTGCAATAGAAAAGCAGGCTGCCGCAGAATCCAAAGACGTGGACTCTGTGGTCCTAAAAGAGGACTATGATGCTGCTAGAATGAAATTAGCGCCTCGAGTTAAAGTGCTTCCTAATGGTAAGATCCCTCCAGCGAAAAAGAGAGTTAAAGGTCGCGTTCCATTTGTGCGGACTAGCGCTACTGAATCTACTCTTCCTCGCGGTTTTGTTACTAAACCTGTAGAGGCCGTTGCACATACCGATGACGGCAGAGGAAATGAAAGTCCTACAGGAATGAGTGATATTGCCATTGAAGAGTTTTTCTCTCCCGTAGGTGACGGATCTACGGCGCTTGTTACATGACGGAACTGTATCACGCAGATTTTCTGTGATTCTACCAATTTAGACACATATGCTCGTTTTGTATGCAATTATTATGACTTTGAAGTTTAGCCTTTATCTTTAAGTCTGTAGCGACTGCAGATAGTTAGCTTTGAGCAGATGGTATATGAACTCGTATTGTTCCAGGTTCATTACCATGTAAGCTCGTTGGGCACGAAGCTGTGAAACGACTTGAAAAACAGGGTCATTGACGGTGTCTTGAAAATTTAAATCTTTTTGAGCGATGTATAGGTCCGCAAAGTTTTCCATGATAAAGCTAGCTGCGATATAAGTGCCTGTGCGGCCGACGCCGGCTGAGCAATGCACAACCAATGGCGAAGATGGATCAGTATGGTAAGAGTTAACTGTTTCAATGAGATTTAAAACCAATCTTTCGCCTTGTGGTCGGGAAAAATCTGGCCACTCGCTGAAATGTATGTGATTGACGGTTTTTTGGATTTTCTTTGCACCATCTGGAGATTGGAATTCTAAGGATAGCTGGGTGATGACGGCTGTTGATGTTTCATCCACTGTCTTGCTAATGAATTTTACCAAACCACCATGTCCAATGTCAACTGAGCTACTATCCGGCCAATATTTGTAGCATTTTTCTATTGGTCCTTCTTCTAATGGAGTGAGCATGACAATGGTTGCAGGGTCTGATGTATGGTGTGCGATCATCCACCAGAAATGAGAAGCAGTGTTCCGTTTTGGGCCTTGTGTAGCAATATATTTTGTGACAGTGCCATTTGGAGATGCTAAAGAAATGTGAGAGGCATTTATGTAGTCATGATCGTCTAATGGATGTTGGAGGATGACGCGGTTGTCGACAAAAGGAACAATGTCTGCGTACCTGTTACGCTCCTTAGGTGTGAGATGATCGTTGACCATGCGACTTTCAGGTATAGCTGCAGCGTTCCTGGCAATTTCTTTGAATTTTGCACGCGTTATCAAATGCTCAGGTGATAACGCTTTTATTATTATCTCTTTTGTATTCATAATTCAATTAATATAGAAATGTTAAGAAACTTTAGTCTACTGAGGCGAAAGAAGTTCGAATTGTCCCAAAAATGACAATGGCCTTAATCTCTCGTCCTTAGCTATAGTATGGTGTTCAGTGATGTACACCCATATTCCACTGACAAGATATCATAAACATGGTGCACTAATACTGCTTCTTATATAAATCCACTAAAAATTCAACCGTAGATGCGTCCGTAATGCATTTGTCGGCTCTTTTCCGTATAAACCGAGGAAATCGTATAGACAAACCTCTGTCTGTTCCATCAACCAATGCTGATCCGGCAGTATAGAGGGGACTAACAGTAATGTCTCCAAATTTAATTTCCCAGACTTCCTGTGGCTTCCAATAATAGCTCGGATGCAACGGCGTATACACCTGATCTGAAATAGGTTGGGTAGAAATATTGTCGCTACCGACAGCGTACTTAGTTGCGAGCTCCTGGTAAAATGCATCTGTGAACCCGCTCATACACTTGCACACCGCAACAAACTTATCCTCATCGGGGTCATACACTGCTAGAAGTATTGGTGACCACCATTTAGCCTTCCTTCCATTACCATGCCAGCATCCAATCGGAACCACGTCCAAGGTATCCGCCTCCAGCACGTAATCCTTCTTCACCTTCATCCAAGACTCCAGGCGTTTATTAGGCTCGTATGTCGCCAACAATGGTGTGCGGCCAGCCATCCTGATGTTTACCGTATCCAACACTTTTACCATAATCCCTTCGCACCTCGACTTTACGGACTCCTGAAAGAATTCATATACCAAATCCTCATCATCTGCCGTTGCGTCTACGCTTTGCACCAGTTCAATTTTACCGGGCACCACATCAAGACAGCTTTTCAAAAGGTCTCTGCGCGATCTCAGTGGTTGATCCAGCAAAGATGAGCCATTAAGATACATGATATCAAACAGAAACAAGGATACTCCCACGGTAATCGAGTCCAGAGACACACGAGCGCGCTTTCTCGAAGCCAATACTTGAAACGTGTTGATATCAGAACCGTCATGGGCAACAATCTCACCTTCAACAATAAAACATTGAGTGCTAGGCGATTTGGCTTTCAGAATCTCAGAGATAATGTCTGGATACTTTGCAGTCATGTTATCCAAATTTCTACTAAAAATAGAGACATTACCTTGAGCATCCAAGTGTATTTGTGCTCTTTGACCATCGTATTTATACTCACAAGTAAAAGAAGCATCGTGATTCTTCAGGAGGCTCAACATCTGGGAAATATCTTTAGTATTAGCACCTAGCATCGGCTTCAATGGTACATGCAAGGCAAGAGAACACTCAGCAGTGAGAGAGAACGGGCCTAGGTCAACAAGGAGAGGAATGATGTCCGTGAAGCTAGGACGTCTAAAATAGCATTCTTTAACAGCATCTTCGGCGAGCTCATATTCGTCTCCGAGATGCAAAAAGAGAACAGAAGCTCTTGCTAGTGCAGTTAGAATGGTATTAGTCATTGCTCCAGTTCTGAGGTTTAGAACAAGCGACCTGAATAGGTATCTTATTTCATCATGTTTGGCGTTCGAAACTAAGTTCAAAATAAAATCAAGTTTCGCATTCTGAGAACCAGATCCTTGAGTCTCAGATATGCGAAGCAAAGTCTGATACACCTTAGTTATAGAAAGAGGATATCTCTTAAAAATAGAAGCATTATGGCGGAAGGAAGCGTATGCTACGTCACCTATATCTCCGTGCTGAGCATAGAGTTCCTTTAGGCGGGCTGATGATACACCGAAGCATCTATTTAGCGCTTTAGATATGACATTAGACCCGATACCTAGATCCGATTTCAAATAAGGTGGACCGATCGTATTAGTACTCATATAGGCCACAGGGATCAAAGAGTCGGGATCATGCCTCATTAGTAGGTGTAAGAAATTTGTGAGAATGTTAAGATGGCAATTCCGTGATTTAGTCGACTGTAGTTGATCAAAGACTTGACATAAAGTCAAGTAGGGCACAGGCGATCGTATGCGTATGTCTGTATTAAAAACTTTCGGATCTAAATTCCATGAAACCAAATGTAAATCAGGTTGTATTGCATCATTGCTGTGGCTAATCAGCTTGCTCTCACGCGAAACGTTCTTAAGTTCTTTGTCAAAAGAAGCCTGTAGGGTTTTGGCATATTCTTCGTCAGATACATGTTTCCTTTTAAAAAATGTATCCAATGAGCCCTGAGACGAATCAAGTTTACGCTTCTTTGGAGTCATTCATTGGAAAACGAAGGGAGGCGTAGAATAAGCTAATAATGGGACTGACTACATATTCCATCTCTTGTTTTAACACATCTACAACTGAAATGGACTTAAAACTACTCGAAGTTGATAACATCGAGTCATTTGAAGAAAATGCAATCAAACTTAAGGATAAATATCTAAACGATCTGA
Source organism: Tortispora mauiana (assembly GCA_030570615.1). Taxonomy (NCBI): domain Eukaryota; kingdom Fungi; phylum Ascomycota; class Trigonopsidomycetes; order Trigonopsidales; family Trigonopsidaceae; genus Tortispora; species Tortispora mauiana. Next base: position 763,299 of record JAJLWG010000002.1, read on the forward strand.
AGAATGATGAATTGCTATTTGAAAAATCAGCATCCTCAATCCTCTCGTTTGATCAGTATTCAACAGCTGAAACCATTGCCTTACTATTGGATATGCTGAACTTTGCACAAGCAAACAATACAATTGACTCATATATGAGCCAAAGCGAATTCACCGCTTTTAAGGACTGCCTGATACAATACAAAACTGATATGCGTGCGTTAATGATACGCAAGTACCAACAATCTATACTACACGCGAAAGACGATACACTCAGCCGCCAAACATGGCCCCCCACGGCGGAGCTAATGTCATTCAAATCGTTACTAAATACCACTGAAATACCCGAAGATGTTCTTCTAGAAGCTACAAATGTATTTAAAGAAACATACAAGACCGTGCTGGATAAATGGTCAGGAAAACTAAGTACACATTTGAATGCTTTGAAGTGGCCCTCTACTGATATCGATACAAAATCGACCGAATTCAATGACTTCATCGCAGAGGCAATAAACTGTATATCCTTTCAATTTGGAGCTACTTCTATCAAAAATGATGAGCCATTATTACCATTCCAGACACTTATCGCCCCTCTCCGCTACAAGTTTAAATACCACTTTGACTCAAACAAACCCACTAATCGCCTAGACAAGCCTGAACTCTACTTTGACTATATCCTGGACTCAATTAAGGTCTATGCAAGTTTCATGGACAACGTCCTTTCTATGTTATTCATCGAAGTCATTCCGGATGTTGACCCGCTACATGAATTTATTCTTGCCTGGCTCACAGTGCTCAAACCTCATGTAAAAGCGTCAATCCCGTTAGTCAGCTCAAACTCAGCACTATTAAATCACCTAGTGACTGAAGCTATGAAATTTGATACTGTTATGCGTTCTGAGTACAAGCTGAGGTATAGGGATGGTCAGCAGTGGATCACGATAACTGATTTTATATTGTCAGACCGCACAGTCGCGAGCACATGGCTTAGCTCTGAAAATGAATTTGTCCGAAACAGGTACGAGCAAGTTGTATCTGCTGCAAAAGCATTTGAGATTGAGTTGGAAACCGGCGAGGAAGTGGATCTGAAGCCAACAATGTCAGCTCGACGACTAGTGCAACTGTTGAAGACATCTTCCGGCCATTACGAATCCCTCCAGTCTTTGGAACTACGCCTGAAATATTTTTGCGACATACAGTTACCTATACTGAAAGACTACGCAGAGATATTAGTTGTTTCGGTAGAAGAGTTCGAAGGAATGTCTTCCCGTCTTACAAGAGCAGTGCATCGCACTGGAAACAAAAACGATGAAATATCGGGGCAGAAAGGATTAGATCATTTGTGCAGATTATTCTGCAGTGCCAAATACGTGAGTGACTATTACCTTGAATGGAGAGACTCGCTATTCTGCCTAAAATTAACAACAGATTTATATTCCTTTTTATTACAAGGAAGACACACACTGCCTTCACGCAATGAATCAGCACAACTAGTTGAAAAGCAGTTTTCCGCAGATGCTCAATACTTATTCATAGAAGATGGGTCTACTGTACAGATGACTTTATTAGACCGTTTATGTATGTCGAGCATGAAATTGACGTTCAGAATCCGAAAACTTATGACTACATTGCTCACTCGCGAGGCTCGCTCTATATTAAGAGTTTTGCGCCAATATACCAATGAAGATGAAGAGGACGAGGGGAACTCGCTATCTTTTAGCGACTTCAAGGAACTTTTAAGTCACTGTAAGTCATGTTTATCGCAATCAACCTTTTCTGAACAAATGACTCTTCTAAAAAGTGCTATTCGCCAAGAAGCAGGAACAACGCAATCTGCATTGGATGAGATATTGTTTAGTATCTAGCATAAAAAAAATGAGTGAATGTTCTAGATTCACTGAACTAAGCAAAAATCACAAACACTCACAAAGAAGTGTTTCTTGTGCCTGTTAATGAAATCTACAAGATACAATAGTATCCTTAATTTTCCCGCAGTGTGAGAACCCTCAGCGTGGTAACAAGCTGACTGACGGCCCAATTTTACGGGAGACACTTAAAGTAATTTACAATCGCATATACAAAGCAATCAGCATAAGGTACCTTTCTATTAGAATTGAAATATTCGTTATGAAATATCCAGAAACTACAACGGTAGAGGAAGAGGAAGGATATAGCTGCAAAGATTTTACTATCCGAATAGGGTCAAGGGTCTCAACACCTCTTCAGTCGCGAAAATCGCCCTCTGACCTGCCCCCTCATAGCGTTATCAACATCAGCTTATTTATTGCAACATTAACCCGCATTACACTAAATTGAAGGCAATCAGCCATGGATAATATTGCATTCCCCGGAAACGAGGCAACGCCGCTTAGATTGCCGAGATCTCTTAGATTTCCTATCACTATACTCTCTCTACTCGAACCAGTTGGTGCAAATGTTGAAAGACATACGCCGCTCATCAGATATAAGTACATGGGCACTGTCACCGAAGACAGTGACGAAGGCGAGATTGCAGTAGAGAAAGAGTTCCATGGCACCTATGAAAGTCCAATCGCAGGTCAATTAGTAGCCTGGAATATCTCAGAAAGCGAAACACTCGAATCAGCTGAGCCTATTATTTGTGATATTCGCGAACCATGTACTCACGAGGTTCAGTATGGCGGTCTATGCGCAATATGCGGCGCAAACATAGATTCAGGTGACTATACGGAATTTAGTGAATCTGAGCGAGCCCCCATTTCAATGCCTCAGTACGATAAGGATACGCTCGGCTTAAGAGTGTCAAAATCAGAAGCTGAACGGATAGAGTCCGAGGTAACCAAACGCCTTCTGAAAGAGCGAAAGCTCATCTTAGTAGTCGATCTTGACCAAACTATTATACACACCACAGTAGACCCGACGGTCGCTGAATGGAAAAGAGAGCCATCAAATCCTAACTACGCCGCCTTGCAAGACGTTGTCACGTTCAAACTTGACGAATCAATATCCACTGGCAACATCGGCAATGTGCCAGAAGAAGATTCATCCCACGAATGCTGGTATTATGTCAAAATTAGACCAGGTCTCTCAGAATTCTTGGAACATGTCTCAAAATTCTACGAAATGCATATCTACACTATGGCTACGCGATCATATGCTCAATGCATCTCAAAAATAATCGACCCTGAAGGCAAATACTTTGGGACTAGAATATTATCTCGCGATGAAAGTGGTTCCCTTACGCATAAATCGCTACAAAGATTATTTCCTGTAGACCAATCACTGGTTGTTATCATTGATGACCGCGCCGATGTCTGGCAATGGTCTAACAACTTGATCAAAGTGATTCCTTACGATTTTTTTGTCGGCGTGGGAGATATAAACTCTAGCTTTCTACCGAGAAAGCAAGAAAGTATTACATCTGGGCCTATGAATGGCGGAGCAATTATCGATGGAACCACAAATAGCAGCAGTAAAGACAATTCAGCTTCTGACCTGGACGCAGAGAATCCATCAATTAAAGATCAACCGAGTAACAATGAAGATAAAGAGGCATCACCAAATTCAGCTGAAGAGGAGGGCACGTTTATAGACAATGAACACGAGAGTGACGCCGAAGAAGAATCAGATGCTGAGGATGGCCACAGCGAAAGGCCTGTTTCGACCGTGGATCAAATATTGGCTATGTCTGGAGATAATTCGCCCGAAGTTTTAGCAGCCCAGCAGAATAAATTACATGAAGCTCTCGAGGCTCAACAGAATGATCGTCCACTCGCACGGCAACAAGAGGAACTGGAGAACTCTACAGCTGCAGTTTCACTGCTGAGGAATGATGATAACGAGTTGGTGTATCTTGAAAAATCTCTTAAGCTAGTACACGATGAATTTTACAAAGCTTACGACCAGCGCATAAAAGAGACACGTCTTGACAAGAATGCTCTACAAATTTCACTAATTATGCCGCGCCTCAAGCACCGTGTATTCAACGGCGTTGTGATGGTATTTTCTGGAATCATACCTAACGGCGCGCCTCTGGACAGTGCTGATATAGTACAATGGGTCAGGACTTTCGGAGCTATAGTGTTTGCCGAGTACATACCTAACCGTGTTACTCATCTAGTAGCAGCACAAAGCGGTACTCGCAAGGTATGGCAAGCTAGTCGAGACAAGAATTGTAAAATCGTTAGTCTGGATTGGGTGAAAGCATGTATTGAAGCTTGGGAACGACTTCCCGAAGATAATTATTTATTAGCCCTTGAAGACGTCAAAGTGGGATATGCGGAGAATCCAGACACTATCCGATACGGGTATCACGAGGACCTGGAATTTCTGGATGATAAAGCTGATGAGCCTCGGAGGAAGAGCATTCTTGATTCCATCTCAATGGGAATTATCGACTGGGGAGATGTGAACAGAGAAGTAGAAGAGTTCCTTAGTGATGATGACGATGACGATGACGATGACGATAATAATGACGATAACGACAATGAAACTGACGAGGATAACGATTATTACAACGGCAGTGAAAAAGAAAGCGACAAAATTGCTGAGATTTGTTATGCTGAGAAGAGCAATGATGACGAGAAAATTGCGAACGAAGTTAACGGGGGGCTTTCTAGGACGAGTTCTGCAGAAGAGACGAGCGAAGCTACCGGTGAAGGAAATGGAACTGAAGAAGTTCCGAAGACAGGAAGCAAAAGACCTGCATCTATTGATCTGGACACTGGTGAAGAAGCGAAACGAGTCAAGAGTGCAACCGCGGACGAAGCAGAGATAGGAGAAGGAGAGGAAGACTCTGACGAGGACAGGCTTGCACAAGAACTGGAGCTTGGGCTTGAAAGTGATTAATGACTTTTGTTTAAATTATTTGTATTTATATCTATGTGGAAATGTGGACTGGACTAGGTTTAGTTTTCGTCGTTGGTGGTAGCGGGCAGACAGTCATTGGGTTTCCTTCCTTCTCTAAGGTTGGAAGCAATCTACTTACTGACCTATACTACTCAAATGACTGTAACTGAGCTGTATGGAGGAGCGATTATTACAGAAATACCGGAAGGATTTGTAGATGTTTCAGTTTTTCGCGAAGTTCCTGACGATGAAGAGGTATTTGTTTTAGAAGGAAACGGACCCCCTATTTCTCTTATATTTGATCTCCTAGAGCTCGAGCACATCGAAGACTTGAAAAAGGCCCACACTGATATCATTGACGACATAATGGATTTTAACGGACTCAAATCGACTGAATACAAAGTTCTCAAAGAAGAAACATACGAGAATGATGCATCTTACCCTGTTATTGTATATACTACTGCAGTTTCCGGGTCCCATGCCGGTCCCAAAAAGGCGCCAGCTGGATTCGAGAATCAGCCCTATATTGGTGTTATAGCCACTATTAGATTATACCAAGGCAAAACGGACTTGGCAATCACGCTGAACTGTCCTGTTTCTGAAGCGGATGGCGCCTCCGCGGTGGAGCAAATGCTTTCTCAGGAATCTACGATAACTATACCGCTTATTCAGACATGTGAAGCAATGATGAAACAAATAGTGCAGAAACTACATGTAAAGGATTGGAATTTATTTGCATAGCATACTGTCATCTAATTGGGGTATATTATATGGATCTAACGTGAATACATCTTTGGATTATCCATCATTGTAGAACCTCCTGCGATCTTGCGGTAAAAAGGGCATTCCATCCTGTAACTTCCACCCCTCCACCCTGCTTCGCGACCCCTCCACCTTCAACATTTGCATCGCCTCGGTGAAATAATGTCTTACAGCAACTACAGCAGGTACTCTCAGGTACCACCGCAAATGTATCAAGGAACTCAGCAGAGATACGCTCCGCACCAGCAGCAACAACAAGGATATTCGCAACAGGGGATGCATGCGCCTCCCACAGTCCCGCAACAATTTGGCTATGGCACAAACTACACATATCAGTATTCTAATTGTCAAGGTAAACGCAAAGCATTGCTGGTAGGGATCAACTACTTTAATACTAAAGCACAGTTACGAGGGTGTATAAATGATGTTCGAAACATGTCGAACTTCTTAAATCAGAGATTTGGATACAAGTGGGAAGATATGGTTATTCTTACTGACGATCAGCAGAATCCGAGATCAGTGCCCACGCGTCAAAATATACTAGATGCTATGTGCTGGTTAGTCGCTGATGCGCACCCTAATGACTCTCTATTTTTCCACTTCTCTGGCCATGGAGGCCAAACAGCGGATCTCGACGGTGATGAAGATGACGGCTATGATGAGACAATATATCCCGTGGACTTCCAACGCGCAGGTCAGATCGTGGACGATCAGATTCATGACATATTGGTAAGACGACTCCCTCCCGGATGTCGACTCACAGCTCTATTTGATTCGTGTCATTCAGGCTCCGCCCTGGACCTTCCGTTCACATATTCCACGGAAGGCATTATTAAGGAACCTAACTTATACAAGGACGCAGGCAAAGGTGCTCTCTCTGCCGTCATGGAATACGCCAGTGGAGATATAATGGGTGCTGTGTCAAATATAGGTAGTGTTTTCAAACGAGTGACCACCGGCAAGGGAGCCACAGAAAGAGCCAGACAGACCAAAGCCACGGCAGCTGATGTGATACAGATATCTGGTTGCAAGGACAACCAGACAAGCGCTGATGCAACTGAAAATGGTATGGCTACAGGCGCTATGTCCTATGCCTTCATTAAAGTCTTGTCAACGGGACAGCAATATAGTTATTTGACTCTACTTCAAAGCATGAGATCTGTTCTTCAAGGTAAATACTCTCAAAAGCCACAACTATCATCTGGTCACCCTATTGACACCAACTTATTATTCGTTTTATGATATTAAGCAGGACCATAGCTTATTCAATAAAAGGGTTGGAATAATATTATATTATATCCACTAGAATAACCTAGAATGCGCACAATTGTAGTCCTGTTATATCACTTCGAATCCATTCAGATTGAATACTCTCCCACACAGATTTGCAGATATCTGCGGCTTCGCTAATGCTATTGGATTTGGCTTCAACATAGACCTTCAATTTCGGTTCGGTACCGCTACCACGCATTGTAACTTTAACAATGCCGTTGTCAAGGTGAAAGGTAATCATTTCGGATGATTTAGAAACTGGAAGAAGAGGAACATGATCAACCGTCGTAGAATCATAACCAATAGTTAAATCTCTCCAAGAAGTGATAGAAAATCTTCCAAGTTTGTCGGGAAATGGCGATTTGAGCCCACGAATGAAATTAAACACTTCTCCTGTGAGTGCAGGTACAGGAACGCGGAAATAGGAATTAATCGACACGAAGTATCCATACTTCTCATAAAGCTGCTCAAGTTTTTCAAAAAGGCCCATTCCTTGTGCTTTATAATATGCAGCCATTCTCATGGCTACAATACAAGCTGTGATGCCATCTTTATCATGAACAAGGGGAAACATATAACCTAAAGCCTCCTCATATGCAAAAGGAACTAGAAATCCTTCATGCTCTAAAGCTTGCGCTCGATTTCCTAGCCATTTGAACCCTGTCAGCGTGTCTTCATATCTGAAGCCTTCTTTCTGGGCAATAGCTTGAAGCATCTGTGAGGAAACAGTGGAATTCAACATGGCAAGTGTTTTCGAGTCCCTGCCACATAACCTGGAATATTCTAAAACAAAAGCGGCAAATAATACACCTAACTGATTTCCAGAAAGCTGAATGAATGCGCCTTTCTTCTTCGCTGCTACTGCACAGCGATCTGCATCAGGGTCATTAGCGAGAATGACATCCGCATTTGTAAGAGAGTCAGCAAGTTGAATAGATAAATCGAGTGCACCATGCTCTTCGGGATTAGGAAAAGAAACGGTGGGAAAATCAGGATCAGGAGAATCTTGAGCGAGTACATGGTTAACCGTGGCTTCCACGGCGGAATATTTCAGCGCAGCCGAGAATGGAGTAGAACCCACACCGTGCATTGCTGTATAAACGACATCAATATGAGCTGTAGGATGGATTATGGGCAGCTTGGTTGCCACTTCCTGGTTATATTCTTGAAACATTAAATCGTAACATTTAATACCCATAATATCCGCAGCTCCTTTGTCCCACGTGAGGGGCTTCAGGTTCTCAGTTATACATTTCGCAATGTTCGAGTCATGTGGAGGTATGATTTGAGAGGCATTTTCCCAGTATACCTTGTATCCATTATCCTGAGCGGGGTTATGACTGGCCGTAATCATTACGCCGGCGGCCGCGTTCAGGCGCTTCACTCCAAATGGAACCATCGGGGTGTGCACCAAGTTTTCATAATAGTATACTTTGAATCCAAAATGAAGAAATACAGCAGCAGTTACTTGAGCAAAGTCGATTGAATTGTGCCGATGGTCATATCCAATTACTATACCTCTATCCAGAGCATTTTCGACGGCACTGCGAAGATAAACTGCAAGGCCCTGGGAAGCTTGAATCACCGTCAGTTCGTTCATATAACAGGAGCCTCCATCCATTTTCCCTCTCAGGCCGGCAGTACCAAACTCAAGTCGAGTGGATAGGCGATTTGCCAGTTCTTTGACATTCTTTTCGTTCCTCAGCTTCTCTATTACTCGCCGTGTTTGCGGGTTCTTCATCGTGTTAACATCAGCAATCTATCAACTTAGCAAACCTCTGGCAATCCTCTGTTACTGCATCGATTCATACTTACCTGATCCCATTCTAACCATTGATCCGCAAGATCCATATCCTCAGTTAATCACTGAAGAAAAAACTAAAAAATGTATCACACTGAGCCGGTTCCTAATATTGATTGATACCCCGGGTGCCGTCCAAATGGGCAAATCCACCACAGGCCTTTCTATCCCAACCCTATCAACCCTATAAAGCCGCATTGCTATATTTGTACTTGGTGTAAACACAACACTTCTCAATCACTCACATCAAACCTCTACACACATGGAAACTCCAAGTAGAACTACTGCCAGTGATGTTGTCGAGGATGAATCCTTTTCTTTTGATGAATTTTCTCGAGAGTCATTTCATGTGCCATCTAACGATGTGACTATGGCGAACTTCAAGACGCCTGTTTCTAGAAAAATGTTAGGCGATATATCAATTAGCCTCACGAAAGAGTTTACACCGCTACTGAACTCGGTTCGTCGCCCTTTACGCCAGATCACAACACCAGAATTGAATTCAAGCATACATAATGAATCTGCCTATACAACTGAACCAGGAAACATAAACTTCTCCCCGCAAGTCGACAAGACTAAGCTATCACTCAGAGAGCAGGAAAAAAGAGTCCAGGAATTAACAAAGGAAAACTTGGATCTGAAAATTAAAGTGATGTATCTTATGGAATCTAAAGGAATATCAGCGAAACAAGTACAAAGTGAGTGCAAAACCTTTGTTGAAAGCGTAAGCAGAAGCAGCGCTTTGGAGAATGAAATCAGTAACTTGAGAGCGTCTTATAAATCTCTTGAATCTCATTACTCTGCATTAATTGATATCATGCTAACGAAAAGCATTATTCCAAGCGACAGGGAAGTAGCTGAAAAGCTCCTAGAGGTAGCCTCTACAGATAGCTGCTCTTCGCAGAACCTCCTCGATTCGCTCAAATCCTCTTTAAATGAATCTTTTGAATCTTACTCACTTAAACAGTCAAGAATCACGGAGCTTGAAGAAAAAATTTCACAACTAGAGAATAATGTTGGAGACTTAGAAGCCGAAAAGCAAGCGCTCGAAAGTAGTCTAGATCATACTAAAAGCAAATTGGAAGAGATTCAGCAGACCGGGCTTTCAGATGAGGCCCTTCTTGAAGAAAAACAAAAGCACATTGAAGAACTGGAAAGTGATAACCACTATTTTGAACGCATAATATCTGATAAGAACGAGGAGATAGAACAATTAAAGAATCAGGTCAAGGAAAAAACAATTCTAATCTCTCAAAAAAGTGATGAAATTCAAACACTTGAAAACACCCTTAGAGAGAGGAATCAAATAACGAGTCTTAATGAGCAGCTACAGCAGCAGCTACAACAGCAGCTCAAGGAAAGTCAGCAGGCATCATCCCAGAGCCTGAATCAATTACGTTTTCAACTTGAATCCCTTCATAACGAGAAAACTACCTGGGAACAGCAAATGGCAGAGCTGTCAACACAACTTAATGACGCAAAACGGGCTTTATCGGAACAGGATGTAGATATGTCTGATAGCTCAAAAACTTCAGATCAAGCTCAAGCAGCTTCAATTCTTCAAGAGACAATTATTCGACAAAGCCAGCAAATAGCCAGCATCAGAGAAGAATATAACGCACAAATGCAACAAGCGGGTGATGAGATCAATCGTCTTAGACAGGCTATACATACTTCACGGCAAGAGATGGAAAATTGGAAGGCATTGGCTCATAAAAGCAAAGAAGAGTACAAGCGTCTCAAAGCGAAACAGGAAGAAAATGCTGCGCAGATAGAGCAATACAAGTCTGCGATTGAGATGCACAAGTCAGAATCTGAAATATGTAAGCGAAAAATCTGCTCTATGGAATCGAAGTTGAATTCAGCTAAGCAATTTGAATCTCGCAAGGACCAAGAAATCTTAAACCTCCAAGAGCAAATCTCGAAGCTGAACGTCGGTGCTAGCTCTTATACAGAACACTCTTCGCAAACTGTTCTCTCATTGCAATCTCAAGTTGACAAGTTGAATGCTAAACTTACTGCAGCAACTAAGTCATTGGATCAGGATCATGATATAATCAGGAAGCTGAGATCAGAGCGCGACAACGCTGAGGTTGAATTGATGAATTGCACTTCTAAGACCCGTACACTTGAGAGCCAGGTGAAGCACTCTGAAAATGAACTATACAGAGTCAAGACGGAATTTGAAGAGCTTCAAAAGGAATCAGAATCTCTCAGGGAGCAGTTCTATGACATCAAGCAAGCCGAAAGCGACACGAAAGCGAATAATGAAGAATTGAAAAAGCTACTACAGATCAAATGCGCTGAATATAAGCAGATATATGATCAACTAAAAAGCTCAATACCGACAGAATCATGGCGGGATATTATGAACTCGAAAGATGTGCAAATAGATCAGCTAAGACATGATATTGAAGCCAAATCTAAAGAGACGCAGCAGATCAAGGCAGAGCTTGATAGAATTTTGACTCAAAGCGAAGAGCTGAAGAGAAAGTCCGACAGGACCAATTCTAAAATGCAAGCAATACAAAGTGCAGTGCGAGATGAGATTAGAAACCTTACTCAGAATATCGAAGGGGAGAGGAAGGGTTTTAAGAAATATGTCTCCTTTATTACGCAAAAATTCGAGCGTCAGGCAGTTGCGCAAGAATCTTTAACTTTTATTAAACGGTACTTGGAACTGGAACTCACTCAATATAAGCAAACCGATGAAATTCTACTTAAACTTGTCGACAAGCCTAGATCTGAGTCAGAAAAGAACAATTCGAAGCAGAACTCGAGGAAGAGAACATTCAAGAACATTTCGCACTTTGTCCAATGTGTAACTAGATTCAAAAGTCTAGGGGCAGAGAGAAGATTATTTTATGAAAGACAGGATTGTTTACGTGAGTTGATTTTGAAATCCAGGAGCTTAAAAAAGTTGTCAGTGAGGGGATAATAGGAAAGCCTATGATTAGGGATTTGGTGAATAAGGGTGGTCGTCTAGGATTATCTGCATACTATTTTATTATAGACACGGACTAATTGTATAATATTTTATTGTGGGGTGTGTGTACCAATTTTCACTCGTGATTCAGAATCTATAGATTCGATAGCTATCGTTGACTCGTATATTTGTTGGAGATTGAACCTTTTGAGAGACTCATATTCTTGATCAACGATTGAGATTCCAACTGTGTTCTTGAAACATTCTACAAGGATTAATTTGTCGAAATCTTTCAAGCTGACAGTATGAGGACGTCCAACGGTGGAAGCAATAAGCTGAATAATTCTGTCGCGAGAGAGGGAATCGTTATTTCTTATTGAAGGTCTTATCGCGAATTTGAGAGTAGGCTGATCTTCTGCTTTGTGAAAAGTGTCTTTTAGGACTATTTGAGACAATTTGGTCAATTCTTTGTCATTAGCGGTGGCGGTTAGTGTTATAGGAGTAACCCTTTGAGTATACCTTGTTCTTCGTTTTCCAGACTCCTTTGCTTTGCGACATATATCATAAGCAATTTCTACTGGGTCTAATGGCTTCCGTAGACGAAAAAATAAAACGCACTCGCAATTAATGACATAAGGCTCAACTAAAGGTTTTAGTGTAGCGTTTTTGGTGTTGTTAATTGAGGCTAGTTCCTTTTGTATAGATGTTTCGATATCTAAGGGTTCGTCTTCGTTCTCTGAAGCCGTGCGTTCTTCCGATTGCACTTTGTCTGCATACTCAGAAAGAAGTGAGCTAATTTCTTTTAAACATTCACGCTCCTTTTTCATGTTACAGGTTACAAAAATCCCGGCTATCTGAGGATCGATGATTCCTTTTTTCGTGGCATAGTTCCAGTTCTACGAGGAGTGTTAGTATTATATTAGAGAGCAGTATAGTGCACAATATCTTTCATGTACCTTAGATTTCTTTTTCGGTCCAGATTTATCATTGTTTTTCCGTTTAGCCATTTGAATGACCAAATTCCTCCTTCAAACTGCAACAGGAAAAGATGCTAGTGTGAGTGTGATGCACCTTGCGGAATAAATCACTGCAGCAAATACTCCCAAAGCCTCGACGGATTCCCAATGTAGTCATGATGAACCAACGCAACTAAATAGTATGTGTCATAAATCTCTTGAAACAATTTGAATGACTTGGTGTGACTAGCAAATAAAGACTGCCATGTCTTCCAAGCTCTAAATACCTCTTCTGACCAGGTCTGAAATGATAGTGGCTCAATAACTGTTGGTTGCAGAACCTCTCTATGAGGGAATATACCCCAAGTAACTGCATTAGTCTCGTTGCCTGTCGATACATACGTAGATGGATTAGACCCACAAGCGTAATATGACACTTCTCCTTCAGGCAGAGAATCAAGGCGCTCTTTCAAACTATGCCATCTCTTAGTAGAGATGAAGAATTCAACAAAAGCCTTCTGGTACACATAACCATTGTCGGGACCCCAACCATAAATCGGGTCAGAAGATCGCACACCGTTAAGCGCCGGCTGAGAAGATATAGTCCAATACCCCGACTCATTCAAACGTAGTAGTTCCTGAGCTATTGTGGTAGTCTCGTCGCTCAAATCTTGTAGCGAGTCTGACCATGGAAGGAAAGAGTTAGGTGTACCACTCGTCAAATGGTTGCATATCAACTTCGAAATGTCATCCACGGTTTCAGGTGTTCCCCACAGATCGAGTGCCCGGGAAGCAGGTATCCGCGAAATCGCCAGGCCTGTGGAATATGGATCAGCACCATAGCCGGAAAGAGTGAATGCAGGGGACCTAGGGTCACCAAATCTGCCATTAGGAAAATCATCCCATGTCGCCTGACGTCCCAGCTCTCCTTCACCAGTAGAAATAGATAGGGCTAGCTGTTCGTGCCCATTAGGATCAATAGATTCAACCACTATATCGCTCGTAAATTTGGCACTCTTTGTTCGTCTAGCATCTTCAACTAACACCTTGTTGTGCGTCGATATAGATGATCTTCGTCGCCTTCGAGAAGAGTTCCCCAAATTCTCCTGAAAGGGTAAAGTGACCTCCACGGATGACATATGGGGTGGCAGTCTAAATATGTTAGACCGATCTAGCACCAGTGCGACTGATTTTTCCAGGTTCAGCGTATAGAAATGAAATAGTCGAATTTCGGCGTTGCTTTTCGTGTAAAGTTCATTGCACAAATCTGACAAGATTTGGACTCCAGCCTCTTTTACTTTAGAGTCATCGTTAGCTACCTCAGATATTCTGTTGTATATATTAGGAGGAACAACACAGTGCGCTAACTGCGTTGCTCTAGCGAATGACTGAAACGTGTTGATCGGTAGCAGGCCAGGAATAATGGGGATATCCTTGAAACAAGGGTGTGCTTGACGAAGGCCATTAATGAAACTAATAATGGTATCAACGCTGAAGCACATTTGAAGCATTATGAAATCAGCACCTGATTCAACCTTTTCAATTAAATATGGCAGGTCCTTTTCCACACTCTGGGGTGATAGCGATGAAATGTCCCGGTGCCCTTCAGGATATGCCGCCACGCCAATGCAGAAGTACTGTCCATGCCTTGATCTTATGTATTTCACAAGATCGCTAGCCTGTTTAAATTCGTCAGTAGCCTCTACAGCATATTCCTGTCCTCGCGGTGCATCCCCTCTTAGTGCGAGAATATTCCGTATGCCAAGGTCCTTTGCTCGCCTCAACGCGTGATCCAGGACCGATCGATCCATGTTCGTGCAGGTCAGGTGAAGCAAGGTAGTCAAACCAAGACTCTGACAGTATTCTGCAAGTTGTAAACTCTTCTCCGACGTTGAGCCACCGGCGCCCCAAGTGACAGAGATAAACAGCGGATTCAGCGAAGACAGTCTAAGAATTCTATCCTGAATATTGTGAGCTCCTATATCTGTTCTCGGGGGGAAGAACTCTAGCGAGAAATCTGCGCCATTGGAGCTTTTCGATTCCTTAATTTTATCAGATATGAGCATCTTAGAGCTGTTTCGTGGTTTGTAAATTAAATATTCAGAGATTAAGGAAGTCTCTTTACTAATACGAGAGTAATTCGAAAAATTAATACTTAGCAGTACCGTTGCCATGCAAATTGTCATCTCATGTTCATTCACACCGCTTCTCAGAAAAACGGTAGCCAGCCAATATACATGCGCGATAATCTATTAATATCGGTAGCTTCCAATATCAATTGATCAACCTGTCCTTCAACACTAAGCGGCAAAGGCGTCCCAGAATGCAGAACTCCTCGTATCTTATTCTTGAGCTTCAAAAGTGCTTCTTCGGCGCTAGCTGTTCGCGACGCGGGTTTGCGTGACCCTCTTTTTTTCGACGTAGTAAGTTCAACAACAGGATCGTGGAGAAACGATTCAAGAATATTGATAATCAGGTCTTGATTCTCTCTCAACAACTGCATGGTAATTTCTGCCGTACGCCGAAATGTCCCTTCGTACCCTGTAATGCTGAGCCCATCAACGACATTCTGAGTCAGTCGAAAAGGTACCACTTCAGGTTGATCAAACATCAAGCCTTTGTCAAACAAACAGTTGAAGTCCACGTGTAAAATATCTCCAGAAGCTTCGTCAACAAGAATATTTTCACCATGCCTATCTCCGAGTCCCAATATGAATCCAACCATGCACATCACCGCATATGTCCTTGCAAAGTTATTCTTCGCTTCAATCCATATAGATGGCTCTGGGAATACCTCAAAAAACCACTCGTGGAAAACTGGCTTGTATTTCGTCAAGACCTCGTTCTTAAACCTATCTGGCGCATCAGGCGAGTTTTTCTTGAAAACCTCTCTCAAATAGTTGTAATCTATACGCTGGCCCTTCTTGATGTAGAGCGTCTCTATCAGCGACCTCAACGTATTCATATTTGGCACCCATTCAATGAGTCCACACTCTTCATTCAGAACGGTCACGCGGTAAGATCTTATATGCAGCTGTCTCAGGTTCGCTTCCGTTTGATTCTTGAAAATCCGGTTCATTGTCTCGGTCACTTCCATAAGCCGCGCATCCTTCCGCAAATCATCCTTTGGCTTGCAGAGAAAACTGTATTCCTTTCCATCAGTGCCTATGAAAGTAATTCTGCGAGGCTTTTGCAGAGAAGGCAATATTGTAACTTTGTCAGAAACAGAATAAATCGTGACTTTAGAGGCTGAAAACGGGTCAAACTCAGGAGAAATGTTTCGTTCTGGAAGAGTCATATGGACTTCTTTTTGTATGGGCATAACCAAAGGACAAGGAAGAATAGATTTGTTAAATCCAAGCTCCACAATATTCATCCTGTGAGTAGCATCAGGGATAACCCTATTGCAGATATTCAGCAATCCTTCCGTTAAAAATGCAGCGGACTTCATTATCGCTCCAACATCTTTGCGGCGTAGAACTTTCCGTGATATGTTATTTCCTTCCGCTCGCCTTTCAGAGTCCGTAGATTTGCGAATTGCCATCAATTGCCACATTGTATATTCGGGATATATTGCTATAACACTTGCAATAGCAGAGCACAAAACACTTCGAACTTCTTTCGACTTGTGGCACACGCGAGATATCATATAAGACAATGAATCATATAACATATACTTAGGAATTTGCTGAAAAGATTCTTGCATCCATTTAAGAAGCTGCCTTTCATTAGCATTAACATTAGTGCGGACAGTGGCCAACAGACTCTGAGATCCTTTTTCTTGAGCCAGTGTCTCATATTCTTCAATTTTCTCACTAAAATCTAGCCACAGTGTAAGAAGCTTCGGCATAGTCTGATGAGTGAATTTGGTGCCACACTCCAATGAATTCAAGTACGATCTGCATATATGAATTACATCTCTGCCATATAAGCTGTTTTGAGATCGTTCTCGGTAAGGAAGCTGTTGTTCTGCTTCCATACGCTTAGTTAAATACTTGGCCAAGTAATAATGACCACTTTCGTAAGCTTGATTAACTGTGCATACCTGTGAATATTTCTCAAGCACTTTGTCGCTAGATCCTTGATCAGATGCATCATACCATTTTGCGTAAAGAAGTAATGTCTTGGCTCGTTTTAAAGAATTAGAGTCTTCAGCAAGAGCTTTAGAGTTGGCCAACGCGTTAGCCAGATGCTTTATAGCTTGTCGATGCTGCTCATCATTCCACAATAGTCTAGCAAATTCAACATCTGTGTCACAATGTGGAAATCTTTGAGCGTCTAACAAATAGCGGTATGCTAGCTGTGATTCTCCTGAACGGCGAGCCAACTTCAAATGTGCCATCCATCTCTCTCCGATGGACGGCTCAGACACATCTGCTGGATAAGTCACACTGAGAGCAGCTCTTTGAACAGACAAAATCAAAGAGCGCGCCTCAAATGATTGACCGGTGAGCTCTAGTCTATCAAAAAGCTTTTTGTCTTCGTCGGAACCATACCCTGAATCGGCGATAGAAGCAAATGATTCTAAGTCTTGGAGAACATGTAACTTAACCATCGAATCTCTAGTTTCAAATAGCGAGGACGCAGCGGTCTCAGATAAATGTCCAGTAACTTGCTTCCTAGCTGTGTTCATATGGATAATAAAACTTGAGAAGTCACGTTTGCGCAAAAAATTCAAAAGATAACCAATCTCAATGGAAAATGTGCTGTCCATCCCTGTTTTCATATTCAAATTATCAAAATATGCCAGCCAAGACTCAAGCTTGCTCCAATTGCACCTTCTCCAGCACGATTCGATGCCAAGTTGAATGGAGTTGACATCAAACAATAGAGACTTAGATAGTCCTAAATCTAATTTGTCTGATAGCGCAATAAAGTCCTCTGACTCTTTTAAGCAAATCAGAACATTCTGATAAGATTTTTCATCATTTGGTTCTATTTGTAAAATGGACTCATAGCAAGTCTTAGCTTTTGACCAACGATGGTATTTTCTGTGAAGAATTGCCTCCTGATTCCAAGTCTGAATCTTGTGTTTCGAGTATCCTTCAAGCGCTGAAGCGCTATCTCCAATTCTTATAATAGGAAACATAGTTGAGATACCGCTCAGGGAGTCGGGATCGTCGATATTTCCATATAGCTCGTGCAGACGTCTATACAATTGGTCTTTTAAAACCATATCCTGCTCTGATCCGCTCAAATCCCCAAAGGAATGAATATGCTGCTCCCAGTAAAATATTGCACGTGCATAAGAACCGCAGTCATAAGCACGAGTAGCCATAACAGCGGGCTTAATATGACTTAAGAACTCTTCGACCGGCTTTATATCAGTGCCTCTTTGATTTCTACCATTCTTACCAGGACCTTTGATCTCTCTAGCAGACGACGCTAGGTGAAACCTCAGCCACTTAGTGCAGTTGTCAACGATACTAAATATATCTTGACTTGCTAGAAGAAGTGACTGCCGTTGAGCATTGTTGTCTGTAGATAGTGGATGTATAAAAATAGTTGAGATTTCCGTAATAATGTTGGAGCATACCTGAGGAAATGTGACCAGCCCATAGAGTGAAATAAAAGGAAGGAGAAATCGCGAAATAGAGAGGTCTTGACCGTACACAACCTTTCTAAATAAAGAAAATAGCTGGGAAATTCGGCTATCGCCTAACTTGGGGTCTTCAACATGAGACAATAAGTCCATGAGGAACGCCCTAAGCCAGTCAGCGTAAACAATTCCAGGCTTATATATCGGGTACGTTTTTATAGCCTTGTCATTATCCGGAGCTGTAAACTTCGAAGTGAGGAAAGGAGTAAGTGTTGATTGAGATACAGGCGAGAAAGAGTCCCATATATCTCTTGCAGTAGAGTCACACCATGCAGAGAGTACAGATACAGAAAGTCCACATATCCTCAAAGATTCTTGCATTGCATATGCTAAAAATCCTTGAGAAACGGGGTCTGTCATAGATCGAAAAGCGTATACAAGGTGTTCTTCTATAAAGTATACCAAGAAGTTTTGAACCTCGCCAAAATCATGAAATAGGTAGCGAATAACTGGTTGCTTTATTGACATATCCAGCCGACATTTGAAGGGATCAATAGCACCTAAAGCACCTAAACATTTGGTAACAAGGTTCAGAACGCTGGAGTCAATGTTCCGAAATCTGCGCAGGCATGTGAAAAGGCTTTCTGTGATTCTTATGATCAATCCTCTGTCTGCAGATATGTAGGTTGAATATATTAGATCTTGATTTTCAAGGAGAACTCCATACAACTCCTCCAAAGCACATTTAGTAACAAGTGCATTTTCATTTCCAGATCTTTTGAGTATAGACTCCAAGTTGTCAACAGGGTTTCCAACGATTACAGAGAGCTCTTCCGCGGGTATATAGGTTTCCCAGTAGGCCTTCTGACTCTCAGATATGTTTGGTAAAAGCCATTGGCAACTAGCAGGTGACTCTTGCTTTTTATTGGCTAGTATTTGAATCATAATTCCTTGTGCAACCTTTTTGTTGATATCAGAAAAGTGACCAAAATGATGAATAATCATTGTAAGAGTAACTAAAATAAAGTCATTCATATGGTCATCCCCCACAGCATGTAGCAGAGGCTTCCAGACTTCCATAGTGAGTGTGGTTAAGCATGGGTCAAGGACAGCTGACATAAGACAGTTTGTGATCTGCGGAACAGCTCTCTTGACTGCCTTCCCCGCCAAACGAATAAGATGCCTAAAACCAATAAGACAATGTATTTTGCGATTATACTGTCTTCGTGCCTCATCTGCTTTAAATTCGGATAAGAATACATTAACTATACCAAGAATAGTCTCCTCAAAGTAATTCTCAACGTCATTTTGATCGACATCTTTTTCTTCAGGGATTTTCAGCTGCGCGCGTACGACAATTTTTATCGCTGAATCAAGAGCAGCTGTTAAATCAGAGTCCACATCGTCGTCATAAAGTTGGAGTATAGAAGAAGTAACAGAGATAACTTCAGCGCGAATCAGTCTCGGGATGTCAACAGACCCAAATGTTTCAGAAACGTCCAGTAGTAACTGGGCAGAAGTTTGAACGACGTTTTCAGTAGGCATAGTAATTAAATGCGTAAGAATGGGCACAATATTATCCCAACAAATATCAACCAAAGATTTACCACATGCAGTAGCGACAGCTTCGTAGGCCGTTCTGTTTCTAGAAGCAATCAGAAACGGTAGAGTGAAACGTTGTGTACGACGAAGGAAATCTTCTATGGTGAAATCAAAAAGGTCACAAACAGCTTTTAGGAGCCGCGGTCGCGATTGCATGTCATCTATCACTAGAGTGGAAAGAGTACCCCAAAACTGGCTGAGCAGACCCCATGGTGAGGTACCGCGCGCATCTGCTAGGCGCAATAATTCACGATTGCCGATTGCAACTGAGAAAACATTACTATCACCTAAAAACAGTAGAAGTTTGACCAGTACCATGTTGAGAGCTTCCCCTTCTACTACCTCACCCAGGTGACTCCAGGCTGAAGCAATTGTTTCTGCGCTAAATTCAAACTGTCTAGGACCTGCCTCCAGCTCATTTAAGTCCTTTATTATGCTAGAACAGTTATCTGTAACCAATGTGTAAGGATGATTTACGAAAGTAGGTATCAACAAAACTGCCTCTAGTCTGACATTTCGGCATGAACTTCTTACAATTTTAGAGCACCAGTTTCCCAAGTAAGATGATTCATACGAAGGAGCAGGAATGTGACTAAATGTTCGTCTCAAAGCGACTGCCAGTTTTACTTGTGCATCTGGAGAATTTTGGAACACAGGAAATTTAACAAGGTTCTCAAACAACCGCAATAATTCATCATCCGCATGATTTTGTAGTCGATAAGCAAAAATACTCTCTCCAGCTTCTTGAAAAGGATTCACTAGGTTTTCGAAGTCGCAGAAACGACACTTCGGTTTCGGGCTGGTAGACAGATTAGAGGCTAACGAGCAACCAATATATCCAGTCAGTTCTATAATTACCAGCAATGTGTCCATGCTCAAAAGCGCAGAATCTTCAGATTCAAATATATCCGCAATAACGGCAATATCAGGTACGGGAGATATGCCCGCAAGCTCACCTATTCTAGAAAGCATAAAACATAAGGAACTAGAGCCAAGTGAAGTGGGTCGTGAAGCCAAATATGGAGAAGTATCTGCAGTAAAAGAAGAAGAAAAGGCTGACGACTTCATTGACGCTGAGTAAATATTACTGGTGGAATGTGTGCTATCTGCAGAAAAAGAATTTTGTGCAGTGAAATATTGCTGGCTGCACTCAGAAGAAATCAAACGACTTTTTTTCAAGGTAGATAATTGGAATTGAATTTCTTTTGAAAGTTTTACAAATTCAATAGCTTGGAACTTGGATTGGTCTATTTGCTTTTCGGTGCCAAAATAAGTGCATAACACAGCAGGCAGCCATTCAGCAAGATATGCCAAATCTGACAACGGTGAAGAGTTGCTATATCTGTAGTAATTGGAGCATCTCTGCGTAATAGGAATGAGTTCAGCACAGAGCCAAGCCTTGATGTCAGAACTATGATGATTTTCTCCTACCAAAACTTTCGAGAACTGTAGAGCTAGCTTTATAAATCGAGACTGGCAAGTTCTAGGCCAGCTAGAAGCGAGTGGGAATTGCTGAGATATAAAGTTAGCGGAAAATGAAAGCCAGAACGTAGGATAGTCACACATGAATTTGACGAGTAAATCTAACGCATGTGAACGAGAAATAGCAGAGTCGGGAGAAGGGTCAAAATCAGGCGACCACTTATCGAGCAGATTCCACAGAGAGCTGAAGTGAACGATTACCCAATGAGAGTTATATTTCGCAATAAATAGCTTTGAATGCGCAGGTGTGACATTGTACCTATGCTCGGAGTCAGAAGAAGTATGTGAGCGATTGCCGAGTATGTCAAGAAGGCCATAAGCCACGGCCAAAGCGCGACGAGGAGATGTAAGACGATAATGCTGAAAAGAAGGAGTAGAAGGTAAGTCGTAAGAAAAATCTGAGGCGTCGAAAGTTGAATAGTTTTTGAGAAAGAAACCTATATCATGGAACAGCGAATTGAGACGAAAAAGAACAGAGGCGAGAGCTGTGAGTAAAGCTGGACGACTCTCTAAACCAATTAGGAACGCCTTTAAAGTTCTGACTACATCGTGATACAGTTGCTGGACCGACGGAGCTGCTGATAGTAGCGGTAGCAATCTGACAAGAATATACTCCCATACATGCTCTTCCGCTATTAATAGCGACAGTATGTCAGGCGATCGATTGCACAGCACGCTTATAGCTTGCAAGCTGTCTTTTGCTAAATTGATGACACCTGGGGTCAGCTTGGGAGCTCTGTGAGCAGAGTCGTAAAGTACTAGGATACCATCACGGAATATTACTTGTACCAGTCTTAATGAAACTTCGGGGCGTTGATCCGTAGGAATAGACTGTGATTCTAAAGACAAGATCTCGTTCAGTAGGTCTCTAAACGCTGATTCATTAGCGTCCATAATATCAAATTACTAGTTACTTTAGTCAGGTCATAAACCATTGAATCCGCAATAATTAGGTAGATGTGTGCTAGAGAGAAAGAACCCGTGCAAGAAATATTTCCCGCTGGTAGATTGACTATCACTGTTGTCACTAGCGACGCGATTTCTATGAATAACGGAATAAATCGACTGATAGGGTCAAGGGTAAATTTTGGCGGTTCGAAACCAACAAATCCAGCCCCCCCCCCCGCGCACAAGTAAACCACATCCCTTCTCCTCGTCTTTCTTTCCTTCTTCATTACACTGGCTCGTCACTCATTTGAACAGAAAAAGCATTCGAAACCAAATAATATGAGTAATACTCAAAAGGATGATAAGGCTTTTTCTAAGGCCATGCATGGCGAAAAGTCTACTTCTAAGAAGGGGTTCACAGCTGCACTATCCAAAGACCAAGCGGCGCTGAACCTTGCCTCCGAGCGATACTTTCAATTTTTCAAGAAGAAGAAAGGTGCTGACGAAAACGATGAAGATCGTGAAGGTCGTCTTGTAGACTATGCCGCGCTAACACGCCATTACTACAACCTGGTAACTGACTTTTACGAGTACGGATGGGGTGCCTCTTTCCATTTCTGTCGCTACTATCCCGGTGAAGCTCATATGCAGGCCATTGCGCGCCATGAGCACTATCTGGCCTACAAGATGGGTATCCAAGCCGGAATGAAAGTTCTTGATGTTGGATGCGGTGTTGGAGGCCCTGCTCGCGAAATTGCACGCTTCACTTCTGCTAACGTCGTAGGACTTAACAACAATGACTACCAAATTGAACGTGCTCAATACTACTCTAAAGTCGCTGGTCTTGAAAATCAGGTCACTTTTGCTAAGGGCGATTTTATGAACATCGAGTTCGACCCTGAAACTTTCGATGCGGTCTACGCTATTGAGGCCACTGTACATGCTCCCTCTTTGGAAGGCGTCTATGGCCAAATTTACAAAGTCTTGAAGCCTGGTGGGGTCTTCGGCGTATATGAATGGGTAATGACCCATAATTTTGACCCTGAAAATAAAGAACACCGTGAAATTCGATATGGAATTGAGATCGGCGACGGTATTCCTCAAATGTTCTCCGTTGATGTCGCAATTGAAGCTTTAAAGAAGGTTGGCTTTGAAATTGAGTACCAAGAAGATTTGGCTGATCGCGATGATGAAGTCCCTTGGTACTACCCCCTTTCTGGCAACCTTAAATATGCCAGATCTCTCACTGATCTCTTGACGGTTTTCCGTGTCTCGCGCATCGGCCGTTTCATAACCACTCTGTCAGTTGGTGCTCTTGAAAAAGTGAGAATTGCTCCTAAAGGCTCTGTAAAGGTTACCAACGCTTTAGAGGAAGCTGCTGTCAACCTTGTAAGAGGTGGAGAAGAAAAAATATTTACCCCTATGATGCTTTTTGTCGCGCGCAAACCTGCTAACGCTTAGTGTTTTTTAGTCTCCTTTGGAAGGAGAAGGTAAAATAAATCTATAATAGAATCCATTTTCTTCCTAGATTAAGATAAAAGTAATCTAGTTATTGCTACATGTTTATCTAATAAGGTCACTGCATCATTTCTATAGTAGAGAATACTAGAGCTTCCTCAAGCGAGCAGTTTTGGAAAAGAGCTAGCGTCAATTTTACCATCAGCCACCAGTTCATTAGCAATTTCCACAAATTTTTCCTTTTTATCGCCTGCTTCAGAGAGCTTGGAGGCGGAATTTGATAGTTGAACGTCATCCATAGCTTCGATTAAGGACTCAATTTCAGCTTCAAAATCAGTGTCCTTTGCAGCAGCCTTAATCGTGCGCTTAGATTTCTTTCTAGCATTTTTAGCAGCTTCTTTGTTCTTCTTCTGCGATTCACGCTGTTCTTTAGCTCTGCGTTCTTCTTCCTCTTTTCTTTTAGCTTCTTCTTCAGCAGCTTTCTTGGCATCTTCAGCAGCTTTGCGGCTTTCGGCTTCACGCTCCCACTTAAGACGCTCTTTCTCCTTCTTCTCTTCCACACGGAACTTCCTCATTCTTGGGTCTTTATTGAAAGCTGCATCAACCATGCTGCGAAGTCTAGCAACGTCTTCGGTTTTAGCTTTTGCTCTAGCAGCCTTGTTCTTCTTTTCAATGTGTCGCTTGTTGTCACGATTGTCAGAGTCATCAGGGACATCTTCGTCTAGGTACTCAAAAGACCTCCAGGAGTCAAAGTTAAACCAGAATTTATAGAATGCTTCCACTTCTTCTTTGCTAGAATTCATATCACCAAGCATAGGCACTGGTTGAATTTTTGAGAAGCGAGCTTCTGCTTCGAAGAATTTACCCCATCCTTCTATGAACTCGTCCTCAGTCAGTTTCTTGCTATTGTAGTTTTCGGGCGGAGGAACGTCAGCGCCTTCATCTACAGAATCAAACTGCCTACGCTTGACCGGGTCCATCAGAACCTCAAAGGCCTTCTGGAGGCATTTGAAAAAGCGATCGTCATCTATTGCACCTTGCGCAGCCTTCTTATCAGGATGATGCTTCAATACCTTTCGCCTATGAGCACGCCTGATCTGGTCTTCGGTCGCTCGATATCTCAACTTGGATAAGCCAAGTGCAGCATACAGGTCGAGCTCTTTCCATTCTTTAGGATCGTGCTGTAAAATCAGAGGATCTTCAGGCTCATCACCAAGATCGTCTTCTTCTGGCTCTTCAGTTGCAACATAGTTAGCAGCTTGTTCGATCTTTTCATCCTCAGACCAGGTGCGTCCTCGTAGAATTCTTCTAGCATGAGACAAGAAAAACGGCCCTGCACATTCGATCTTGCGGTTAACGAATGGGCTAGGGCTTCCGTACACTTTGTTGGCTTGACCAGCAGCATGCGTTAGCTGCACAAGTGATTCTGCAGCAGCCATATTACTTGTTAATATAATCAATTACGCGATCGTCAATAATAGATTATCGGTAATAACTATAAGTAAGAACTAATATGGATTTTCGCAGTTTTAATTTTTCAAATAAAGTTCGGTAATATTTAAGATTGGTTGTTGTAGAAACTAACCAAATCTCTGTTGTGGGGTGTCAGTAGATGACCGTGTAATTTACAATACGGTTTGTTGACTAAAACCGCTAAAAAATTACTGGCAGAACAGGAAAAGTCATGCAATCAGAAATGAAAACAGGAATTGTTACTTAACAGCGCAAGAAAAGTGTAATTGAAATTTTGAAAAGAGTTAATAGCATAGAAACCAAGTGAATTTTGCATTATAGGTTTATGTAAACTACATAAGGCATGAATTATGCGTGCAAATTTGAACATTTGGCCCTGAGTTTGTTGCAACGCTGTGACACAGGTTCACGTTTTTCATCCTTGTATGACACTGGCTAATGTCGCTGTTCACTGACGCTTTTGCTTTATTACACCTCTAAATATGCATATATCAAGCTCAAATATCTCGTGATATGAATTGATAGAGAGAGAGTTACAAAAAGAACGACCTTATATACGGATAGCTTAAGGCACTAGATCTATATTTCAAATCGATGAAGTGAAGAATTAGATATGATTGTCTTTTGCCTTTTAGTTAATCATGAGCGGATACACTATTAATTCGAACGATTGACACTTTAGCTTTGCAATGTAGATGTAAAGTATGATATGGAAGACTGAACAGAATATACTGTTTATTTCACTAAGCGTGAATGTCGTCGAACAATATTTTGTAAGGAAACCCAAAAAAGCATTTAACAACTAGAGATTTTTTGCCAACCATGTCGTGAAGCAACTGATAGTTTACAGTACATATAAATGACCAATGCTAAATGTAATCCAGTATAATTGGCTCTTTATATTACTAAAAAACTGGCATAGATTAGTTATAGATAATATTTTATAGCAGGAAACCTCACCTATATAAAAGCTCATTAAGTTTCTTCCAAACATTTTAGAGTTCGAAGTTGTTAAAAACATAGAGCTATTAGCATGACTTCTATTAAATCGATCTAACAAGTAATAAAGTCACAGGCATATTAATCCATTTTTGTGAAGATAATAACTAAAAACAAGCATTTTAGATCGTTTTGCTTCCAGCCTACAAGCTAAGAACTATATCTTGGAGAAAGCTTAATCATTGCGATTATTCTCTTAATACGATGAAATATTTGTTTCGCGCTTTTAAAGTCTATCTACAACATGTTATACAATATTTAGACTAAGAACATTGGGCTTGATAGTACCATTTTATTACAAAATTCTTTTAGTCATTCCTAAGGACCAAACACGACAGAGAAATATGCCGTTTTCCGGATCATAATTTGCGGCCTTGTTTTTTAAACTTTTACACTAAAATATAAACTTTCCTCAGACACTTTAGTTACGAAAACAGGTGGGGTTACAAAAGCAGTAACGCTGAGAGTTATCTTTACAGAACACTTACTCGTTACTAGTTCCATCAGATCATATTCCATTTGCTTTTAGAGCTTCGATCCAAGATTAAGTAGACTAAGGTAAAGTTTATAGAGGGTTTCGGCTCCGACTTTCTCACTAAGCTTGACCGCCTGGAATTCGTATATAAGCGTAATCTCTTGCATGGCACGGCTCTTATCTTTGGCCGTATTATACTCTTCCGCGACACATGACTTGGGGTTTTTTGCTCATAGCTTGCTATGTATCTGCATTGGAATCTATTACATATAGACCTCTCCAGTGGCAGCAGCTTAACTTCTTACACACGACCGATACACATGGCTGGCTTGCAGGTCATCTTAACCCTACGTACGGTGCCGATTGGGGAGACTATTTGTCCTTTGTTTCTCACATGAGAAACTACTCTAATGAGAATAATATGGATCTTGTTGTTGTTGATACAGGTGATTATCACGATGGCACTGGACTTAGCGATATCACCAACCCGCGCGGTCGAGAACTTTTGCCCATTATGCGAGAACTTGACGTCGACCTAATAACTTTAGGCAACCATGAACTATACGTTGGTGCTATCACTATCGATACTGTCAAACAAATGGCAGATTACTATGGTGAGAAATTCATTATCGCTAATGTTGAAGTATGGGACGAAGAGAAGAGTGACTATGTTACATTTGCTCCAAGGTACCGCCGCTTTACCACCCCGAATAACGGACTCAATGTCCTTGCTTTGGGTTTTATGTTCGACTTTACAGGTAACTCAAATATTTCTCGAATAACTTCCGTTGAGGAATCTGTTCAACAGGAATGGTTCTTTCAAGCAATGACCGCTGCACCTTTCCCGGATGTCATCTTGCTGGTAACTCATATACCTGTTAGGGATATGAGTGAAATTGATGCCTTGCACAAAGCTGTTCGTGAATATTACCCTGATATACCGATTCAGATTTTTGGTGGACATTCTCACATTCGTGATTACGTGGTTCTAGACTACAATGCCACGGCGATTGAATCTGGTAGATATGGCGAAACACTTGGCTTTGCTAGCATAGGAGGATTCGACTGTTATGATTACTCGTTTGAAAGAAGATATATTGATTTTTCAAAGAAAAATTTTTACTATCACTCTAATAAAACCGAAGATAATTTTATGACAGAACAAGGGCTCCATGTCCGAGAGCAGCTTACAAATCTAAGCAACGCTTATAATCTTTCTGATGTATACGGATATGTCCCTAATGATTATTATCTGGCTCAAACCCCTTATGCGAGCAATAACAGTCTACTTACACTAGTGGAAAACAAGATTCTTCCTCGCTTAAAAGGGACCGTTGGTCGTAACGATAAGCCCAGAATGATTTTAATCAATTCTGGAGCTTTCCGTTATCATTTAGAAGCAGGAAATTATACACTAGACACTCAATTCCAAGTTGCTCCTTTTGATACACACTGGATATACTTTAAGGATCTGCCCGTTCGGTTAGCTAGAATTGTTGTTCCTTTACTGAATGGTGTTGACCATATTTGGGAATCTGAAATATTCAATTCTAGTATTTTAGGAGTTCCTGAAAATATATATGCAAATGGAGAAAAAATTAAAAGAGCTCTTGCTGACTCTAATGCGCAAGGCTCTACCCGCATGACCGGGAAGCGTCCTAAAGGCTACGTTACATGCGATGACTATGACTGTGATGGCGATGATGTTTACCATACGGGTGGTACAATATACGCGCTTCCTAATGTGATTGCAGCCGTGCAGAATATAGACTCTGATTTGAATTTTGAGACTGATACCCATACAATTGATTTAGTCAGCTTAAAATTCGTTGCTCCTTTCATACAGGCTGTTTTGCCCAATACTACCGCTTTGACTTATGAGGAATATGGAGGTATAATGTTAAGAGAACTAATTACGGAATACGTTGTTGAGAATTGGGGCAATATAGTAGATTAATTATGGCTAGTGATTGATCTTCTCCTTTCAAAAATACCTCATTTACATTACATACATTGTGTGCGTAATCTCCTAAAACCTTATTTCGCTCTATTGTAAGGAAAATCGGTACTCTTCCGTTCCCACTAATTCTCCTTCACCTGAGTTCACTTATCTAACCAAGCAAAATGGTTTCGAATTTAGCTGATTCGATATCTTTTTTATCATTTCCCACTAATTCCGAAGAGACTTATTATAAAGCCATCGACTTTTACAAGAAGTTGGGCTTTGAAGTCACTCAGGAATGGGATGTCTCACATCCGGCTCTACATAGGACTGCCGAACAGAGCGCGGAGTCGGTCAAAGAGTCTTGGATGCTTGCTATATCTGGCGAATCATCTGTCACAGTAAAGATTCGTCTTACTAAAGGTGCAATAACCCAAGAAATTCCCAGTAAAGTCCCCGATTTTAGAGCAATTGAGCCCTCGTTTGTATTACGAACAAGCGAAATGGAAGAGGTTCGCAACATGCTGAACAGCCTCGGCGCCCCTCTCCAGGGATTTCCGAATTTGGAATTTCCTATTGAGCTTTATACAATTGATCCACTAGGAAATGCCATTGGCTTTACTATCCATACCACCGGCGTATCTGCCGCTCCTGTTGCTTCCCATGCCTCTACTCCGAATCAATCTTGCGGCTACTTGAGCTCAAGGGGATCTGTCACCTCTTTTTCTGCGAAAAAGAAGAAAATCGGTATTCTAACGTCTGGAGGTGATTCTCCTGGAATGAGTGCTGCTGTCAGAGCAGTGGTAAGAACAGCTATTTATCGTGGTTGTGAAGCCTATGCAGTCTATGACGGTTACAATGGCCTTGTTGAAGGAAAATCTGGGATCAGGAAAATGGACTGGCAAGATGTCAGAGGTTGGCTTTCTGAAGGTGGAACATTAATAGGAACTGCCAGGAACGCAGAGTTTAGAGAAAGACCTGGCCGTTTGAAAGCCGCCAAGAATCTAATTGATAATGGCATTGATGCCCTGATAATCTGTGGCGGTGATGGTTCTCTTACTGGTGCTGACCTTTTTCGCAGCGAATGGCCTGGTCTTTTGGAGGAACTTATAGCAACCGGCCAGGTAACGGAAGAAGCGTGTAAGGGTAAAGAAACTCTTACTATTGCAGGCTTGGTTGGATCCATTGACAATGATATGGCCGAGACAGATGCAACCATTGGAGCATATTCATCGTTAGCTCGAATCTGTCAAATGGTGGATTACATTGATTCTACTGCTCAATCACATGCTCGAGCTTTCGTTATTGAGGTGATGGGTCGCCATTGTGGATGGCTCGCTCTCATGTCTGGTTTAGCGACTAACGCAGATTTTATTTTCATTCCCGAGAGACCTGTGCCCCACGGTGAAGACTGGTCAAAGGAAATGCGCGAAACTGTTCTCCGTCATAGAAGGAAAGGTAAACGTAAAACTGTCATCATTGTTGCCGAAGGTGCTATTGATGATGATTTACAGCCTGTCACAGCTACTATGGTACAGAAAGTTTTGTCCGATGATCTAAAGTTGGATTGTCGTATCACGACTCTTGGTCATGTTCAACGTGGTGGACCGCCTTGCGCTTACGATCGCATGCTGGCAACACTTCAGGGGTATGATGCTGTTGACGCTGTGCTATCCGCATCTCCTGACGTCCCATCTCCTGTTATTACAATCAGAGAAAACAAAATTTGCCGAACCCCTCTCATGGAAGCTGTTGCTCTGACAAAGTCTGTTGCAACTGCTATCAAAAAGAAAGACTTTGACACTGCGGTCTCGTTACGAGATTCTGATTTTCAGGATTCTTACAAGTTTTTCAAGCTAATCAACAACTGTGAAGATCCTGCAAACAAGGTTCCAGAAAACAAGAGGCTGAATATTGCCATCATTAATGTTGGTGCCCCGGCTGGTGGTATGAATGCTGCTGTACGAGCTGCAGCTATATATTGTTTTGCTAGGGGACACAAACCTTATGGTATATATAACGGTTTTACAGGATTGGTGCGACACGACTCTGTCAAAGAATTCGACTGGCTAGACCTTGACAGGTGGGCTACTAAAGGCGGGTCCGAAATTGGTACAAACCGTAATACGCCAGATGTTGACATGGGTATGGTTGCATTTTATTTCCAGAAGTACCGATTTGATGGATTAATGATTGTTGGAGGGTTTGAAGCTTTCACTTCGCTTCATCAGTTATTTAAGGCCAGAGAATTTTATCCTTCTTTGCGCATTCCAATGGTGTGCTTACCGGCAACTATATCCAACAACGTTCCGGGATCTGAATATTCTTTAGGTTCAGATACTTGCTTGAATGCTCTCGTTGAATACTGTGACGTGATAAAGCAGTCTGCCTCTGCTTCTAGACGTCGTGTATTTGTGGTTGAAGTGCAGGGAGGAAACTCTGGCTACATTGCTTCTTATTCAGGTCTGGTCACCGGTGCAGTTGCAGTGTATACTCCTGAAGAAGGGATTACATTAGAGGTGCTTGCCGAGGATATTGGCCGGATAAAGAATAGTTTCTATACTGATCAAGGAGAAAACAGGGCAGGAAAACTAATTATTCGCAATGAAAAATCGTCGTCTTTATTTTCGACCGAGTTTATTGCAGCAGCAATTAAGGAAGAAGGTAATGGTAAGTTTGAAGCCAGAACCGCTATTCCTGGGCATGTACAGCAAGGAGGTATGCCATCGCCTATTGATCGTATACGTGCGATTGGATTAGCAGTACAGTGTATGAAATTTCTGGAAGACAAGCAGGCAAATCCGCAAGAGATTCTTGCTAACCCGGAAACTGCTGCTGTACTTGGAATTAAAGGAATCCGAAGAATTTTTTCACCTGTTGACAAGTTATATGAGTTTGATACAGAATTGAAATGGCGTCGACCGCTTTCGAGGCACTGGTATACCATGAAGGGGGTAGGCGACATGTTAGCCAGCTTTCCTAGCGATATATGAAATCAAGAAGTGAAGCTCGAGGCAATACCACTACTTTGAATATACGTACAGAATAAGGAAAAGTTTAAAATTAAGGTAGAGATATTGTCATTAATTAGTTTGGGTGTAATGGGATTTTGTCAGTTTGATGGAGTTGAGCTCATTCAGATGGTCCTTATCCAAGACGTAGCGATCTAGTTCTAGAGGGACGAAATCAGTTTTAAGGAGTCTGCTCTTCTTAGTTTTAGGAGTAGGAGCCTTTTCATTCTCTTGTATGTAGAATCGACGAAGCAGCATTATAGCATCTTCTCTGTACAAGCCTGGAAAGACTTTGAATGGAGACATTATAGGTGATTTATCAGCATTAACTCGTAGTACGGAACCGCAGCCTCCAAAGCGGTCATTTGCACAACCAAAGTAAACGGCTCTTATGCCCAGCTGTCTTAATGCCGCAGCACACATTACGCAAGGTTCAACAGTCACATATAAATCGACATTCGCGAATATATCGGCAGTATAGGTTTGCAGTATTTGTTCTATTCCCAGGAATTCAGCATGCCGCGTACCACATAAAGATCTATTTGTATCGTTAATTCCAGTAGCTAGAATCTCTCCATCTGCCACAAACACCGCACCGACTGGAACTTCATCCTTTTGCAAAGCAGTTTCAGCAAGCTTAATGGCTATTTTCATGAACCGCTCATGATTCATATTTGGGAAATATAGGAATAAGAAAAAATGGAAGAGGAAAAAAGTTGTTCGAGAAATAAGTGAATAAGGTTTTATTTCCTGGTCATATAGGACTAGGTTTCTCACATCCTTCTTACCGTTTAACTTGCCATTGGGATAGACTAAAGACCAGCTAAACAGAGGTTGGTTAATTTATTACTGTTTATTTAGTATAAAAACTATTCTTTTCTACAGAATTGGAAGCTAATATGGATGTCAATCCACTGACACCAACGACTAGACCGTTACAAGACTCTTTCATAACAGTTCGTATGATCAAATCGTTCGAGTACCGGACGTTTACAAGCGTTGTGCTGCGTCACGTTGATTTGACCACCTTGACGGGCGCGCAATTATTAGAAATAATGAAAAACATAGTGCATACGGAAAACGGATACAAACCCTATAAATCGTGCGTGGATCAGTTCGACACCGTCAAAATCTATTCCAAAGCCCATGGGACTAAAACTATGAACTTAATTGTAAACCTTGAAGACGATAATACCACCTTGATAGAAAATCTTGATTTACCATTATCGCAAGCCGGGGTAGAGAACGAAACTGAGCTGTCTATTTTCAACAGAGATCTTTACGAGAAATATAAAGCAAACCCAGTGGATAAATGGGTCTAACTGATCGAATTTGCAAAACTGTCGACCTTAATAAGAGATTGAATGCTTTAACTTCAATAAGTAAAACATTTGTTTCCGCTAATAAGAACGGTCCCCTAGCGAATAAATATGCCGTAATAAAAGATAATATATGTACATCAGATCTTCCAACTACTTGTGCTTCTGAATCTCTACGAAATTATATATCTCCTTATGAAGCTACTTGTGTTACTCTTTTGAAACATGCAGGTGCGATTGTGATTGGAAAGGCGAATCTCGACGAATTTGGCATGGGATCCACTAATACAAACACAGCTTTTGGTCACGTTGTCAACTCGGCCTACAGTCCACAATCACTTCCGCGAACTGCTGGTGGTTCTTCAGGAGGCAGCGCTGTTGCTGCTGCCTCAGGAATGTGTGATTTTGCACTCGGAACAGACACTGGTGGCAGTGTCAGACTTCCTGCCGCCTACTGTGGTACAGTAGGCTTTAAGCCTACGTATGGTTTAATTTCTAGAGTCGGAGTAGTCGCATTTGCTCAAAGTCTAGATACTGTCGGTATACTTTCTAATGACCTGGACACTCTTACAAACGTCTTCAAAGTCTTAAACCAATACGATTCAAAAGACCCTACTAGCTTGGCGCCCGATATACGTCGAAAAGTTGAAGATTATAAAATACCTCGTACACTTCGAATAGGCTTGCCTCTTGAATGCAATCCCTCAGATATAAGCCCAATCGTGCGCCAGAAGTGGACGGAGATACTACAAGCTATGCACAACGATGGCCACAAGATATATGAAGTTTCTATACCGACGATTCCTGCCGCGTTGTCAACTTATTATTGCATTTCAACTGCAGAATGCTCATCTAATTTAAGTCGTTTTGACGGCATTCGCTATGGCTACCGGGATGTTGATGAACCGGATGTTGCTCCGTATGAAGACGCTGATTTGTGGTATGCTGCCACTAGACTGAAAGGGTTTGGAGACGAAGTGCGCCGGCGAGTTCTTCTTGGAACTTATAGTCTTTCTTCTGGTGCTTACAACTCTCATTTTGCACAAGCGTTGAAAGTTAGGAGAAAATTGCAATCTGACTTCGACAGCATATTCAGGGCCGCAAACGTGCTCCATCCAAATCAAAAAAAAGGTCACCAAGATGGCGTCGATATTTTAATAACTCCAACCACAACCACTAGTGCTCCTACTCTGCATGATGTCTACAGTACGGCTTCTCCCATAGATGCGTACGTGAACGACGTTCTTACTGTGGCCCCCAATTTGGCCGGATTACCAGCTATATCTCTGCCTTGTCAACGCCCAGGAGAGCCACCGATTGCAATTCAAATTGTTGGCCAATTTGGTAAAGATGAAACCGTTCTACAATGTGCCCGTTACGTCTCACAACTGGTCCAATCCTCTCAATAATGCCAGGATCTTCTAGATTGTGAATTACAGAAATATACTATATCACTTAATTAAACACAACTGTTTATTGTGTCCTCCGCCTATATAATTGTTTAGCGCCTTCATAAACGAATTATATTTGGTTTCGGCGGAATCCGATTCTTTCCACATAAATTCTTCCACGGGAACATCCTTAAACTCGCCATTTCGATATAAGGCAAGTATCTCTTGAATCATTTGCTGTTTTTCCTTTGGGTGCCTGTTAGACCAAGCAGTAACCCATTCTCCATGACAATGAATATCTTTAAATATGAATAAACTGGGTGGTAACGTAATTGGCTGCTTCGCCATAGCACCATAGGTTACCATATGTCCGCCTGGCGAAAGTTGTCTCGCAATGTTCAAGGTGGATTTGCCGCCTATACAATTCAATGCAAGCTTTATTGGAGACCCGTTTGTGATTTCTTTGAGCGTTTCTTTAAAATCACGGCCGCTAATTTCTTCGTCGGTTACGACAGCATCTGCGCCAATGGACTTAAGATCAGCTATTAGATCACCAAGCTGTGGTCTATTGCGAACCACGTTGATAGAACGAAATCCCCAAAGCCTTCCCAGTTGAATTGCCGCACGGCCAACTCCGGAATTGGCACCGTTCTGAATAAAGAAATCACCGGGCTTCATATCAGCAAAGTCTTTAAGCATGCGGTAGGCAGTACAAGGATTCACTGATATAGTAGCTGCTTGCACTTCTGTGTTCCCTTTGCTTGGAACGAGAGTTAACTGATCAGGTTTAAATTCAGCATAAGTCCGCCAGGTACCTGCGCTCACTTTCTGCATAACAGCCCAGTCACCTGGCTTAAAGCCAACCACATTGTTACCTGTTTCAACTACTTCGCACAATCCCTCATTGCCGCCAATAGCCAATGGGGTTTCGCCTAAATAACTATGAAACACAGGTTTAGAAGGATAAACTCCCTCGATTTGATTGATATCCGCGGGATTAATCGGCCAAGCGAGAAATTTCACTAGAATACTATCCGGATTAGCAATAGGATCGGTATTGATGCTATACTCGTGCAGTTTTAGTACTTTGGTTGGGTCGCCAAATTCAGTAAATCCAATCGCTTGGGATTTTAAATGCAAACGTCTAAAATGGCATAAACGATTGATCGCAATTCGAGTCATTTTTAAAAGAGGTAATTATTCAGGCTTCCTACAACTTCTCGCCTTCTATGTAGGCGAATGAGATCCGCTAACCCTAAAGGTCTGCTCTGTTCGATGTCCTCGCTCCGTTGCTAAGGTGCATACCCATCCGTGTAGCTGAAGTTTAAAATGAAAAGCAATTTGCCTATCTACTGATCCAATATTCAACGTCATATTCTTAGAAAGATACACTTTTCGATTAGTATCGTGGTGCATGCGCACAGGGCAGCATTTCTCTGATACTTATATAGAATTGACTTCCTTGTGAGGAAAATGCAATGAAACGAAACAGGATAGTCCTTCATCATAACACATCACAATAGGTTTGCTCTGGCAAACGTACAATAAGTCGATATTTTCCCAAAGAGTCGCGTCGCGTCTTAGTAATTTTCGGACCTCGCGAAAATCTTGATTTTTTTAAAGTGGCTCTTATAGCGGCCCAAACGCCGCAAAAACACTCAAATATTGCTCCATTATGCATATCATACCTTTAAGGAGTGTTTCTGCAGCTGGTGACAGTTTACTGAGAAAATCGTGAAAATCGCAGAAATCGCAGAAATCGTAAAAAACACTAAGGGTATAGCCTTGGAAAATTTTCAGATTTCACGAAAACCTTGATTTTTTGGAAGTGGCTTTTAAAGCCTCTAAAACGTCAATAAATACTCAAATAACCTGTCATTATGCTTAGCATACCTTCAGAGCCTCTTCCAGGCATTTCGCGCGGTTCATAGTTTGCCAATACAATCGTGCAAATTGTAATACTCGTAATACTCGTAAAAACCACCAAGGCCACCTGCCTCGACTTTGTGCAACATGCCATTGTCTGACGGGCTAGATCGTCATAGATCAGAGCAGCTATTTTGTCTCTCTGTTCGTATTAACTGTCTTGCCTTAAACTCAGATCCCTTCACTTCGGCTTCCATACTTTATCAGCGGATCGCGATTGCTAGAGACCTAGCCTTTCACGCGATC
>JAJLWG010000003.1:0-218523 GCA_030570615.1 Tortispora mauiana
ACTAGTATTACGAGTATTACAATTTGCACGATTGTATTGGCAAACTATGAACCGCAAGAAATGCCTGGAAGAGGCTCTGAAGGTATGCTAAGCATAATGACAGGTTATTTGAGTATTTATTGACGTTTTAGAGGCTTTAAAAGCCACTTCCAAAAAATCAAGGTTTTCGTGAAATCTGAAAATTTACCAAGGCTATATACCCTTAGTGTTTTTTACGATTTCTGCGATTTCTGCGATTTTCACGATTTTTTCAGTAAACTGTCACCAGCTGCAGAAACACTCCTTAAAGGTATGATAGGCATAATGGAGCAATATTTGAGTGTTTTTGCGGCGTTTGGGCCGGTATAGGAGCCACTTTAAAAAAATCAAGGTTTTCGCGAGATCCGAAAATTTACTAGGACGCGACGACCCCACACTTAAGAAAGTTTGGACTTTGGGGTACGAGTGCCAGAGCAAACCCATAGTGATGTGCTAAGATGAAGGACTATCCACTTCTGTCAGAATAATCTGCAGAGAGAATTACTGCTATTGCGTTGGTGATTACTACTATAAAGGGATTGGCATTAACCAAAATTATGAGCGTGCTGTGTCATGCTACGAAAAGGCCGCTGAAATGGGAACCGCACACATTCTCTACGGTGATAATCCAAGTTTAACAATTAATCCATTGGTCTATATTCGCTATCAAATGATTACACCTTAATAGAATATCAATTTGGGTGTTGTAAAGGGCTTGCTATCTGAGGTTCTGAAAAATTGGCTGCTAATCAAAATATATAATTTCAGGCATTCTCATAGTCGATCTAAGTACGTCGTTCGATAGAATAGAAGTATAGCAAGCGGTCAACGAATTGATTCTGCCCGTTTGGCGTTGTGATTGAACGCTGTAAGCTTTTATATTGAATCTTTATGCGCAGTCCATGAAATATCTACAAGTAGGATCATCCATTGTCAATGGTGCGGTCATGCATTTGATATAGCGATTCCAAAAGCAAGTACTATGACCTTTGTCTTTGAGCCCACTTAACTAATATGAATCAAGTACATGTGTATTAAAAGTGCTTCCGTCATGTTATAGTGGGATCTAATGTGGTTTGCCTGCATATTATCTGAGGCCTAGCTAAGCTCCTGCATCACTATGTTTACGCTAGCTTCTCACTGATAGTCCTGAAATATGAATGGGTCTTATCCCTTTGAAAGCGTGTCAAGTATCAACTGTTAGATTGACCAAATTCCTGTTTGAAATGAGATATCTTGCAGAATTGGGCTAATTGTTCCGCATTTGAGATATACATTATTCCTATTGTAACTCCGCTGTATACGAGTTCGCCTACGGGAAGTATCAATTACAACAAAAGGTTATGAAAAAGATTATCAAGCATAGCAACAAAAGAAATAATGAAGAGGAATTAAACAGGAGTATAACTAATAAACAAACACGGAACGGACCATCCAATACCTGTTTATAAGACTCGCTGAACCAACAAGCATTACCACAACACAGATGAAAATTAATAAGGGCGTAGTCAAAACAATATACTAGGGACACTAACTGAAGAAGAATCTAATGATAAAAAATCATTGTCAGCAAAGATTCAATCCATTACTGAGTTTTACAGTTCTGTGGATCTTCGGGATTGGCAGCATCCGATGCTCCATTTTCATTTTCACCATTATCAGAATCCTCGTTGCCTTCATCACCGTCCTCTTCATCATCAGAATCGTACTCGTCTTCGTCGAGGCCTTCGTCATCCTCATCTTCATATTCATTGGCTTTACCGGTGTACCAGTCAATAGCATGTGGGATTAGCTTTTCCTTTATTTCTTCACCTAGCTCATGATCGCTTTGCAGCAATTCGCTTAATTCCTCTTCATCAAACTGTGACTCATCATCCTCATTTTCGAGGTCCTTTGCCGAAGGCGGGGAGAAGAATAAAAAGAAAGAAGGAACGGGTACGACTTTCTGAATCATTCGAATAGCGTTAGTTCTCTTATTACGCTGCTTTCGTACTTCAATTTCGGTAGTCAGATTCTTTTCAGGTGATTTCCAGTCAATCTCGCATCCTTCAGCATAATCATAGACAAAGTCGCCAAAATAAAACACATCATCGTGGTAATAATAAGTTTTTGTTAATACCTCATTGGAGAAAAAATCATTCTCATCAAAGAAAAATTCAAGTTTGAATCCAGGACGATCTAAATAAGAGAGGCGAATATCTGTGAGGAACTTTAATGCTTCTTCGTCACGGTCCGTAATTATTTCAGCTAATGCAGATAGATTCTTCATAGCAGTAAGCCAAAATTCAGGTATTCCTTTGGCATCTTCAGGAACACCAATATCAATTTTTTCGCGAATATCTAGAGAATCTGATGATTCGTCCGTCTGGCCTGCAGATCTGGCTTCGGCAGAACCTGTATTAGGTGAAGTGTTGTGATCACCATCATCGCTTTCAGTTTCTTCTTCGGCTTCTTGCTCGGCTTCGGCAGCTTCTATTTCTTTACCACGTTTAATATCTTCTTCAGATGGCTCGATATCGCCATGAATTATTTTGGCACGCTTAACGTATAAGGGTGTATATTTCTCCAGATACTGCCTTTCGAGATCCAAAAGAGCCTTCTGGAACTCTACTTGCAACTCTGCGTGTTCATTTTGCACAGCTTTCAAAGCAGATACACGATTTCTAACGGGCTGTGGCAGCATATCGATATATCCGGACGGTTTGCCTACAAGAGTGTTCAGTTTGCCTTGTATCATCGAGACTAATGCGGGGTTCTTTGCTAAGTTAGCCAACGCTGCACGCGCATCTGGCTCTTCGGCAATTGTGGCGACTGAAGGGGCTTGACCACCACGAACACTAGCGCCAAAAGTTGTAACGGATGACGGAGTATTCTGTGGAGTAGGGGCTCCGGCCAAATCGTTTAGGCGCTTGCTCCGGATAGGTTCAGACATTGAACAGAAAATGCAGAAAAAACGAAGCTTTAGATAGACGCCTAATAAGATAGGAGAAAAAAGAAATGAGAATGAAACGTACGTCTCTTAGATTACAGCTCAGGAGCTAAAGGGCACGGGCACGTGTTAGCGAAAATGAAGGGATCGCAGGGGAGAGAGTGGGAGGGGGTTACTTGTGGTTTGTCCAGCTGTAGAGCGTATCTGTGCCAAAGCGTTTCGATGGCCAAGTGAGTGGGCAACGGGAAAGCGAAAAGCTATACAAAGAGGAGGATCGCAGACTTTTCAAAATTACCTATACTGGAAAGAATAGATTTGAAAATATTCTATGCAGTTCGAGAGATTAGACTCGTTGAGCAAAGTATCGAAGAATCTTTCGATCGGGTATATAGCTAAGTGGTTAGTGAGAGGGGGACGGAATGGATGAAAATTGCCTCTGAAATATTCCTCGCCCGTGCCCTAAGGCCGAGCAGGTTAGGAGGCGCAAGCATTGGTTGCCACGGGCATAACGGTCGGAATAAGATCGAAGAAAAGGCAAGAAAGGCTGCTTTCTACTTATAATCTAAATGCCAGTAAGATACGCTACTATTCGTCAAAGAGGTCAACTAACGTTACTTAGTTACTATAGCAACTTTTGACACAACACCCGGTGTCAAAATTAGATACTGCACTCATATACGGGGCGCCGCATGGATCGTGTAACTCTAGATTTCCTTTGTTGTGAATATATATTTATCCAATCTCTGCATAGACGACTTAACAAGAACTGCTCAAGAATGTGTGACCCTTGCGCTGACTGGGACAGAAATAACTGGGCTTAATGGGGGAGAGAATAAAGGGGAAAACTCTAATTTCCTTTCCCAATTTGACCTAGCACCTAGGAATTTGCAACCATTCTCTCACGAACCTAGCAATTGCGCGTTTGAACCTACGAAGAATCGCTCTGCTGTTTCCTCAATAGTATTTGATTATTCGCGCTTCTATCGTTTCTATCTATTTGCGCAATCTGTAGCTATTATATTCAGTTTGTTCGTCGTTATACTGATTTATAAACGCGTATAATTCTTTTTCATTGGATTATTTTGTTTGACTGCAAGAAGTGTAACTTCGTTCGAAGCAAAGGCGACTAGTGTTTCCCTTTACTTCCTTCCTCAGAATCACGTGCAGGGAAAGAAGACTCCTGTTCCTAAGCGACTGGAATAGAATTACTCAATACTTTTCTATCTATTCTCACGTATTTTGGCAAAATCGCATTTGACTGACGTTGCTCTGTTTCTATTCATAACGCAATAACACTTGCTGTAACCTTTGACCAAATGTCAGCCTACGAAATCGGAACCCGCTGTTGGCATACAGACCCTAAACTGGGATGGATAGGCGCAGAGGTGACTAACAAGTCTATAGCCGACGGAAAAGTCAACATAGAACTACTCCTTGAAAATGGCGATACCGTCACTGTTACTGCCGACGAATCTGCTCTAGAAACTGCTGGCCAACCCGCTGAAGTGTCTGTATCAACACCAGCGCTTCCTCCTTTGCGCAACCCATCTGTCCTTGAAAACCCAGAAGATCTCACTTCTTTATCTCATCTCAATGAACCGAGCGTTTTAAACGCTCTGAAAATGCGATACAGTCAACTCGGAATTTACACATACTCCGGCATTGTCCTTATAGCGACTAATCCATTTCAGAGTGTTGATAATTTGTACTCACCAGAAGTGATACAGGCATATGCTGGCCGTAGGCTTGGTGAGCTCGAACCTCACTTGTTCGCTATAGCCGAAAATGCCTACAGGTGCATGATTCGTGACAATAAGAATCAAACTATTGTTGTTTCAGGCGAGTCTGGCGCTGGTAAAACAGTCTCAGCAAAATATATTATGCGCTACTTTGCCAGTGTACAGGCTCCTGGCGTTGGTGC
Organism: Tortispora mauiana; assembly: GCA_030570615.1. Taxonomy (NCBI): domain Eukaryota; kingdom Fungi; phylum Ascomycota; class Trigonopsidomycetes; order Trigonopsidales; family Trigonopsidaceae; genus Tortispora; species Tortispora mauiana. Next base: position 4,869 of record JAJLWG010000003.1, read on the forward strand.
TAATAACTCTCCGGTCACTGGACCTACTACTCACGTTCTATCGCGAATAGAAAAAGAAATCTTAGCTACAAACCCTATTCTTGAATCTTTCGGTAATGCGAAAACGACCCGAAACGATAATTCATCGCGTTTTGGAAAGTATCTGGAAATAATGTTTGACAGCTCAGCGAGAATTGTCGGCGCCAGAATTCGTACTTACCTCTTAGAGCGATCGAGATTAGTTTTTCAGCCACCGACTGAGCGAAATTACCACATTTTTTACCAAATGATGGCAGGATTAGATGACGCTACACGATCGAAGCTGTCCCTTACAACAGTTGATCAGTATCATTATCTTAATCAAGGCGGCGACCCTGCGATCCCAAACGTCGATGACGCAGCTGATTTCCAGCTCACAAAGGACTCGCTGGCTACTGTTGGCATTGATGGCGAAATCTTTCACGAGATTTTAAAACTACTGGCTGGTATACTTCATCTTGGCAACATCCAAATATCCGCGGTCCGAAACAATGCTCATCTTCCTTCTGATGAACCTAATCTTGTCAAAGCATGTGAGCTATTGGGTCTTGATCCTGTGCAATTTGCAAAATGGTGCACAAAGAAACAAATCACTACGCGTGGTGAAAAGATTCAATCTGATCTGTCTCAAGCTCAAGCAATCGTGGCTAGAGATTCTGTCGCTAAGTATATTTACTCCACCCTTTTTGACTGGCTGGTAATGAGAATGAATAACTCTTTGGTATCCGAAGAAGCTAAGGTAAAAGCTGAAAACTTCATAGGCGTTCTTGACATTTATGGCTTTGAACACTTTAAGAGAAATTCTTTCGAACAGTTCTGCATTAACTACGCAAATGAGAAACTTCAACAGGAGTTTAACCAGCATGTGTTCAAGCTTGAACAAGAGGAGTATGTTCAGGAAGGGCTTGAATGGAAATTTATTGACTTTTATGACAATCAACCCTGTATAGATCTAATTGAAGCGAAGATTGGTGTTCTATCCCTTTTGGACGAAGAATCACGTCTACCATCTGGATCTGATGAATCTTGGATCAACAAACTTTACTCAAATTTTGCCACAGACAAGTATGAGAAATTCTTCTCTAAACCGCGTTTTGGAAAGAGTGCGTTCACTATACGTCATTATGCTATGAACGTGACTTACGAATCTGAAGGTTTTATCGAAAAGAATCGTGATACAGTGTCTGAAGGACACCTTGAACACTTGGTTACTTGCTCGAATGAGTTTTTAAATAATGTTTTCAGAGAAGTAATGGATGCTATGCCCTCACAACCTGAGCCTACGAAAGCTCCTGGAAAAGCAATCGCCCGCAAACCAACGCTTGGGGGGGTATTTAAACGCTCATTGATTGATCTCATGAATACGATAAATGAAACCAATGCGCACTATATCCGGTGTATCAAGCCAAATGAACAGAAGGCGGCCTGGGATTTTGATGGACCAATGGTACTTTCTCAACTGCGTGCTTGTGGCGTTCTTGAAACTATTAGAATTTCTTGCGCTGGCTTCCCTACGAGATGGTCTTTTGAGGAGTTTGTATCACGTTATCATATGCTTGTTCACTCTTCTAACTGGACTAAACCAATAAAGGACCTTGTGCAGGAAATTTTGGCGTCGTCGATTGAGGATACCAATAAATACGAAATTGGACACACTAAAATCTTCTTCAGACCAGGTATGCTAGCTTACCTTGAAGACCTTCGAACTAGCGCACTCGATCGCAGCGCTATAATGATTCAGAAACACGCCAGGGCACTTCATGATCGGAACGAGTATCAGAAAATGCGTTGCAGTCTTATTTTGTTGCAATCTCAATCTCGTGCTTATTTGGCTCGTAAGATGGCCCGGGAAATGCGTGATAATCGGGCGGCCACAATCATTCAGAAAAATTGGCGTGGTCACCGGGATGCCACAGCATTCATTGCCGTGAAAGCTTCTATCATTACTTTGCAAGCAAGAGCTCGCGGCGGTCTGGTTAGAAAGAAGCTTTTGGAATCAAGATACAATACTGCTGCATGCATTGTGCAGCGTAAATGGCGCAGCAACTGCAACAGAAAAGAATTCTCTGATACACGCAAAGGCATTATCAGGGTTCAGTCTTTGTATCGTGCCCGTCTTGCTAAGAAGGAACTAGGTAAGCTAAAACAGGAAGCACGTTCTGTGAATCACTTTAAGGAAATCTCCTTCAGATCCGAGGCTAAGATTGTTGAGCTTACGCAGATAGTCCGCAGTAAAGATGAAGAGATTAAAAAGCTAGAGCAAAAAATTGGGACCATTACTGCCTCTTATTCTCATATGGAAGAGCAATTCAAAACTCTCAAGGATGAATATAAAGAACTCGAAGTTCAACTGTCTGAAAAAGATAATCAGCATGAAATTGAACTCAAAGAGATGCATGCGAAGGTCAGCGAGCTAGAAAAGAGTAACAAATCTTATGTTGTCAGCAAAGAATCCAGTGCTGCTACTATCTCCAAATTACAGGAGCAGTTGCAAGAGGAGCAGAATATGAGAGCGTCAGAGAGACAGAATCTAGAAGAATCTTTTAAGAAGAGAGAAGAATGTTTGCAGGAAGAGATAACATCTCTAAAATCGAAGCCACATACCATCATGACTCCTTCTTTGGCTGGCACGCGCTCTACTTCTGCATCACATCCCCTGCTAGACGAAACTGGTGCGTTTATCGGTTTGGGTCTGGTGAACCTGTCTGCCCGAAAACCTAGATTATCTAACGATTTGGACATTTCTGCCAATATAAGCACTGGAACTGCCGCAATGGCTGGTGCTGTGACCGTCGGAATTACAGCAAATGGCCACAAGAGGTCTGCCAGTAATGTTTCGGATTCTTCTTCTGTCGACGATCGATTGGTGTCTGTTTTGTCAGATGTTCGTGGATTGTCAGATGAGGTCATGTTTGAGATTATTGACAAAGCACCAGATACAAAAGTGTTATCGATGGAGAAATCCACTTCATTGCGCGAAATATTATATCCGGCGCATATGATTAATCTTGTACTGACTGAAATGTGGCGCTATAGTATGGTTACCAACTCTGAACACTTCATACCTGATATCATGGAGAAGATTCAGGCTAGAGTTGCGAAACACAAAGGAGAAGAGATGCTCAGCGTTGCTGCTTTTTGGCTCTCTAATGTTCATGAGATTTTGTCTTTTGTTACCTTAGCAGAGTTAACACTATTAAACAACGACTATCGTAATTCTCCGCAAGGTCTTTCTGAGATTGAGTTTGAAGAATACGTTCGATTGATATCCTGCGTTATGAGTGATTTGAAAACATTGGAATTCAACATTTACCACATTCTAATGCAGGAAGTGAAGAGTGTTGTGGCGAATCTCGCAATACCTGCCATAGTTGAAACACAGCAGTTGCCAGGGTTTATTACAGAATCTAAATCGTCGTTGTTAAAGTTCCTACCAAACCGAGGGGGTAATTCCAACTCTAACGAAGGACATCATGTCATGGACGACTTAATTGTTTATCTGAATAAGTTTCAACGTGTGATGCAAATTTGTCAAGTGGACCCTACCATTACAGAATTTGCAGTTGATCAGATTCTTATTTTGATAAACGTGAAATGTTTTAACGATTTGCTTATGCGCCGCCAATTTCTGAATTGGAAGCGGGGAGTTCAAATCAACTACAATCTGACCAGACTACAGGAATGGTGTTCATCTAATGATGTACCGGAATGTTTTATGCATCTTGAACATTTGGTTGAGACCACTAAGCTACTTCAGTTAAAGAAGACTGATATAACCGAGGTTAATGTACTGGTTGAGATATGCTGGGCATTAACGCCAGCACAGATACACCGTCTACTAAAGCAATACGTTAGTGAAGGTTATGAGAAAGCCCCAGATGATTCTGTGCTTAATGCTATAGCATCGAAAGTTGGTGGCAATGATAGACTGCTACTGGAAGATGTGTCTCTTCAAGATTCAGGAACCTTTGAGGTTCCTCAACCTAGACCAGTTAAAACGCTTGAATCTTATCTCCCGAAAGAGGTTGATGCACCGCGAGTCCGACAAATCGTTGAACTTCATGCTGGTGCTCGACATTAACGCGGGAATGATTGTTTAGGGAATAATTCTACGCGAATAACGACATTGAAGCCTTGACTCCTTATTTCCTATTGTTGTAGTTATGTTCTTAAAAGAGAATACTTGTTATGATAAACAGTATATTGGAGAGCTCATCGTATCGCCGTCGAATATCAGCAGATTTTGTATTGGTTGCTCTTTTGCTACAATCAGGTTTAGGACGTCTTGAGCGAGGACTCCTCCAATGATGGCGACGACTGGGGATAGTTGAAAAGTTTCAGATGACGCCAATAAGGAGTAGGTTTCTTCTTTAAACAGACCGGCAGGAATATCGAGTTGCCTCATGACAGCCTGGGGGTCGTCCAGATTAAACCATTGAGAGAGTAGGTAAGGAACAAGTAGCGGGATTTTCAGCTTAGCCCTTGTTTTAATGCCAGAGAAGCAGTCAGCAAAATGAGACAGCTTTAATGTAGATAAAGGGACATAGGTCTCTTTCTTTTTGACGATATCGTTATCTCCATTAGGAGTTACACTTAAAACAGTGCGAGTTTTAGTTTCAGGCCCGATTCTTGGAGTGCCTGGTGAAGATTTTCTTGTGATTACAAATTCATGTGAGATCAAATCTGCAAAAATAAATCCAAATAGCCCAAAGCTGCCACCATAATAGAATGGCACATGTGATTCTCGGCATAAAACGTTGATTTTTACAGCGTCAGCGTAAGAAGCAGAGCACAGAACGACAATAGAGAAGTCCGAATAGGTCGCGGATTGAGTAGCGCGTATCTGCACTCTAGGATTCAGATCGGACACCCGATCGAGAATTGCTTTGGAAGTCCTTTTACTTCCTATATCTTTGCTCGAAAAGAAAAAGCAACTGTCTAGATCTTCAATTTGCACTTCTGCGTCGTCCTTGATGTGCAGCGAGCCGATCCCAGCTAGAGTCAAGTTTTTAGCAACTTCAGTTCCAAGACCGTTTAATCCAATCAACAACACTGAAGAATTCCGCATTCTATTCTGGCCATCTAATCCCCATAATCGAATTTGTCGATCATAAAGTGCTACTTCATCCGCGGAAATTGACTGTTCTGCCATTATTCTCGCGTTTTCGCTCGCTCGCCGTCGATGTCCAAGTTGGGAGTAGGTCGTTCTTACAATGTCGCGAACACCACTAGCGGGTGCAAACAATCTTGCCTCTGTGGCTTCTAATAGAAAACACTCTAGAATTGTCTATCAATAAGTCACACTATCTAGCGGCTTATGTATTTAACCATTAGATAGCCCAGTCCAGCCTCATATGTAGACGTTTCCACCTTTCTTTCCTATAGATTATCACATGTCACGTGACATATAGTTCTGATATATCTCTTTAATGAAAAGGCTATCAGTGAGCTTATACCGCCATTTTGTTATCTTTTCAAAACACACCTGCATTATCTACCAGGCCCCGGATCAAGTAAAAGGATCTTGCATAGATTTTTTACTGCCGTACTTTTAGATAACACACAGATCTTTCCTGTTTATATATACCACAGTCAAGCGGCTCAGCCCCACAGCTTCTCCATCTTTCTCAAACGCAGATACTAAACGGTATTGTGAACCACGCACAAGTATTACGCCGTCTCCGTTTGCTCTAACCTTTATTCCAACTAGATTATATCTGGAAATCTCTCCTCTAACCTAGTGAGACTATCTGCATTATTGTATAGCATATAAGAAACGGCGTTAGGATTTCACATTCTAGGTGCCGCACCATTGCACTTTTTTGAACTGACCTAAGAAGAGTAAACGCGCCCGCTAGCAACTCACAAAGGCGAAATCCGTTTCTAGTAACACTCTTTACTTTCTCACACTGCTTTATTGCGCATTTACAAGGCAGAGAAAGCTCCTGCACAAACCTCGGACAGCTTAGTTTTGGTCCGATTCACTCCGTTCGCTTATCGGCACACGATAAGGTTGTTGCACAGAGTTCATCTTACAGGGATACCGAAACTCAAAACACTTCAGAAAGCAAAATATTACTCTCTTAGGTAATTCCCAAAGAGCGTTTATATCATACATTTAAATCTTGATCTACTGGGCAGTTTCGAAACTTGTTGAAGTATTTGACACCTTGCTGGCATGATTCCGTCTAGTTCAAATACGATATCCTTCTCGAGACAGAACTGGAGAAGTCCTCTTAGAGCTCGGAATCGCGCCTCAGACACTTATAATAACACGAGTGACGCTCCAAGAGCACCTTTCAGACCTGAAGATATAATGTACGCAGTCACAACGCTGTTTGGAACTTCAGAGATCCAACCTCCTTCATATTTCTTTAACGCGATAGATCCTCAGCTCGAAACAGAAACTATGCATTCTGCTAAGACCGATTCAGCGGGAAGCATGTGCAGCGTACAGCTCCCCGACGGTATGACCCGCCGCACTAGGTGCAAGCTAGGATTTGCCTCGCCTGACTCAAAATACGGCAAAGCCGAGCCTATGAGTCTTGTGCTGGACCGCTATATTGGCGGTGTATACTCAGAGGATTACTCTCCTGAGAACGCACTCGATCCTTCTGCCGACAGTGTTTACTGCAGTAGCGCCTCTTCTTGCATTCTAGTGTTGCGTCACAGATCACGCCAGCCGGTATCTGTCCAGTCGATTACAGTTCGGGCGCCTTTGTCGACATCTTATACTAATCCTGTGCACCACGGTATGGCATACTTTTTTGTCGGTAAAGACGCTGGCTCTCTGTTAGACTACCTGTGCGTGAAAAGTTCGTCTGAAGCGGACTCGGCTGCTAGTCTGAAGACCTTAAGTCGAGATTTAAGAGAGGTTGTTTCCACAGGTTGTCCTTTTGAAATAACCGATACTAGCAGAAAATGCAAAGTTGAATGCGATCCGTTTAGAGCAGCTACACATATTGTGATAATGTGCTTTGACAAGACAGCGAAATTCGACGCATCAGTCGACATAGAAAGCATCAAAGTCAGCGGAATATTTGGCCCACATAAAGCTGCTGATCTGATGCTGATGTAACGTAATAAGTTACACGTTGAGGTGCAATGCAGCGAATGAAAATAAATGCAGTTTTCAGCGTTCGTCTCCGTAATCACTGCACGCGTACTTATTTCACGCAATGAACTACGATAACAAAATAATACAAGCAGTATATTAATATCCTATTGGCTGTAGTCCTTCGTCACAGAGTCCCCTACGCGGCAGTAGACGCCAGACAGCTCCGGAGAAGCTTTAGTGACCAGATTAGCGATCACCTTGCCAGGGACGTCAGGCGGCAACAGGTTAGAATTCTGCTTCAGGTCGAGAAATCTGGAATGCTCATTGGGATGCATACCCTGACCGAACTTTGTACGAATGTCGTTTTGCATTTCCGTGTCTACGACGCCGGGCGCAAATGCGATGCTAGTGAGTTCCGGCTCTTCCACGCTCAGCGTCCGCACAAGATGATTGACAGCGGCTTTGGTTGAACCGTAGCATCCCCATCCCTGGTACGGCTTGTCTGCAGCACCAGAGGAGACCATGACCAATCGAGCACGGCTTTGTAGAAGTTCCGAGTGGAATTCTTTCAGCATGCCGACGATAGAAATCAGATTAACTTGGTATGCGCGAGTCCAGTCCTTCGCAGAAGTTTCGGAGCCACAAACACGTCCAACTGGAGCCAGAGTAGCGGCATTAAATACAATTCCTGTTAATTTATCCGATCCTAGTGCTTTTCGGATGCCGACAGCAAACGTGCTCGGGTCTTCACTTATATCGCCCTTGACATACCTGAAAGCAGCAGGGTAGGATGACGCCACGCCAGTCGAACTGGAAGTATCGCTTCGTGAAACATCAATGACATTGTATTGGCTTTCGAGAAGAAATTTCACTACAGAGAGGCCGATTCCCCGGGATCCACCGGTAACTATTATCGTGGGCATATTACAGAAGTGATATCGAAATCTGAGAGGCACCCTTACTGGGTTTCATCGGAATAAGAGCATCCGCACTCTACGGAATGTTAATGTATGTATACAATGCATGTATTGAAATGGGCGGTGGAGAGTTCAATCTGAGGGAATTAAGTGAGGCCAGAAATGGATCACATCCGCGGAAATTGAAGGAGCTATTCAGCAGGCGAAATGGTGACGTCAACCTTGTTGTCAGCGTTAACGCTTGTCTTGTGAACAATGTGCATAGGATAACTGTCTTCACCCATAGCGGCATCGTAACCGCCTGGCGCGCGAATATCGAAATTCCTAAGGGAATTAACTATGCAATCCATGAGCATGTTTCTGCGTTTGTTGTAGCCATAGTAGTCCGAGAAGTTGTTCTTGTGGAAAGCTCGGATTTCAAGATTGTAACCGCCTACCGAAGGGATTCCAGTCATTTCAAGCAGTATTTGAGGTTTGAAAAGTCGAGGATTCTCCATTACAAAGTTCTTCAAAGACCTCTCTAATTGATTTCGCTTTTCCGCGTCCACAGACTGGTCCAGGGATATGGTTATTATATCAGTCTGGCTCTTAGATCGCGTAACATTGTCAATCCAAACTCGACAGAGCCAGGCATTAGACAATTGTGTGACTTGGTTACTGTCCAATCTTTTGAGAACTGTAAACAGCAGATGCATTCGCAAAACCTCTAAATGATCGCCGTTGATAACCAGATGATCTCCAGCGTCCAAAGGGTGCTGAACAAACACAAATATGCAGGAGCTGATGAACTCTTGCGCAGAAGCAGTAAACATAAACGAAAGTGCTAACAGTGATGTAGCTGTTGTGGTTAATACCGTGCTCAAATCAGGAGAAACAAGGGATATCATGATAAATACTCCAATGATTCCAACAACAATACGCAACACAGAGTTGAACTGTTCAATTACAAGATCAGTATCGGTGAGTACCTGCATCATTGATTTCTTCGATTGACATAGTTCATGCGTAAATCCGGTAAGCTCTTCAAAGTTGATGTCGCCACTTCCATTACTGTCTAACGCCAGTGTTACTTGATCGTCAACTTCGCCAAGTACCTCATGCAAATCGTCCAGTTGAATAGATTCTTCTCCGGGTTGAACTAGGGAATTCCAAACACGCTGACAGAAATCGTCTACAAGACTGCGTTTCTCTAACACGTTAGCAACAACAGCATTAGGCGTCACAGATATTCTAGCCCAGAAAGGGGGCGAATGCGAGTTGTCTTTTTCAGGTTGAGATGGGATTTGTGATTCGTCCTTCGAAGAATGTTCAATTGATTCCAGTGGAATATCATTTTTTTTATCTGAGTTGTCAGAGTCTGAGCCAGCTGGCGTGTTCGGCGTAGAATTATTTCTCCGTTGTGAATCGTTACCGGATATCGAGAATTTCGGCAATACGTTTCTGACTTTTCGGACAGTGCTCGTTGTAGCTTGAGCTGTCCTTTCTAATGCAAAAGTAGTAAGTTTCACATCTATATCGTAAAACTTGGAGTCGAACTGAGGGTATAAATAATATGAAGCTGATAATAAGTTAATAAGTGCTTTGGTTTTCTGCTTATCGGCCGCGATGCGGGTAGCAAACTGTCTCTTGTGAAAGCTTACCGAGATATATTGGACGTATATCTGTTCAGCCAAATAAAGCACGGAAGTGATTAATAGAGACGCTATTACATTTCCGAGGTTAGAGACCCATGTTTCCGCAACATGATCATTACCTGGGGTCAATCGCAGAAGAGGGTTGTAGGTGATGAAAGTGCAAAGCAGTGTTAAGAAAAGAGCGGCAGGGTTTTCGATACTCTCAATGAGAATTGCATACTTTGCGTATTTTGGAAGCACGATAGCAAGAAAAAATCTGAGTGTTTTGGGTAAATATCGCATAAATACTCGACTCACCCAGATACTTGTCCATGACACTATAATCCATACGCAAATCCAGCCAAAAAGAACTCCGCCAAGTCGAGCATACGGGAACGCCCACATACCCATTGCGAGCGGGAAAAATATAATTAGAAACCCCACAAACCAGTAAATGAACATTCGCGTCAAAAACGACCAAGCCATGAAGCTATCGAGCATCTGGCCCGCACGTAAGATGAATCGGACTCCACCACGAGCATTGGCTAATCTGGTCCTCTGCATTTCGCGTTCAGTGACTACTTTAAGAGGGCCTTTTGTATGTTGCCGAGCTCCAGTAGAATCCAATTTACTTTCCGAATCCTGCTTGCCATTCAAGGCCTCCGAGATTGCAAGCGCCGCACCAAGCGCGCCGGGCCCCGATCGATCATACAAGTCGGCATCTTCCTCTTCGATATTCTGAAGCTCTCTGCTTTTGAATCGTGAAAGTTTCTGATTCAAAGTGACCGAGCTGGTGCCACTGGCTTTGCTACCATAACTTGCCCGGCTGGTAGAACGGAGCAGAACATTATGATTTTGACTTGATGTCATAGAGACTCCTCTGCTGCGTAATGAAGCGCGCCGCTCAACGGGCGGCAAAACATCCTGATCGCGTACAGGTTCAGTTTGACTAGTGGGAAACCCGATTTGAGCTTCCTCGTCGTATGTACTTGAAGAGCCCATAAATAGTACGCTTGTAGTACCAGCCTGAATTGCCTTGTCGGTTCAGTGGCTTTATATAGAAGAAGAAAATAGCAAATATAGTAGGTAATTTTCGACAACAAAGGATAAACCTTAATAACGATAAGGTTCGATGAAGTTAGGGAGCCAAGACGAGCATGTAGGGTCGATCGCCATTTATACGATCACAGTTTCATAATAACTACGCAGTTAAAGGGTATTGTATTCATTAGCAAAAAGGAAGACTTACTTCAAGGAACTTATGTTTGATATAACACACGCGCGTAACATTTTGTACTGAGCAGAGTTAAGACGGAATAAACTCAAGAAGTACAATTGAATAAATGACTTAGCCGAGTATTAAATTAACAAAGCAAGTTAATGCGCGGCAATGGTGATGCAAAAAGAAAAGAAGTATTTGGAGGTAGCTCTCGCCAAAAAAAGTAATAATACATTGTAATAAGCCCAACTTCAGGTTCAATCCGACATGAAATGAGAACAAAATGCTAGTATTATATACAGGCAAGAATAACATGCGCGTTATTGTACCCCTTCAATATAACGTTCTTTTTAGAGCCATTAATTTGCGTTCAAAATAGTGAATAAACATATGCTGAAATAGAAGTGTGAAGTAAACGACATAAATCTTCATATGAATGAATAATAAATAGAGGTGAAGATAAGAGAGCTTAGTAAAAGAGCGTGTGGGTGTATGTGGAACTCAGGCAAACTATGCCAAAATCTAATCGAGATAGTTCAATCTAGAGGATGGTATAGCCACCATCAATAAGGATATCCGAACCAGTGCAGAAAGAAGAACCGCTCGAAGCAAGCCAGATAGCACAGGTGGACAGCTCCTCGACATCACCTAAGCGACCAAGAGGAGTTTTTTGTTTCCATTCATCGAATAAAGCTCCAAAAGAGCGATTAAGAGCAGTATCCATATAACCAGGAGAGATAGAGTTGACTCTAATTTTGTGTACGGCCCATTCTGCGGCAAGTGATTTCATCAAATGCTTTACACCAGCCTTAGAAGCATTGTAAGCACTTTGAGGTTGAGGCCAGTTCACAATGGAACCGGACATAGAAGCGATGAAAATGATAGAGCCACCAGAACCTTGAGCGATCATGTGGCGTCCTGCAGCTTGTGCGCACAAGAACGAACCGTTAAGGTTGATATCAATAACTCGTCTAAATTTTTCCGCGGGGTAGTCCTCAGCATGTACCAAATCTGCGACACCAGCAGAGCAAATCAAGATGTCGATTGATCCTAAATCGGAAGCAACGGAATCCATAATTTCATTTACACTCTTTTCATCACGTACATCTACTTTGTAGAACTGAGCTTCTACACCGTAGTTGGCGTGCAATCGCTGAGCGGCGTCTATGCCCAGCTCAGTTTGGACGTCTAAAATGGCAATGCCCTTTAGGCCAGCAGAACAAAGTCCTTCGGCCATAGAGAAACCAAGGCCACGGGCAGCACCAGTTACAACGGCCACTTTTCCATCTAGGCGGAAGCGGTCTAAAAAGTTCTTGGGTCCAGGGAGTTCACCATCATCAGGATTGGCTGGAACCGGGCCAGGTACTGGCACAACGGCACGCTGAGCTGAACTGTTGTCGCTTGAATCTAATGGTGTGTTAGTAATTATTTGCCTGATTATTATGCAGAAAATAGCAACAACCGATCAAAAGGAGAAAATATAGTACGCACTGTACCAGGAGAGGGCTTACAACGTCAAGCACTTGACTTAGATGAAAAGAAGGGATAAAAAAGCTACAACCAACATATTCGAGCATGCGGGCGTTTGGCTCCAATTCTTGCTATTTTGAACGCGCACTATACTTACTATTCATATTCATATAGGGTAAAGATTGTCTAGTATTGATTTTGGAGCAGTTCTCACTATTTGACGTGCACTATTAGAGATTTTCACTCGATAAATATTGAATCCAAGATGGGTGGTTGGGCGTAGTAAGTTAGTGCTTTAGCTCTTTTAGCCTTGGGTAAAGCTATTGCGTCGAGATAAGCTAATTCAACCAATCAGAACACTTCACACCACCACCTTTGTCTACCGTGTCCTGATCGGGCTGGATACAAGGACGCGCCAAAAGGGTTCCTACTAGATTAAACAAGTTTGATTGCCGACAGTAGTTCGTAGTGCCTAAAAGGCAAATAAACAAATTGTGATCAAGAGAACACTTATGTGATTCGTAAGTAGTATTTAGATATCAAACATGCTATCTCTCGGCGCGCTGGGTCTCGATCAATCTGTTCGACTGAGATAAAGTAGACCCTTATAACACTCAGCTGAAAGGGAAGCAGAGGAGAGTTAATGCATAGTTGAGCAGTTCTCTCGATCCAGCCGCTCGAATTTGTACTTGGGTATTGGTAGAAGTCGGTACTCTCTCTTTGAGGCCTTGAAGGTCTTCCGCTACCGCACACAATAAATAAGAAACAGTTCTGATAGACAATCTACAACAATTTCACGTAATTAGCAGGAAAAATCCCTTCCTTGCCATTCAATCGACCGGTCCACCATGCGTCAACAGTATCTGTCTTTTTTAGAATCTCAATGTAATCGCCCTTTCGAAATGACAGATCGCCGCTTTGCTCCCCTTCAAAAGTATATTTAGCAACGGCTTCTTCAATGCCATTATTTGACGGTTTCTTCGATCTGGGAGGAGCAGGAGCACTGCGGCGCTCAGGCTCTCGTCCGTAATCGTTGTTTCCTCGAGTCCTTCGCCGACGAGAACTGGAGTAGTCGTCGTCGTCATCATCGTAATCGCGATCATCTCCATCTTCGTATCTGGGCTTAGGCCCTGCTGGCCGCCGAGGACGAGTGGAATCGCTATATGTAGACTCGAAATGTTGCTTTCCAAACCTTTCTTCGTTGTCTGCACCGTGCCGACTCCTGCCATTGCCACGGGTTGGTGCCGAACGGTCGTATATATCATCTTCCCAGCTGTCGCGATTTTTCTGTCTATTGCGACCACTAGTTCCACCAGCAGATCTTCCACTGGCTATCCAGTCATCATCTAAAGCATGTCCACCTCTTCCGACGCTTCTTTTAGGTCTTGCTTGGTATGCATCGTAATCATCGTCGTCATCGTAGTGACGACGGCTGCCTCGTCGGGATGCTCCTGCATTGCTGTATTCGTCGCTGTCGTTAGTATCAAAATCACGCATTGACGGGAGGTCATCATACAGAGAATCGCCGTACTCATCCAGGTCGGGTGAAAAGATGCGGCTCTCGAGCATGTGCAACAATGGGTCGGCGCCAGGTGGAGGTTCCAGTTGTCCACTAAGGATTTTTGCAGCCGTAGCATTAGGACCGTAGAACTTTCGGTTCGCATCGCGTCGCTCGGCAATGACAGAACCTTCGAGTGATACACCAGCGAAGAGCCCCTTGGTTTTAGAGTATGAGAATATAGCAGCGACTGACTTCAACGAGGCGGTTCCATCTGCCTCCAAGTTTCGACCCAGCGGTCCGGCGGCAACAGATATGTTACCGCCTAAAGTAACGGAACCGAGCTGAGCAAATGTTTCAACGGCTTTGCGGGAGTTTAATATCATTACAAAGTCAGTAAGTTCGGCGCCAATTTGGCCACCCACGCCAGCACCGGCGGTGACGATAGCGCTCGGGCCGGACCAAGAGCCATCCGGAAGACGAGCAACAACGACGCCAGATCCCGCACGGCCGGAGAACAAGAAACCGGCCTTGAGCACAGTCAGGATAGCTAAACCTTTTGCGTTAGCGAGCACCTCGGGAGGGATGACGTCTGAAGGGCCACCGAGTTGGTTCGGTTTGATAAAGGAATTCAAAACTTTTGCGGCTTTACGAGACTCGCTCGTAAGAGAAGTAGGAAGAGGATTGTTGATACCCATTATGGCGAACTGCAAGCGTTAAAGGATATGAAACAGAGGCAACAGGAGAAGAGGGCTGAATACAACAGAAAGGCGTAGGCGGTGTTCAATCTTTAAACGCCTGAAAAATCCGACAATAGTAAAAATCGCAGAGCAGAAGCAAAAACGTAAACGATTTATTTGTTTTAGCTCGTAGCACAGCTATTTTCCGTTTAATTAGCAAGACTAAGGCTGGCTCGGTAAATGGGAAAAGGGGGGATAAAGGGTGGATGTGAATGTGAGCCGGGAGGTGGCATAATAGTGTCCAGTTTTTGGGACAGTTTCGACCGGCTTCAGCCGCAATATACAGGCAGAACAGCAGCCAAAATGCGTGCACTATGACTGAATATTCAGAAAACCCCACGTGCATGCTATTATTCGTAAAAATATGTTAAGTAATTGATATTACAACTTCATCTTCGACAGATCCTCTTTGGCATCTTGCAGTCGTTTAACCACTTTCACCGACAGACGAACCTTCGAGTTTCTGTTTGACCCAGGCGACAAAGCTTGTCTCTTGTTTATGTATTCGTCCGTAGAGTATCTTCTTTTCATATTAACACTTCTCGATACGTTCGAAGACGAAGATGCGTCGGACAAAGTCATTCCGCTGGGCGACTGTTCTGGAGACGATGTTATTTGTGATCCCAGGTGAGGTGACGACGGTGCCGTGTTCACAATAATGTCACTAGCAATTGACCGCCGCTTAAATGACCCATTTCCAGGAGGGTCTGCCTCGTTAAGCAGAACCCCGTCAGACACTGAGATCGCTTCAGGCGATGGAGAGCTGTATTCATTAATGATCTCCTCTTCCCTAAAAGCAGCAGTGACCGCAGCCTCGAGCTTGATTTCGAAATCAGCCGGCGCACGTTCTAAATGAAGTTCACGGCTAATTCTTTGCAATGTATGCGAAAACGGTCGCACACTGCTAGACAATCGAACTCCTTGAATAGTATGGTATCGTTGCAGATGCGATTGTGGTTGTGATAGCGGCCCAGGATGCGACTGCTGGTTCTGCTGGTTCTGATGCTTGGCCTGTATTTTTTTATTCAATAACGAGCCGCGGTACGATTTTATGCTGTTTCTTCCAAACGCTTGCATATTGTTCAGTTTTTGCTTCAAGTAAGAGCGGTTCTTCGGCTTGTCCTTATCGTCATCCACATCCCATCGATCGCGAGAAGAGACACCATCAGCTGAAGATTCTGATCCGTCGTCATCTGTAGCGCAACTACGCGTTTCCATGTCATAAATTGGGTCCCAATTTCCTTCCAATGAGACTACCGAAAGCCGTGAGTTTGTGTTCTTGCCATTCTCATCCGACACCTGTAGTCGCCGCGCTGTATCCATCGCGGACGATGCAACAGCCTCATCCATAGGGTTAGAGTTGTCCTGCGGAAGAAACATAGCAAATCAATGCAAATATATGATCTTTATATAATTGTACGTATATTCGTCCGGTAAGTATGCACAATTGTGGGCGTGTACTGCTCTTACTGAATCACCAGCATTAGACACGCGCAAGTCGATTGGGAAGTTCAAGTATACGAGTTTCTACAGCTACTAATTGATGTCATCATTTATCCGACAGTAATAACCTCATGAGATCCTGTTGTTCTAGCTGATTCAATCCCTGGATGGTCTGATGCTATTTGAACGTCATGAATCATATTCTCGGTATCTTGTCCATCCTTCTCTGCTGAGCTCCAAGAGCCATTCTCAACGCTAGAACCAAGACGCTCTGCAATACTGGCGGAACTAGCACTAAGCTCTTCAGGTTCAACATTTTTGTCGTTTTCATGAACTAAATCTCTGCTAGCGTTCGGCGACAGTCGTACATTGACAGCCCGTTCCTCCAACTCCTGTGCAGATACAAGATCAAACAATGCATCATCAGTTACACTTGTTGAAATGTTCTTTGTATGATCTTTTTGATTGATATTTTCCTGCGCAAAGATAACATCGCCTGTCTCATTATCAGCATCTGCAGCACCGTGATAATTCTCAGATGAGCCCACCGCTTCCGTCGCTAGTTCATTCGTAAAACTAATGACTGATGAAACCGCAGCAGGTGTGTCGTGCTCTATTATTTCGTTGGCCAATATTAGTCCAAGATGATATGACGTTGAAGAGGAAACTACAACAGTAGCTGACTTATTTTCTTGCTCGTGGCGCTCGCTAGAATGGTCATGCCTAAAGGATGACGCATAATCCTGCACAGCATTAGAAGTTCTCAAGGCGCCCCCAACGTTATCGAAACTAACGTCATCTTCACTGTCTCTCTCAGATCTGTTATTTCGTCCAATTCTATTAAAAAAGCGAGTAGCAAGGGGGCGTATAGTAATCACGTTCTCGGACCCAGACTCACCCACAGGCAGCGCATACCTAGTTTTGTTCTCCAAAGTCTCCTCCGTCACTGGTACTGTTTTATTCAAACTTTCTTGAGACACAAACTCTGGTGGACTACATGGCCTACTTGAGACAAGTGTCGTCAAAATGTCAGAGAAAGTTCCGCCAGGCCGCCATATCGGTGACCGCCTTTCGGCGTAGCCATCGGTCAATCCTGGCGTACAGTTAACTGAAAAATCAGACATTCTTCTTTCCTGGCGCACTAGTCTTCTGGCGCGTATCCAATCACGCCTCCGCTGGGTTTGATTCTTCAAATACCTGCCCATAGTCTGCTTAATTCGCCTTGTCACTCTGGCATACGGTTTAGCAAACGTAGAGCGAAATTTAGTGCTGAACCTTCCTGGAGTGATTCGTGATCCATGGCTTCTGGGCAATGTGACAGATTTGCAACTTAATCCAGAATCGTGACTGGAAGGCAAGCTTTGCGCACATTTTTGATTGTTCAGTAGGGGGCCAGGGTCTGATATGTAGGTACCAAAACGAATAGCTTCGTCATAAGCGATAAAGTGCTCTTTGTTACTGGTACTATAACGACGAAACGACCTGAAAAAACTCCTTAAACTTTCAGAGAATTTTCCCGAGCCCAATTTACTTTTAAGGAGCCCAGATGAATCCGGTATCGGCACTGAGAGGAGCGGAGGGGGAGAACTATTTGCGGCCCGTTGCGCAACAGGGGATTTTGAAGGCTGTAAGATATTCCGTTTTTGAGAGAAGAATTCAGACACGGTAAAACTGAGAAGCTCTGAAGACGTTGCAATACCTGAATCGCTTGCTTTAACGGAATCCACGCGCGTGGGTGCCGGTACCGGAGGCGATTGTGCAGGAGTTGCAGCAGTAGGAACTAGAGACAGTTGGTAAGATCCAACATGGCTCGACTCAGAAGATTGATTGGATAAGGCCCGTAAAGTCGCTGTAGGCATGCAATCAAAGCTGAGACCTCCTAGTTCGTCTGTATAGAGAGCGTAAATGAAATCATCATCCTGAAGGTCTGTAGGCTCTTCACAATCAAACGGTAGGGTTCCAATACCATCTGGAGAAGGATTTATAGAGTCTAACAGACTACCTGAGTCGTGCTGGTTATTAGTATCAATGTAGGCTATGCTGGCGCGTGCTAGGTCCTTTATATCTTCGTCCAAATGGTCGACAGTCGGCTGATCAAAGGCCGAATGGTCTTCAGTAGAAAGTTTGGCAAGCGTTTTTTCTGTACACTCTGCCTCGTCATCCATGGCCATCAAAGCTTGACTTCTGAGACGTGAGAATGCTCTATGATTCTGTACAGATTTCAGCGGGATGATTACTGTAGAGTCGTTTGACTGGCTGTCTGTGGGACTGTAGTTCTCCTCGTTCGAGTCTATGATGTAGTCGTCCACGTCCTTGTACTCGTGATTCATATGATTGTCAAAATTAATGTTTAACCCCGAGAAGCAGCTCATGGGCAAGCTAAAACTGGCCTTGTATGCAGGGTACTTGCCGGCCATAGCAGAGGGATTGATATTGGTATTAGCATATGTGCGGGTATTGGTATGAGTATATGTGCGGGTATTGGTATAGGTACTGGCGTCAGTATTGGTATCCTCATGCTCTTTCCCTTTAGTGTCTTTATATTTAGACCTCACAAGGCGTCCAGTTGAACGGAGCATTGTGTAGAAGGAGAGAACAGACGCATGAATGGATGGAAGCAGGGCACCAAGTATAAGCGGGTGGGACAAAAAAGACGCGAAAGAGGGCGCCCACCTTTCAACCCCACCTATATGCTCACCGTCATTCAGGCTGCGTCTCCTGTGCAGCTCATCCAGACTGCTATTAGGAGAGAAAAGTCTCTGCTAATTGCAAATGGAGGTCTACTGATGATTATTGATGATGGCTCATCTTTGGATTTGAGTACTCTCTTGCCTAACACCATGCGTAATCGGATCATTTGCAGCAAACTGCAAGCGAAACTATGTGCATCCGTGAAGGAAGCTGCTGAAATAATAGATACGTGCAATCTAAACGTCATTATTATATGGATAGCCTTAAACTACAGTCCTTCGAACGTTGCGCTGATTGCCAGCAGCGCAGTAGAAGCAGTGAGTGAATCTATTAAAGTCTTCATAGGCCAACCTCCAAAGGCATTCCTCGCCAACTTAGATGTATTTCGACATTGGTGCTATCAAGTCGAATGCGGGTAGTGGATTTAAACAGCCAATTGCCGTCCCACTATTTTAATAAAATCAGAAGTCCAGTGTGCTAATTTTTCTGAATCTTCTTCAAATTTCCTGATCTCACTGTCAACAAGTCGTTTTTGTGTTGCAATAAACTGCTCCCGGGTTTCAGCCGAGTCGACAAGTTTGTTCAATTCAGACGATTTCACACTTCTATCTGCTGAAAGCTTCGCGCTCTCCTCGTATAAAATGCGTCGCCGTTCATCCACTTCTTGCTTTTGCTGCGCTCTTTGCTCGTTAACACGCGTAACCTTCTCTGCAATAGCTTGTAGTTGTCGCTCTATTCTATTCACGCTATGTTGCGAATCGTTTACTTCAGCTTTCAGGCGCTCCATCTTCTCTATCAGCTCGGCCCTTTGGACCATAACACGACGCTCTTTCTCGGATTCCACGCTGCATTCCTCAAGGAACCTTATCGCGGTTCTCACGTCATTTTCAATGTCTAATAGCATATCCAGGGTCGCCGTCAACGCTCGCATTTTACTTTCCATATTCTGAACTTGTATTTTCACTTCATTTATTGTCTGCTCCATCGCTCCATTGCTTTCAGCTAAATCTGGATCTGCAGATTTGGCGTATTTCATTAATATTTGAACCTCGCTGGATAATGTTGCAATTTCTGTTTCTGACTTTTTAAGACTCTCGGCTAACTGAGCTCGATTATTTCGATGTTCTTGATACTCGACGGCAAGTCCTTCCTGTACTTTCTTCAAGTTAACTAGCTCCAATTCCAATTCAGTATTCCGTGCTGAGACTTTCTCACTACTTTGCAGATCGATTAGATGTTGCACTCTCGAGCTTTCTATTTCCTCTCTTAGCTGTTGGTTCTCTTTGTCCAGCTCTCCTAGCTCAGCTAATATATTATCGGCTTCGTTTATTCTCTCGCCGCACTCACTGAACCGCGATTCGCGGTAGCGCGCGTAGTTTACTACTGCCGAAAGCTGTCGTCTTAAACGCGTGAATTCTGGTTGAACTATATCTCTCAATGCAAAATCATCAACGCCACACGATTTTAAAAGTCTATGAATAGCGCGCACTAGCACCAATTTCTCCTGTCTCGAAAGCATGTCCTCGATATATTGGGGACCCTCTGGACCGTCGTATTCCGGGCCATATACTTTGTTTGCTGATGAGATCAATGCCTCAAATGAAATGTCTTCTTGCATGCTTGTAAACGCAAAAGCTACTTGCTTCCATAATGCAGTAACAGTATTCTGATTCGGTCTTGCTATTGCTTCTTCAGTCATGGATATGTTGCAACCGTCCAGACATGCTATCAGCTCTTTAAGTTCCAATAAAGGAAACAAATCCCTGGACGCACTGTGCGCCAGGGTTCGACGCCTATCATTTGCGTACATAGCTGAATATGATAATGGCGAACGTGAAGTAGAGGTTCAATGTTCGTACGCTGGTTTTGTTTACATCAGTTACTGACCCTAAACCCTGAATAACCTTTTCAGAAAACAAAAATCATAAAACGCGTTGCTATGTGAGGATAAAGCGGGGGGAAAGGGTAAAACTGAAGGTTATATCAGTCACCTTTTTAAGCATCGGAGGGGTGCACGTTGCCCTTTTTTACTTTCTAACACCCTAGGGTGCTGCTGTTTTAATTTAGCGTGCTAAAGTAAATTAGCCTGGCCGGAATTTTATCGTTTCGAGAATTCGTGCCACATCGTGGAGGCACATATATGGCTGATGCGGCATCGGCAAATCCCGATCGCGACCTGATATGAGAAAAGCACACCGTCCCAAGATCAGATAATCAAGTGCAGAGTTATTCGGCTATCGACGGCGTAACGATATAACTTAGTACCATAGATGTTAGTGCCACATATAAGAAAGTAGCCTTTTGAAAAATTCTGAGGCTGGAGTATTTGCAAAGTTGTATCTTAACGTTAGCAGGGAAAGTTGAAATTTGCTAGAGCCGTGGATCCCGCCCATGACTCATTTATATCCCAAATAGACAATATACTTTGCTAACTGAGATATATCATTGGTTGTCTGTAAAATAAAGGTCAAACTCTCTTATAAGCTTAGGGATAAGGGTGTCCATAAATTGACGCTATTCAGGCCAGTTCGATTCCTTCTGTGCACTAATGGTCTAGTCGGTATAAAAAGCCCAGGTATACCTTCTTACACTCTTCCTTTTCATTTTATCTTTTCACCAGAGCGCCTCAAGAACCCTCAGAATTATACCCGCAAAATCAACTTAGCTTTGCCGACAACTGTTGTGAGTAAGCTGTTCCAATCCTGACAGGTATCGCGTCGTTATAAAGATCGTGCAAAACGTCTTGAAACCGCTTAATTTTACTCCTATTTCTAAACGCGCAAGCATCTATTTTCTATCTTGTTCGAGTATGCCTGTGAGTGAAACTAAACCCAATCTTAACTCGCGATATTTGCTTCGATCTGCTGTAGGAGACGAGATAAGACAGTGTTTAGCTGCTAATTCAGCATCATGGGCCGGACCTCTCACTGAATCACAATACATAGCGCGTGAAAGATTTCTTCACACTCAAGATATCTGTCAATCTCAACATGAATATTTCGTCCTTGTCAGTTTGGATGCTAATGAGATCGTGGGCGCCTGTGAAATCCTTGCCCGGCCAGGCTATTGGGTAGATCAAGATCCGCACGGTAATGATTTTGCCGTTGTTTTCGATATTGATACCTTTAGCCTGGGCGCTGTTTTTGTTCCAAAGAAGCAGCGTGGAAAGGGGATAGCATCTGTGATGCTGAAATACGTGGAATCTATGTTACGCACTAGAATGGGAAACTTTGGAGGTGCTATCTTGTACAGCGAAATAGGGCCTGATTATTATGAAAAGTTCGGTTTCAAAACTGAAAGAAATGCCACTTACGTGGCCAATGCCATGAAGTGGCCAGACTTCTTTTTAGATGTTGGTTCCTCTGATGCTCAACCTTCTATGCTAAAAATCGATGATTTTACGCAGTTAACTGCAAAGGAAGACAAAGAGCTGCAGACATATATATTAACACGCTATCAGAACGATCCTACACATACTCCAAGGTGGTGCGTATCTGTTTCTGCAGCTATCATTAACTGGCACACTGCGCGATCTGAATTTGTTGGCGGGATTTTAAGGGACGATGACCAACGTTCTGACAAGTATGGTGCCCAAATTGGGGAGCAGTGGGTCGTTTGGATGCACGATTACGCCAGCCGCTCTTTGTATATTTTGCATTTTGGTGGGTTCATGAATAAAGATATTACAGAAGAGCTGAAATCTCAAGCGATGGTTTTGGTGAAAGCCGCTATTGAGGAAGCCAAGATGCTCAACCTCGATAATGTCTATATATGGCCCGAATCTGGAAAAGCCAGTGTAATAAGATCACTGTTTCCCACAGAGGCCTTTACAGTAAGGAAGTGTTCTGAGCTAGGTGTCTTGCCCGCCAGAAATGCGCTCTTTGAAGGGTCATGCGATCGATTGCCTTGGTTTTAAGAGGCAGCGATGCATTGTAGATCTCTAGCCAGCGCGTTGCACATTTTCATTCCTGCTAATGTTTGCTAGCCATTTTAGGCTTTAGGTTGAATTAGCTAAATGATTTCAGTGTATAGCATATATAATAACGTTCAACGCAATGCACAGACAAATAAAAGAGATTTTCACACGCCAAGAAAACCCGTTGCACTTTAATCTTACCATGATCGAATAAGCCAATCACACACCGCGTGGTGATAAAGAACAAAGTGTGAAACCTAATTCCCTTGGTTACACTTTATCCGACATGCAATACTTAAAACGCTGGGAGAATTATGTCAAAAGATTTCTGCAATAGGCATGTACAGTAGCGATCTAGAGAGAAGTATACCTCGCTTTCACATGCGGCATGTGTTAACGGGTAGCGCAATGCGAGATATCCTCAATGACTAATCCAAGCGGTGGTAGGGAATCACTATCTGCAGATAGTTTGCCGCAACTGCAGAACCTGAACTGCCCGAGATCATATCAAACTGCGGTCGTTTCAGGACATATTTGGGCAAAGCATATATTATACGAAAATTGATTGCATGCGTTGGTTCAAGCTAGTATACGAGAATATCAATGACAAGATTAGAATACCAAGGGGTGTTCAGAAGACCAGGTCATGAAGCTAACTCGATTCGCTAGGTCTTTTTAGCAGGGTCACCTCAGAATACGCAGTCCTGCTTGTAAATTGAAATACACATAATTAACAGCAAAGTGTGTGAGATCTTAATTCTTCTGTGCTTCATGCTGCTTAATAGACTTATAGTGGACCATCAAGAAAACAGTGGGATCGATCGCTGGGAATAGCGTGAACCTCTATACCTCAACAGCAAATAATACAGACTAAAATTCCCTCAACAAAAGAACTGCAAAGAACCCTATGCTTAGAAAAATGAAGATCTAAAAAATACAGTCAAGTGTTGTAACGCTAACCGTATATTATTAATTCGCTATCATTGGCTCCAACTTAAGCTACTATGCTGCCATCTATAAAGGTAAAGTCAAAACTCAAAGTATGCGCGAACTAATTACAGTGTTTTTGATTGGTTGGAATTTTACCAAAACGAAATATAACGCTATCGTGGTATATAAAGTAAGGAGGTCAAACTATGAGAGCTTCTTTTTGCTCTTCCAGCTTCTTTTTTTATTCTTACCGGCTCATCTTTTTGATTTCTCTAGTATATTTTGACATAAATAAGTCGATATATATATACTACAGTTTAGTCTATTCGATAGCTCTTTGTCTGGACTGTAACTGCAAATACATCACTGTTTCCTTCTCACTCAGCCTCTCTAGAGGTCCATCGCTTACTCGTTAGTTATCGTCATTTCTACTTCTTCCGGAAACCGCCTAAGTTCTTTCAATCTCTATCGCTGCTATTTCTTTGCCTAGCTGTGTAGCATTGGAAGATAATCGACCAGTTAACAATAATTCAACACGACCAGAACTGACATAGTCTCTGATTCGCGACTTGCCACATAATAGCTCGGTGTAAAGCAAATCATCACCTGCCGCGTTTTCTATTTGCAATCTCCTCTCGCTTTTAATATTTATATCGTCTTGATAATTATTATTATAGCTTGAGTATTCTGCACAGCTACACGTGTTGCTTTGGTTCTCGTAATCTGCACTTCGAAATTGACGACATTTGGTTATCGTTCTTCGCTCAGCGCCCCGAATAGAAAACGATCCGCCCCTGCGCTTTAGAACCCTTTTTCTTCCGTTGTTGTTTTTTTGCTTAAGCTTTGCACAGCTCTTTATATTATTAAAGATACCCGAAGTTTTCGCTTACTAGCTGTTCAAGAATAGGTTCTAACAGCTTATCATCACAATCCTCAAATCCGTCAGATATGGCTTTAGCAATGAGACCACGGCCACCTGATGCTCCCACTAAGCCTAGTTCATTGTCGCGATCTGATCAGTCTGATATCCACATACAGGGATATACTTTGCCTGAAAATCCCGCTAAGTTGCCTCCGATCGGTCACCATCAGTCTCACAGCACCCTCCCTCCTATGCGCACTTCACCTCTCGAACCTCCTACAAACTTCGCTATTAAGCCATCTCCGCCTTCTATGACACACGCTCAACCTGTACAATTTCCGCCGCTTCAGCGTCAGCCTGTCATGCATCAAGCACAACCGTCCCCCCCGCCACCTGTTCAGCTCCAACCCCAATCAACGACTGATGCACATCGTCAACAGACCGGGGCACCTCCTGCAGAGCCCCAAGCATCAAGTACGACCGTCACTCCTGAATTAGGTCAGCATTGTTATAATTGTGGAACTACTCATACCCCTCTTTGGCGAAGAGACATGAATGGCAATATCATTTGCAATGCATGTGGCCTCTATCTGAAGGCCAGGAATGCTCCCAGGCCCAAGAACCTTCGGAAAGGTAACCAGATTGTCACGGTGGAAAAGGTACAGTCTGGTACATGTCCAGGTAATGGAAATTGCAATGGTACTGGCGGATCTCATGCATGTGATGGCTGCCCCGCTTTGTATAATCGAAAGCACATTGTTTCTGTGGAACATGATGATCTGACTCAAGGTTTGTCTCATTCTTCTTATCCAGATACGAAAGGCGATACTAGCTTTCCAGCTGCTGCTACTCCTACATCGCCTCCATATGGTGGAACGGGAAGAAACAACAAGGTGTTGTTGCTTCCTAACGCATCTGCCAGCATTGAAAGCAAAACCTCAGCCGCTGGCGCTCTACCAACTGGTGATATGGTTGTGTCTTGTCAAAATTGTGGTACAACCGTCACTCCACTATGGAGAAGAAGCGCAGAAGGTGGAACCATATGCAATGCATGTGGTTTATACTATAAGCTTCATGGTGTATACAGGCCCAAGACCATGAACAAAAGCATGATCAAAAGGAGAAAAAGACTTGAAGGTGAAGTAGCTCAAAATAAGAGCAAGCTGGTTCTTGAAGATACCGGTACGCCGCCAGCTGTGCCAAACGCTCTTACTGGTATGCCGTCTCGTCAACTACCCCAACCCACACAATCTACGTCCCATTCTGCTTTCTCTCCACCAGCCGGATCTGCCCGATATTTAGACGTGGATTTTACTGGCTACTCAGAACATACACCAAATAATCAAGGTCTAATGTCGGAACAAACCTCTAAAAGGAAATTGTCTAACAAGAGCGGCCCTGCCTCACCTACCGGCTACCCCAAGTCATCGAATCTAGAACATTACAAAGTCTCTAGCTCTCGCAAGACGAGCCCTGCGCTTTCTGGCGTAGAAGCATCGAACTCCAATGCCCCTACTGTTCGTATATCATCGATATCGGATATCTTGAACCCCACAACAAGCAGTACCACTACTGTAAAAGATACGAAAATAGAGGATAAGAAGGACGATGCGACTAAAACAACCACTTCTACAGAGTCAGGTGGCTCTGGTAAAAGAGAACTGACAGTTGATTCCGCTACATTGGACGAGCTTGAGCTCAAACGTCGAAGATTGGAAGAAAAAATTCACGAACAGCAGCGTGAACTAGCTCAGACTTTAGCAGAGATGAGTAAACTGCAAGATATCTCTTCTCTTGAGAAGAATGAGGAAACTGAGTACTTATAAGTCTCACTTTTAAATTTGGCCACGTTTTTAATGATATTTGTCTCAAAAAAAAAATTGATTAATAGAATAGTGTTGAGCAGCTGTTACTGCGCAACCATACTTGCTAGCTAAGCGTCGTATGTGTAAACATGATTGAGCATATATTAAAGATATTAAAGCGAATATAGCGTATTAATTTAGAGAAGTGAGATACAAAACCATCCACCGAAAGAGGGCGCACCTGGTAGCGACTTGAACATGTTAGTCAAACTCTCATGGTAATGACACGCGATAGCGACATTAGAGACAGTTTAATCAAGAAGTGAGATGATTAGGAGATAAATGTAGCCTCAGAATACAAAGTTCCTCTTTCAGTGACAGTACCTTCGGGAGTTTTCAAAGTAATCTCTGCGGGGTTGCAATACTGGAAAATATAAGGTCTAGTGCCAGCAACGCCAGAGACTACTTTCTTCACGAACATTGGGATTTCGGACATGACGTCAACCTTTTCAATTAGAGTGTCAAGGCTGGCATTAATAGTAGCTTCAACAGTAGGTTCGCCTGAAATGTCTGCTTGATCAGTGGGGTACCCTAGCCAGTGTAGGCTAAGCTTAGTAGGGATAGACCACTGAGAGAAGTCATCAAGCGTAGTTTCTGAGTGCTCTGCAGTATTATCGACTGTGGCAGCAATTAACTTATCGCCATGGGCAAGTCCTCCAATATTGACACGAGTCGAACCATATGAAGGAGGGGTAGTAAATTCCATCATGACGGCGGAAACTGTAGGGCCCTGGAAATTAGCAAAGTTCCAGTGAGCAGCAGCGTGATGGGGCTTCATTCCTTGCAGAGCCATGACATACATGCATTGTCCAGAGAGTGCTATTTCCTTAGACTTGATGACGAGCTTTCCTTGAACGGAAGAACGTGGCCAGAACAAGTGGCGCATGGATCCCCAAGGCTCGTCTGGGTTCGTTCCGTAAAGTGTGGTACCGTCAGGATAAATTTTAAAACCCTCACACTCCCTCTTAATAGTTACATCTAACTGAAGGTCCTCATTGACATTGCTGATGAAACGATAAAAAGATAGATCCTTGCTCAAAGTAATTTTAAGCTTGTCATCGTCACTTTGGCAAGAAGCACCGCTAGCGCCTCCCTCAGTAAAAGGGACGGCTTCTTTAGACTCGGTGTCATCGTCATCAGTGATTCTAAAATCGCTCAGATTCTGGGATATCCAGATGCAATCTTCAGGCCTTGTTGGGTGATATACACGGCAGGTAAACTGAGCGGTAGTATGCAAGCCGGCCACATTGGAGTGGATAACTTGGGCGAAGATTATATGACCTTCTGAACCGGTAAAATAGAATGTTTGAGTTTCGACATTTGTAAAAGGAGGATTTTTCCAGCACAAGTCTTTGCGTGTTAAGGCAGAAAAGGGGTTGTTCGGTTTGCCTCGGTCGACAATGGAATGCAACGCCTCAGGGCCGTACTCGGGTTCAGCAACGCCGGCAACAACGGATAATCTTAGGAATTTTGTTAGTATTTAGATACTATAAATATGAATTGACCGATCCAATACCAAATAGAGTGAGAAAGTCAGGCACTATTGCAGTCTGATATGCAGATATTAATGTGGAGAAAACTTACCCTTCTTGAACCCACCGCAACATGATTAAGTAACCAAAAAAGGCTAAGAGAAAAAATACAAGTATAAATCAAAAAAAAAATCAAAAGCAAAAAGATCAAACTCAAGTATCTTTAATCTGATCTAATTATTCTGTAAGTTAATAGCGAAAAATCTAAAGGAAAACAAGGCAAAAACAGGTACCAAGGCAAGTTCAAATAGCGAAGGTTACTTAGAGAAAAACCTTAAATTTCCATTATTAACTATGACAACAGGTGATCCACCAAATATAGAATATCAAGCTTGAATCGGGCATCCCTATTGGTTAATTACGCGTCTCAAATGGATATTCTTACAATACTATAACGGTGTGGTAAATACAATATCTATTATTCATTAATTACAACATTGCTGCTCGTTCCTTCTGGCCCTGCAACGCGAAATGATTTTGATTCAGGCATAAAGTTGCCTAAAATCGGACCAGATCCTACAGAACTCAAGGATCCCGTTCTGCTATGTGCAACAGCTGTCCCCGGTGGCCTGATAACAGAACTGGCATCCACAAGGAGTCCAGGCTTCACCAAAAACACACTGTTGTTGCTTCCAACCGTAGCCCGAGAAGCTGTTCTACGCGAAGACGCTGTCCTGTTCATTTGCACACCAGCAACGTTGTCCGCATTAGGGTACTTCTTTCGCTCAGTCACAACCTGCAGCTCACGTGGCTGCAGGGTTTCTTCGACCAAACTAGCCAACCCTTCCTGTACTGAAAGTCGGGCATTAATTTCTCTGAGTGACTTATGACGCTGTAGAGGACGTTCA
This sequence comes from Tortispora mauiana, assembly GCA_030570615.1. Taxonomy (NCBI): domain Eukaryota; kingdom Fungi; phylum Ascomycota; class Trigonopsidomycetes; order Trigonopsidales; family Trigonopsidaceae; genus Tortispora; species Tortispora mauiana. The sequence goes on from JAJLWG010000003.1 coordinate 33,488, forward strand.
GTGAATATACGAGATTTATCTTCCTTATTCTGCTGTTCATCCAAATTCTTGTCAGCCTTGCTCTTTCGAAGTCCTTTGAACATACTTCTCACTGCAGAGAATACTTTTACGTGGCTCTTTGGCGAAGTGACTATAGATTCAACGCTCGCAGATCGCCCTTTGTTACCTGTTCGTTCATTCCAGGTCATATCTTTAGACGCAGCCATCACGCTAGATCCAACAGAAACAGAACCAGCTCCAGAACCAGCTTCTTCTTTGGTTTCTTCCATCTCTTTAGACTTAGTAAGAGGCTTAATAGTTGCGTCCGGTTGCTTTGCTCTCTCCTGAGTGGTCATGGGTTCAGGCGAATAAACGGCCTCTGATTTAAATATTAAAGCCTGTTCGACAATAGCAATAGGTTCGGCACTCAAAGGCCCTTTAACGTCATTATGGTCGCTTAAGTTAGTTGTGACGTTCTTCAAAGAAGCTTTGGATGTTCTCGCGGTACTCTTCATTGAATAGTGAGCCTTTTCAGAATGTTCTATAACGCTCACTGCACCCGTTTCAATCAACATAACCTCTTCTTCGACTGCGCTACCATCTCCTTCGTCACCACTGTCATCACACAATGCTCTTAAAGTCGCGCGTGATCCTGCGCGGCTAAACTTATCTTCATCCTGAAAAAAGTTGACGTTCAAATCCGGCAATACGCACTTATATGAATCCTCAGTTTTCTGTATCGCGTTGGTTTTTTGTCCAGGCTTTGTAGGACTACTGTTGGCAATATTCGACAAGGCGGACTCAGAAATGGCTGTACTCAGAGTGATATTTGATTTCCCCTCATTCACCGTTTCCTTATCAGAGGATGAATTGTTACACTTCCGGGGAGAGAATAAAAACTGCTTTTGCGCCAGTGCAAACTTGGATTGTGGAGTTCCTGGTGCATTAGGTACAGCAGAGTCTGGGGCGTTTTCTGAGTTGAACGCTCCGCTATCAATATCCCTCAGAGCCGATAAAAACTCATTTTCAAGACCGAAATCTCCATCCAGAATTGATTTTAGTCCTAAAGACAATCTCTTTGAAGAACTAGAGCTAGTCACATCAGATATAACTGGCTTTTCGACCTTGAAGTGAGCTGTTTCAAGCTCCGCGGTAGAAGATTCCGCTTCCGGCTTGATATCATGGGATTCTTCTTCCCCTTTGTTGGCTTCTTCGACAAGCGGTGCTATCTCAGATAGATATTCTTGGAGATGTGTGTCAGAGTTATCAAAGATGGACTTCATAGAGGTACTTTTTTCAGTTGCATATAACCCTTTAGAGCTTTCTTCCTTTATATCTTGAAGGACATTTTGGTCGCTTTGTTTCGCATGAGTATTCAAATTATCGTCTCCTGAATCAATAAACTGTCCAAGGTATGCCAAAGAAGTATCTTTTAATAGAGTACCAAAGTCATTGGATATAGCTGGTGGCAAAGTGGACTCGCCAACATCTTGCGTAAATGGAAAGTTTCCGGATTCATCCAACACACCACTAAGGAATGCGTATGTGGAATTGCGAAGATTATCATCCAAGGCATAGTAATTATTTAGCTCTTCATCCTCTTTAATGGTTTCGTTTACCTCTCCTGCGAAATGATCATGAAATTCCTGCTTCTCTTCACTATCCGAATTTTCAGTTGACAGCTCTTTAATTACCAAAGAAGCGTCAGGAGTATTTGTTATATCAGTTGGCAGTCCAACTGTAACAGCTTCAGATTTTTCTTCTGCCTCTTTAGCAGGACTAACAGTAGCAGTTTCAGTCATCTGTGTACTTTTCGGTTCAGGATTCTGTGTGACTGGGTAATCTGTAGGGTCATCTTCAGTAACAGCAGTAGAAAGCTTCTTGATATTTTCACTAGACCATAGTTGGATTGGCAACGAATAACTGTTGTAAGATTTTCTAGGAGTATATGACTGGGCATTCATAGGAGATTTCGGCTGCTCCTTTGACGGTGAATTGGGTGCGGCGCGCACAGGAGAACTTGAACCAATACCTGAGGGAATTTGCAGCTCAGATTCATCTTCGGACCCTTCTTCAATTATAACGTTGGGTCCTAAAGACTGTGATTGTCTGGCATCGGTAGTGGGTCTTCCTGATTTTTCCGCATAATCATCCGAATCAGCAGTGACAAGACGAATGGAGGTTCGGTCACCGTTGCCATAAGGAGAGTCATAATAAGCATCTGCGGCATTCGCAGAAAATGATCCATTATTATCTGCCTGATTTCCAGGAGATGAAGCTGCGAATTCCAGTATGGCCTGGTTCTCTTGAGGAACAACAGGAGTTCTAGCTATTAGCACATCATTCTCCGCTACGCTAGGTAGCGGGATAGATGAACGAAAAGCAGGGGTATCGAGCATTCTACCAGTTCCAGTCGATAGTCTTTGTTGTGTAGAGTTCTTGGAAGGATAAACAATTGTTGGAGAAAGTGGAGGAAAGTTTTCATGTGGCTTTGAGTCTGGCGCGCTTTCCGACTTAACTTCGACCGGCTCACTGCTCTGAAGAGAAGGTTTTCTGCCACCTTTAGTAAACCTCCCAAAAATTCGAGAATGCAAAGAAGACACACTGGTCTTGCGACGATGTTTAGAACCTATTGAGGCTGAGACTAAAGACGGCGCTGGTTGCACTTCTTTCTCGGTTTTTGGCGAAAATTTCTCTCCAACCGCAATTAATGCTTTCACAATGTCTGAGTTATAATCCAACAAATTTTTCAAGTAGTCGGAGTTACCAGAAGAAAGATATGCACCATACAAATTAGCGATATGATGAACAACTTCTTCTGCAAAATGTTCTCTTGTTGTTAATATATTTAAGAACTTTTCAAAACCATTCGATCCATTTACAACACCTTTGAGTGAAATAGATTGACCGTCCAAAGTGAAAGCAGAAATTACGCCGAATAGTCCAAAAGATTTAAGTTCAGCTTCAGTGGGCAAAGGTGTATTGAGGAACACAGCAATAGGTGCTCTATTTGTTTCCTTGGTATAATGTTCCTTTTCGAAAACAGTAGAGTATATTTGAAGACCAACGATACCCCAATCAAATAAATGAAAAGGCGAAGTTTTGTGAAGCACCTTAGCTTTGGTGATCGATAATGATAGAGAGTTAGACAGGGCACTTTTATTCTCGATGATATCGAAATTCATAAAATGACAAGGTTTGGGGTCGCTTGTTATTAGCTCCTTGTTAGAGAAGTATAAAAGCACAGATTTGTTATCATTATATTCAAGACATTGTACATGGTTGATGTCTGCATATCCGAATACTTCCATTTCGGGCAAATCGTCAATGTAAAGTTCATTGGAAAGAGAGTTCATTAGTATATCAGCAATGTAAGGGCGAGTTTTTGCAGTTCTTTTGACGTGTAATATCAATAGATAATCATTAAAAACCACTATTACCTGCTCTTTCGCTTCTACTTGAAAATCAACGCTCCAAACTCCGACAATATTAACTACTCTTCGTAGCGTCCATCCAATACGAAGCGGTTCAGGCCAATTAGAAGCTAGAGACGTAAGTAGTTTTCCTGAAGGCGTGACTATTCTGCGGTGATCAAATTTGTGTGACGGAGATAATTTTCCAAAGTTATTAATAGTTTCAATGGCTGCTTGATAGGAAGGCGTAATTATTTCTTTCTCTTCCTGTGTCCATTTCGCAGATTCCACTAGTCTGTCCAAAATTAGACGGACCTTAAAAAGCTGGAAACCTGAATGAGATAAGGCTTCAAGTTGGCGAACAGAGTAAACTTCGCTAGAGTTTGGCTTGATTAAGTAAGGCTCCAATACCGGATATATAGATCTGATGCGTTTAGTAAAATTTCTGGAAGCAGCAGTATGTCGCATTGCTGCTTTATAGAAGTAAGGGATAGTTATGCCGCAAGCTCTTAACACTTCCACAGGTCCACAGTCTTTTGATTCGTCTAACGCCGAAGTAAATAGGCGATTTATTCGGGCGACTTCGTCGAAAGTCGGCGGAAATAATAAGTTTAGCTCAGCAGAAGTGATTCCAGGAACTGCGCCTTCAAGAACTTTTGCGCGTAGAGGGTTCAAAGTGTCAAACAAGAATGAGCTGAGATCTCGGTTGAATCGGGCCTGAGAAGTGTAGAGTTCGTCAATGATCGACCTTTGCTCTGAAGACATTGGAGAAGCAGAGGCATTGACGGGGCGCTGGTAAACTTCTTCAGTGGGTTCAGGAGAATATTCTTGGTACGGATCAAATAAATGTTCGATGCGATCTCCGAGCAGATAGACAAGGGTATTGTTGGTATCGATGGTAGCGTCGTCGTCTTCGTACATGACGTCGATGTTGAAGCTGGAAACCGCTTTAGAGTCAAAGAGGCCATGATCTGAGATGAAATCAGCAATATAGGGACAGGCGTTTTCGGAAAATCGTTTTAGTCCAGCGGTGAGTTCGCCAGCATTAGATTCGTCCCAGTCGATTGTACCGCGACTTTCTGCTTCTGTTATAAGGGCCGCTCTGGTGAATGTGTCCATTGAGGAAAAGGTTCTTAAAGCAGTTATTGATGCGGCTTGGGCGTATGAATTTCCGCGGATGCTTTCGGGCAGCGCTTCGCAGGCAACATAGAAGCGGGATTGCTCAGATAAAGTAATGTTTATAAAGTTGACGGTACCATGACGGGATATCATAGCAGTTGATATTTGCTTAGACTGTCTATCTCTATGTACTAGTATCACTACATCACCAAACAGCGGGTCATTTCCTGCAAAACAAAGTGTTTTGCTCCTGAAAGAAGGGTCCGACCGCAGAGCCGCGCTGAACTCCTGGAAAGGGGTAACGTGAAGAGTATAAGACTCATTGTCTTGAGTCATTGTTTCGCAGTGAGTGAGCTAATTTCAATTTTTAGCAAAATAATATGCAAGTATTGTGGTACAGAACAAGTTACTTCTTAGATCGACGAGGGGCCGTGATTGGCCAGCGTGGTTTTGCGAATCAAGGAGAAGAGGTGGGTAGTGGTGATTGTGGATCTCTGTTACGTGGGAATAAGATTGCCGACTAAGGGCCTGAGGCTGTTCCTGGTGGTGTTTTCGCCTAGCAACCAGTACAGAAACCGTGCGCGTCACAATAGAGTTTTGGTTCTCTTTTTGCCGACTTTTTACCGGGTGTACGCGAGGCTTGCTTCAATGGTCTCGCTGGACGTGAACCTGTCAGATGACAAATATCTCATAATGCAGTTACCTGAAGCGGCTGTTGTCTCTTTGGACAGTGGTGAGGAGCTGTTCTTGCGGAGTAAGGACCTACACTCGTCTGTTACACTTTGCACTCCAGACCAGACTTTCGATCTAAGGCAGATCACCCAGTCCAACTCACTGCTTGTAACAAAAGTCACTGACAAGCTGCAAGTGGAGAGTCAATTGACGAAAATTATGGAGTTTGTGCCTTCAAAACCCACGCTAAACCTTGACAGGATTCCTGTTTACTCAGAGACATCTGAGGGTCTGAGCTACCGTGACCTGCTCGCTCTCTGTCCTGTATCAAAGAAAGAACTGGATCAATTGTGCATAACAAAGTTCGTGGTATATACCGGTGCTGGCTACTTTAAGTTAGATAGCGATCTCATATATGATCTGATTCAAGACATAATGAACGAAATCGCGAGAGAAAAAATAGATCTGTCCTGCTTTGATGAAAACAGCATCCTCGAACGTCTTGATGCAAATCCAGCATCACTATATCAGTGTATATTAAATCATTTTAAAAGCTCCAACTCTTTAAACGGAAGCCAAATGGTCAAATTTGTCGGGGCACACCTTCTCCAGAAAAATGACAAAGTTTTTATCAATACGTTCATGAAACAGTGGAGTTCTGCCATTCCTGATGGATTTCCAGAAACTCCAACCGATATATCAGAACTAAAAGGAAAGTATTTTGTGCCAGAAACAGGGTACGCACAATACCTAGATCCTCAGAGTCTGCCACTAGATCCCAAGTCGCGCTTTAGATTGCTCTTCCGTCTGAAATCTATGTGGGGTCTCGACGAAATAGAACCATACCTTGAAGGTATCAAAAAAGACACGGTCAAGACCGAATCCTTTGCTATGAAGTTTTCGAGAAAACAGACAATTGGAGGCAAGGTAGTCATTGGTCCTCGATGATAAACGGTGTATAGCCGAAACGAGAGAAGGGGAATATAAATGACACCGGAGCTAGCATTTAAGTTTCATTTTGTAGGCGCTTTATTGCACGAAAGACGTGAGCGTTCGTTTAGCGTAGTCATAAACGCCCAGGAAGATGGCGCCTCCTGCAGAAATCCACATGACACGCGGACCCAGTCCACGTAGAAATGCCGATGGTCCTTCTTGCTTCCAAATTGAAGCTGTGATCTGCAGCAGTGAGTGGCGCGAATCACTCAACATTAGTCTAGTTTTAATAACGTCCAAAGGAGTGGTACAGGCAGCTGCCAGAGCGCCAGCAGCCGACCCGCAGGCAGCTCCTAGCAGTACAGGAGGTTGGGGAGCATTGTAATAGCCTGCTACTTTCCGCTTGAGCCACTCATACACAGGAAATTGAATGGCAGTAAAAGGTATCTCTCTGATAATAGTAGAAGTCCAGCCTCTATACAGGCCTCTGCGTATGCCTTCTCCGGACTGATCTTTGAGAATATGCAAGAGCGCTTCTTTCGAGGACTTGAACTTGTTCGCTTGTGCCCTCTGTTTGACGACCTCTGAAGGTACTCTGACACAGCAAGCAGCGATCTCACCTAGAGAGGCTGCGAGCATGTGCGTGACTCCTCGAGCACCTTCGTCCGAGGCTATATGACTTTTCAACAGCGGGTACAGAGTTGCATTTACTGATTCGTAAGTGACAAAAAACAAGCTTGCGCCAGGTGCAGAAGCTACAATTGTGCTTCCTATACCCCTGTACATTCCCCGCCAGCCGCCATTGGCTAGGAATCCTTCCTTGGCCTGCAGTCTCGTCTTTATAGTGTCAACAGGAAAGAAGACAAGGTCAGTTACCGTACCGGCTAGACCGCCACTCTTTTCAGTGTTAGAACTGCAATATGCGCTGCATTCACTTCTTATACACTAACATCTACTTACAATCATCGGTATGGCCATTGCATGCTGCTCCATGGCGGATGTAGTCGAAAGCGAGAAGGTGGGAAGACAACCTCAATACAAACACCGGCTTCTTTCGACTGCACTACTGAAATGCTTTAATAGATGCACAAACAACAGTGCATTGAATATATTCGTTCTCTTGTAGCGAAGTATGCATTTAATAACAAAGCAGTTGCGCTGGCTGTGAGCGGCGGAGTCGATTCAATGACGATGGCTTACCTATGGTCGCGTTCAAACCTGGGTACGCTCCCTCTGGCGATCACCGTCAACCACAATATCAGACCTGAAAGCGGCCATGAAGCATCAGAAGTAGGTAAAATTTTACGCGATTGGGGTTTCGAGCATCATATACTGCATATTAACGTCCCGGTCACTTCTAAAGTCGAGTTGGCCGCCAGAGACGCAAGGTACAGTGCCATATCTGATTTCTGCAAATCACATCGGATATCCGCTGTAGCCACGGCCCACACTCTTGACGACCAGATCGAAACATTTTATATGCGACTAATTAGTGGAAGCTCTCCATACGGCCTTGCTGGTATTCATCCTGTTTCTCAGTTGCCGCTTAAACCGGCATTCCACTCTCTCCCTGTCGCTATCCTTCGTCCGCTGCTTCAGACGTCTAAAGCCACCTTACGTGAAATAGCTCATGCTCATTCAATTCCATTTTTTGAAGATTTGACAAATTCTGACCGTACCTACACAATGCGCAACACTATCCGCTACTTTCTGCAGGATCAGCGTCTTCTTCCGTCAGCCCTACGCAGTAATAGAATCTCGCAGACTGTGCAAAGACTCCAGGCCAAAAGAGATGCTGCCACTGATCAGTACACCGACGCTTTGGCCCGAGACGTTGCATATGGTGCTCTCAAATACAACCCTCAGGTAGCATCCTTGCAATGGAATGTTCATGGCGCTTACGAGACATTATCTTACACTTCCAAAGTCCTGTATTGCGCCCACTTGTGCTCCTGTATATCTCCTGTCTCAAATATTGATGCGCATCTCTCTCTTGTTTCTTCATTAGTTGATAAGATTGATGGCATGGAGACATTTACGGCTTTGCAGCTAAAATGGCAACCAGAAACTGGTTCTAGCTACCTTCTCTATAGACAGCCATTCTACAAATGTAACACTCCGGATCCGATACTTCTGAAGTCAGGAGTACCTACGCTCTGGGATAACAGGTTTCTTATTGCGACTGAATGGAGCCCGTTAAACATCAAAGGCAGCGTCTATATACACAGTTATGATACATCAATGAAGAAGCGGACTACAATGTTCCTTCGATCTCACACTATGCACGACAATCAATGGGCAAAAACCCCGGCGTTATTGAAGAAAACCTTACCAATCTTATTGACCGGTGAAGGCGAAGTTTTAGCAATACCGATGTTTCATGTATGGGATCAGAGATTGCAGAATTCGAAATATCTACATTGGAAATGGCAGAATCGGCCTACTCACGTAACAATAAATAGATGAACAGTTCACTATTTCCTAGGGTTCGCTTCTAATTTTCGACGATACTGGAGAACAACTTCTCCTCCAGATCGCCATAACTGCGTACGTATCGCGCCTAACGTCATTCTGGGATGCACCACCTCATTATTGCAAATAATTTCCAGCCAGTCCTCGGGTCGACTACCTTCAGTGTAAGTAAATTCCGCCAACCTATCAATAACAGAACCAAAAGAGTCTGATTCTTTATCTTTTCGGTAAGGCTTGTCCTTCTCAATAGCAGCTTGACGCGCTTTGGGTTTCAAATGGTCCTCGAGTTTGTCATCAATGTATTGCAATATCCTCCTAGACCGCAGCATCACGTATGCCGACAAGCGAGAGGTAGATTCTGCTGATATTTCTGGAAGATGTGCCGTCTTTCCATCATCTGTTTTCCATGGAATAAGTGTAAAAGATACTTTAGAGAGAGACTTCTGCGTTATATCATTCTTCAACAATAAAGCTGCAAGCCATCTTGGAATTATTTTCCGTAGCGTATCCATTTCAGAATTCATGGATGCTAGTGTGCCACGATATAGCTCCATGTTCCCAAATGACCCAGGACTGGCTTCTGTAATATATACACCAGTTTCAGGTGGTATAGTAATAGGCGGAGCATCTATGTAGCTTGGAGGGTTTAATAAGGAGGTACCGCAATTCTCAGGTGTATAGGCGCTGCGAATGTCAGCAACTAGTGACTCTATGGCGCTTTTGGAATCCACCATGAAAGAATCCGCCGCATTTCCGTTCTCATCTCCATTGGTCGAAATTTTTGCTTCAGGTACACACTCCAAATTAGGATCCTTATCTGTATCATCTTTTTTGGGCAAAATCGAAGATGAAGATCCAGATCGAGAAACTTTTCCACGACTTAAGGACTTGATCTTTCCGAAAATTGAGCTTTGCGTATTAACGGTTTTCGATGCATCAGAGGGGTGTTCATCGTCCGTGTGACAAGAAGATGTTGATTCATAATGAGAATCTGGTTCGTCTTGTTCTTTCTCGCCAGAAAGAGGATCTTCTGGAACGTATTTGGCGGTATGGTCAAATATCTTCGGCAATTGGCCCGACGTAGGAGAAGAGGGAGCTGGAGTACTGCTTCTTGATACCACTGGAGAAGCCTTTGGTGATGTATTTCTTGAAAAAGTCCAAACCTTGAACATTTTGGAGTCTGAAGATCTCGAATTGCTGCGTGAAGACTTTATCATTTGTGCACGATACGCAGCATCTCGTTCGAGCTCATATTTAAGAACATCCTGAAATAAATATGTGAGTACCCAACGGCCTAGATTAATTCTATGATCTTCTGGGAAAGATGATTTGCGGTGATAATCTGAACCATTAGCAGCTTTATTTGAAGATGCCGTAGCATCTTCAAATAGTTCGTCAGCGTATACCTCTGCTTCGAAACATTTGTTTGGATCCAGAAACACGGCCAGTTTGCCCGTGCGCGTGCTAATATCACACCAAGTAACTGCAGGTTCCACAGAGTCATATTCAGCAGCAGCGTCTTCTAGAGAAGTGCCTATGTTGAATTTTCTGATCACCTTGCATCGGATAAGGTCCCATAATAGAACTTCGCCAGCAGTGTCAAGAGTCAAAACACGTCTTCTATCTTTTAGCATAAGATGTTTCATTAAGCCAGATCTACCTTCCATTGTCTCCTCGGGTGTTTTTCTATAAGGTTCAATCTCGTTGTTGTACACGGGAGTCTGCAAAGAAGGTATGGCGTTCAATGTGGATCTCCTAGAAGATTTTTCGACTGAAGAAGGATCGATGTCATGGTTGACATCTTTCCATCGGTGCATGCGAGAGTTTGAAGTGGCAGTCCAAATACTTGATTCTGCCGCAACAATGGAGTTTATTCCTTGGTGTTCGTGCGCGACTAGAATAGAAGAGAAATTGTGGATATCTGTATCGATTGTTGTTCTGAAGAGCAAACCAGAACGGTCTGCGGAGTAGAATTCTCTAAAGTAAGGATCTTCACTGTACAGGTCCCATACACTAGTGTCGTGCATGTTATACGTCGAGAGCAGACGGCCTGCTTTGAGAGACCACAGTTTAATTGTTGAGTCAGAGGAGCCCGAGAGGATCATTGTGCCAGAAGGATTTACGAGCAACGAGCGGATATTATCTGTATGACCTTTGAATTGGAATATAAACTCACCGGACCGGTAGTCCCATAGAGATACAAGAGCATCCGGTCCGCCAGAAGCTATGACATTATCTCCAGTGGCGAGGGCGTATACCGAGCCTCTTTCGAGAGAGGAGTGTTGAGACAGATCGATTGAGAGTGTTGGCTGTTGAGCAGTATTTGTGACGTCCCAGAACGATATTTTCTGATCGAGGCTGCCAGTTACAATTGCAGAGCTGTTCGTAGGTATTGGAGCGACACATTTGACGTAGTCGTTGTGTTGGCCGACTTTCACAGAAGTATTCGAGATCGGGTTCCAAGCGCGGACAGTTAGATCGGAAGATGCACTGGCGACTAAGGTTGAATTTGCGGCGAGACATATGGAATTGATCCAATGAGTGTGAGTGCTGATTTGCTTGCAAAACTGCGTGTAGTTTGAGGAAGAGTTGGAATCTGGTTGAGGCGCTGAAGTTGAATGACTTGAAATCGACCATGCGGAGATAACACCATCTCTGCCGGCAGAATAAAGAGTTGCAGTGTCGGTTTGAGAGAGTATTCCAGGACGCCTGTCGATTACCAGGTCGTTAATACCCAGTGAGTGTCCATGACCACCTTGTGAATCACCAAGCGTATATGATATGTGTGTTGTTGTACTCATGGACAAAAGATTCAGGTTGGGGCACGATACAGGGAAGGGAGGTGGAGGTTGGGTGTTAGAAGCGAAGTTTAGCAGTAGAATGCGGGGAGGGGAGGGAGGGCGGAATTGATAAATTTAGCAGACGGCTATATCAGCCACAACCACGCTAGTAAAATGAAAGCCTGATCGTATCTAATATACTTCGGATCTATAAGTGCAAAATTGATGGATCGAAAGTATTAGATCGGTTAGCGTGCTAGCTGTGAATCAGAAGAGCGTTTGTGCATTATCAAAGAGTCTAAGTTTTTAGGCTTTAAATGCGTGAACATTCCCCCATTCACTAAAACGCTGTTATAGAGTATGCAGAATTATTGCCTTTGTGCAGGTAATTAGGCTGTGTAATAGCCAATAACGTAAAAATTGAATATTTGCACGCCGTTGAACAGACATTGTACAAAGTGGTGGCCGGCGGCATTAGCAAGTGGCGGAAGGGGGTCCCGGTACTTAGCGTCTGTTACAGCCGTAAATGATACTTAGTTAGGGAATAGAAACTAGCTAAAATGTTTCATTTCCAATTCAATGGCAATTTTATTTATTTTGCCGACGATATATGCCTATTCAAGTTGCCAGATTTAAGACAGGGTGATGGCGATAGTGCTTGTGGAATATAAATATACTTTTAACAGCCCCACTAATATTTCTTCAGCTTGACCAATTTCTCGTAACAATACGTCTAAATGAGACCAAATGCCTTCTTTGAAACTCCCTCGAGATTTGAAGCTACTTTAAAGTCACCAAGCAACTTGTATAAGTTGAGCAAAGGGTTAATTGCGCTAGCGAAGGTGTCTGACGCTATAACATTTCAAGCTAGTTCAGGAGTCCTGACATTGAGTTGCCTTGATTCACGCAAATCCACCTTCGCATTATTGCGTCTACATACATCTAACTTTTTCGATTCGTATATATATACCAGTGACGAAAGTGTTTTTTCTTTTGCGGTATCCAGCAAACTTCTCTCAGCTATTTTCAAGCAATACGCCGCCATAGTTCAGTGCGATCTGATCGTTGATGAGGGTAGCATTCAGGATCCTACTAAGCTTGTACTGGTGATTCATCAAAGCAGCGGCGTTATTATCAAGTTTGCTATCAACTACGAATATAAAGATGCAGTGCACGCCCTGTGTCGTAAAGCAGATTGCACTAACATGTTCTCGTTGTCCGCCAGTAGCTTGAAAAGCTGCCTAGACCACGCTGCCTCCTCTGTAGACGAAGTTGCATTCACCTTCTCATCTCCACGAATTGAAGTCGCATTCACTACTTTGAAAGCAGCTTCAATTAAGAATCAAAACCATCAGAATATAAGAACCTTCGTTTATCTGAAAAAGGAAGAGTTCGACGAAATCGAGGTAACCGCTGACGACTCAGTCTCGGTGTCTCTTAAGGATCTTCGAAACTTCGCCATGCTTGCTGATTCTCTCAAGATAGCTGTAAATGCTTATTTTCATAAACCTTCTTTTCCTTTGATGCTAGAAATTGAACGCCCAGAGTCTGGCTTTTCTAGTGTCTTTGTTCTTGTCTCTTCCGCAGATTCTGTCGACTCTGCCTCCAAGCAAGACCAACGACAACCTCGACCAGCTTCTGCTCAGCCGTCGTTGAGCTTTGGCAATACTGTTCGAAATTCTATGCATATTCCTGCACAATTAGCCACAGCCAGAAACTCTCATGCTAGCTTTGCTAATTCTCCCTCAAACTCTCAGGCATCTGAAACATCCAATCCTCGACCGAGACAAGAACCAGTGCGATGGGATCAAAATTCAGCAGTAAGAAATATCTCGGAGTTTTCAAGTACTGACTTGGATCTTAACCTAGACGACGACTTTTTTGATAATGTCGTTGCGGCTCCTGGTGGATCAACAAACGAGGCTTCAGCTACTCAAAGAGTAGAAGAACCCAAAGGTCTTTTTGATGATGACAGCGATAATTATGACTAATGACACATATGGATTAATTAATTTTAGAGTTTTATCGGCTTATAATTCAGATAATGACTTTTCTATTTACATGCATGTCTCTCAATCGTAAGTTATGTTCTGCACCTATACCACTTCCTTGCGTATGCGCGTTATGGCTTTAACTGCTCTCTTATCAGGCGAAGCATCCAAAAGCGGAGATAGTTCACTAATAAGTGACAATAATGACTTCTTAACTTCGCTTTTTATAGCATTTTCTCGAGGAATTTTCCGGTAATAACGAGCTTGTTCGATGGCTAAATCAAACCACTCGTCGGCTGATTCCTTCATGTTCTTAGTCATCTGCTGGCTATATATAGTATTTAGTTTATCCTGTAGCATAGACTGATACTTTTCAATTCCTAAAGGACGATACATGACAAAAATCCTGCATAGTATAGCCAAAGTTTCCGCATCAGAATCTGGTACGCTCTTGATTATATCAACGAGCGCTTCACGTTCTTTCTTTGTCAGGGAATGCATATTCTCTGTGTATTTGTTCCATAAACAGAGCAGAAAGCCTCTTGTATTTTTGGTATTGGCGACGCTGAAGTATGTACCACGGTTATGGGGATCCGCATGATAAATAATATAAGCTGTAGTTCCCGGCTTGTAAATTTTAGTATTGAGACTGGCTCTCAGTAAAGTTCCCACCAGTGACGGGTTTAAATCGATTCGTTTTGTGGGAAGATCATAGAAGTCGTAAGATAAATCACGAGTGAGACTACAGCCCGGGAGTTCAACGAATGAGGAGATATTTCGTAGTCCGTTGACTTGTTGTTCTAGCGCCTTCCCCATGTAAAAGGCATTAGAAACAATAGAAATCGACATCTTCTGTTTATCATTATAAAATAACGCGGCTCTGTTGTCTCCAAAGAGCAGGTTAGGTTGGGCGATAGCGTCAGTCATCAGAACGGGATCTTTAACGGAAGCTTCAGTAACTCGTTTTAAGTGTGCAGAACTTATATCGTAAAGCATGGTTCTTGCGCCTGCACTTAGAAGCTGTGAATCAGGCAAGACTAGAGGTGGCTGGTTTTTTCTTTTCTGAATACATGTTCTTTCAACAGCGCTGTGCCAAAAATCGTGAATAGCTAGACGATGTTTGGCTGTGAGAGTGAGGTTCTTTCTCGAAATAAATGAATTCAGTATTGATGTGTATCCCATTGGATCTAGAGCGTAAGCCAATGCTAATTTCTGATTCTCGAGCATTTTGTAGTAGGATTCGATCATGTAGTTAAAGTCGCCTTTGTAGGCGAGAGCCTTGAAAGCAGCACCCAGCACCGGAGGAGGTATGTTTTCGCCGCCAGTAGTGCGGCCAATGACTTTTGTGACGCTTCTGACATACTCGCTGACTTGAGTCTCTGACAGATTGCTCCGAGACAGCGAGTCGAAGAAGACAGTAAACGTCCTTGGACTGATAGACTGGTTTGAGTCAATCATATGATTTATAAGAGTATTTGCCCTTTCGAAATGGCCTGCGTTGCAGAGACTCTCGACGACGGAAGTTAGAGCATGCGACGCCTTAGACTTGTATCGCAAGACAATTCCTTCAGCCAGGTCAATATTTTGAGATTTTAGCAAGACATCGACGTACTGCTGGAGTTCGTGCTCATTTTTCTGTCTGAGATGTCTAGTGACGTTGTCGGGCACTAGAGTCCTCTTGTCGACGATCTCATCGCGTTTGTACTGCGAGTCCAAGGCGTGACTCCATACAGAATAACGCCTTGCACTTCTCATAATTAAAGAGATTCTGCGAACCAGCGACATTTAGCGCCAAGATAGAAGAAAAAAATAGCCACTATGGCGTAGGTTGAGTAATGTATGGTTGTCAAGGATCGCCTCTTTGACTGGCTGGCTATACCTATAACTAGACTCAAAGAGAGGTTCTTTGTAACTGTCAATTTGCCTATTAAGCTTTACTTAACAACTGATCGGTCGATCACAGCGCAATTCGCATGTTTATTGGTTTTGAATTTTTCATCTACATCCCCCAGTATTGTTACTGTAGAAAAATTAAATTTATCAGAGTACTTTGCAGCCTTATATAAAACTATTCATTGCATTCTGCAATGGATTCATTGGACCTTTTCAGGCATGGTGCTGGGAACAATTCGGGTGGTGAGTCTGAAGGCGCGCTCCTTGACAACCGTCATTCACCAAGAACGCGTCAAACTGCAATAGAATCTATAAATCTCCTTCTCGGATACTTCGCATAATGGGTGATAGCAATAATGAAGAGTCTACTAAAGAAAGCGTTGCTAAATTGGCAAAATATATTCAAAATACAGTTGCGTCTATACTGGGGACTGACCTTACAGAGGTCCACATTGCCATTGAAACGTACGCAGACCAGTTGGCTTCGTTCTTTCAGAGCCCTGAGCCGTCGGTCCTATATATCACGCGCGAACTGCACGACAATATGCACAATTACAAAATAGCTGCTAACTTGAGCCTGACCTTGAGCACGACCGATGCTCTGGCTATTGTTAAGCCGAACGGGATACTCAATGTTGATCAATCACTGGCTCGCCAACTCCTACTGATCAACTTGCCTTGTGACTCGGAATCACCAGAAAGCTCTTTTGTATCGTCTGCATTCCAGGATTTCTATAGCCTTCTACATATGGTGATGGGTCCTTATATGGACTCGTTACCCGAACAGTCCATCAAACAGTCGGATCAGGATATGGCTATATCCGCTAACCAGATCCCAGTTGTCAAAAAGAAACTTGCAGAACTAGAAGCATCCTTAATTAACCTCCAGAATCGCCAAGGAATACCAGATATTCAATTATTAGTTCATCCAGTCATATCTGCCGCAATAGAACAAGCGCGCGCTTCACATTCAAAAATATCGGTTTCATTAGTACCCCCGGAACTCCTCTTGGAAGCTACTTTCCTGAATACTCTACAGTCAAACGTTAACTCGTGGATCAAAAGCGTTCAGCATATAGCAAAACTCTCCCGTGAAGTCTCTTCCGGTACAATATCCGATGAAATAAACTTTTGGCTACATAAAGAAGACGTCCTGATAGCCATAGAGAAGCGTCTTAATGAACCAGACATTGCCTTAACGCTTCAAGTGTTGCAGAACGCTAAAAGATTTTATGCCACTGTTAGTTTTAGATCAGATACAGACGTTAAAGACGCTCTAGATTCGGTCCAAAAGTATAATCAGCTTCTCCGTGACTTCCCTATCGAACCTTTCGCTTCAGCATCGTCTATTCCCGCCCTCAATCAAGCCTTGCAAGACATATTCTTTCACATCAGCCGTAAGTTACGTATCTCGGCTTACCCTACGGAGAGACTTCTTGGTTTCTTGGAGACTTTGTCAAACGACCTGCTCAAGAAGCTTATGGATCTAATTGATGGCAATGAGATCATGCTCATATCTGTGGATAAATGCTCCGAAATCGTCTCAGATGCCATCTCTATCCAGAATACATGGGAGGACAAACTGAAGGATGTGTTTTATACGGTTAGAGAACTCACTAAATCTCGATCAGAACGAAGAGTACTTCTCAAGGTTAAGGATTCACATTCACAACTCATTGAAAGGCTCGCATATGTCAAAACATTTCGTGTAGATCATGAATATCTACGAAAAATTGTCTCTGATGCATTTGAAGCTGGATTATCTCTGCCAGATGGTCAACAACTTTCGCAAAACTCAATTCTAGAGGAGCTAGATATTGCCTATTCTGTATTTGATGGAATCAACGCTCTGGACTTGTCTCATGAAGGCAAAGCCAAATTCTTCTCCTGCGAGTCAACCTACTCCAAGCGAACTTCTTCTGTAGAAGCTCGCGTTGTCGACACTTTGCGTGCTTTACTGTACTCGGCTAAAAACTCGAATGACCTTTTTACAGTTTTCTCTAAATTTAAAGGCTTATTAGAACGGCCACGAGTACGTGCTGCAGTCCAGGAGTATCAAGAGATACTGCTTGGACACGTCAAGAACGAGATCTCAAGGTATGGGGAACTTTTGTCAAATGGGTTTGCAAATTCTCCGGAATATCAGTTATATAAATTGAAAGATATGTCGTTCTCTATTGGGCGTCTAATATGGACTGCTCAAATTGAACGACAGTTGCTTATACTTCTAAATCGAATTGAAAATATCCTTGGAGAAGGCTGGCAAAATTACGTTGAAGGACGTGCATTGGAAGATAGAATTGGCTTATTGCTTAAAAAACTTGACCTTCAAGGCCTTCATGATTCTTGGAGTCAGGCAGCTTTGTTAAGAAGAGGTTCTCTCAAGGGACCTTTTTTCAAAGTGGTTCATAATGCAGAGAGCAAGAATAATGCCCTGACATTGGAGATTAACTTTGACCTTGCGAATATAACAATATTTAAAGAGGTACGAAATATTCTCTTTCTCCATTTCCCGGCGTCTCATTTTATTATTACTGCTGCAAAAGATGCGCAAAGGACTTATCCGTATGCCTTGTCCTTGCGGGACCAACTCTATGTGTATAAAAATTGTGTTGAATCTCTGAGCTCTCCTGAAATGCAAACTCTGTTGGCTCCTTTTGTGCAGCTTATAAGAGGTCTACTTGAACAGAGTGTTAATCTTAGGTGGGAATTTTTCTCATACTCTCCTGACCTATATTCTAAGACGGCTGCTGTTGTTAATCAGCTCGACTCTCCTGTTATTCATCGTGAAATCATTCAGATTAATTTTATATCAAAGTTTGAGGAAGCTGTACAGCAGCTGAGCTCCAAATTAACGCAGGTTTCCGATTCTTACAATGATATCAATAGCATTTTCAATAGTCTTGAGCGTGGCCCTCATTCAATGGAAACTTGTAAAGACTCAATTATGCAACTAGCATCTATTATTGGGAAACTGAGCTATGAGGATCTGGGTAATTTTGATTTTTGGGCATATAGCATCAATGAGAAATTACAAGGTATTTTGCGCCAACAGATATTGAGCACAATAAATGCATTTTTACATCTTCTTTCTGATGATCAAGAAGTAGAAGACTCCGATACGTCCCTGATAATGCATACAAAACGTGTCTATTTTGCAGCAGCTCTCCAAAAGGTTGAAATATCCTCTGAATCGCATGACATTTTTGTTCTGCCCACTCTGGAACAAGTGAGATCATCTTGGCTTAACGTGTTGCAGCAGATTGTTTCTGATGTCATAGATATTCAAAACCTATACGTCTCAAATACCCACACCGCTGGTTCTATCTCCAGTCTGAATAAATTTATCAATGAAGATATTGGAAACGCTTTAAGTGATGCATACATGGCGATCGAAAAAATCATACAGTCTGCAGAGAGCTATGTGGATTATTGGAACCGGTTTAAGGCCTTGTGGGAAATTCGAGCCGATCAGCTCCAGATAATGCTGGCTGAGGACTTTGACTGTTGGCTAGAAGCGTTAGAGGAGTTGGATACACTGAGAAACGAGCATATCGGTCAAAACTCTCTCTATACTATTGGTTGCCTCTGCTTAGACTATTCCGGTATCAGAAGTGACATAGTCTCTCGTCTTACGTATTGGAGTGATCGCCTGGTTGTCCTCTTTGCCGAAATATATTTTGCTGCTTCTAGACATGTGTTAGAAGATCTTTCTGCTGCAAAGTTATCACTTGAAAACGGCTATATAGTTCCTTCTGACTCACGCAAGACGGTTGAGTTTATTCGAGACCTGGACAAGCAAAAACGCAAGAAACCTGCTTTTGAATCAAGAGTCAAAAAGCTGAACAGCGGGAAGTCTATGCTCTCCGTTAAACGTTTTCAATTCCCAGCCAACTGGATATATTTTGACCAAGTCGAAATGGAATATGACATGTATTGTCAACTACTAGACAGAAGACTCAAACTGATTGACAATCAGAGAGCAACATTAATGAATATCTTTGATAAGGAACACTCTTTAATTCAGTCGAAGTGTAAGACCTTACTTAATGAGTGGGAAAAATCAAAGCCAAATTCTGCCGCTACTCATTTTAGTAGCGCGCTAGCTGTGATATCTAGTTTTGAAACGAAAGCCCAAGATCTGATTGATTATGCAGATGCTATATCTGAAGCAGATACTTTGTTAGAACTATCTCGAGCCTCAAACTCTATTGATTTGATACCACTTTTGGAAGAAATACGAGACTATAAAGAGTTCTGGACTGCACTTTCTGATATAGGCAAGTTACTGGATGAAAAACGGACTCTAAATTGGCTTTCTCTTGACATTTTCAAGCTGAAAATTGATTTAGATACTATGAACTCCAAGTTCGAAGAATTTCCAAGCAACATGCTAATCTTTTCGGCCGTTCAGGACGTTAGAAATATGATCTTAGGTTATTCTAATTTTATCCCCTTACTGAAAGACTTAAAATCTGATTGCATGCGTGAGCGACATTGGCAAACTATTTTCAATATTGGAGGCAAAGAAAAACAACTTGTATTGTCATCTCTGACACTAGGTGACATATGGGGATTGGATTTGAACGATACAGCGCCTTTAATACGGGATGTGATTCGACAAGCACAAGGTGAATTAACAATCGAAGAATATCTCAGAAAAGTGAGAACTTTTTGGACAGGCTACAGTCTAGATCTGGTGGATTACCAGCGAAAATGTTCACTTATACGCTCGTTTGAAGAGATATTTAGTCGCTGCATGGAGCACCTCAGTGCGCTACGAGCGATGAGTAGCTCTTCATACTTTATGGAATTTGCAGAAGAGGCTAAAATTTGGATGGAACG
Source organism: Tortispora mauiana (assembly GCA_030570615.1). Taxonomy (NCBI): domain Eukaryota; kingdom Fungi; phylum Ascomycota; class Trigonopsidomycetes; order Trigonopsidales; family Trigonopsidaceae; genus Tortispora; species Tortispora mauiana. Next base: position 53,585 of record JAJLWG010000003.1, read on the forward strand.
CATATCTAAGATTCATTTACTTTTCGACTCCTGGATAGAACTTCAGCGCCATTGGATTTATTTGGATGGAATATTTTCTGGCAACGCTGAATTGGCAGGTTTTCTACCCACAGAGGCCAGTCGATTTAGAGCTATCAGTTCGGAATTTATGAGCATACTCACTAAAGTGGCTAGAAATCCGTTGATATTGGAAGTTCTGCATATTCCAGAGATACAATCTTCTATTGAAAAGTTATATGAAATGACCATGAAAGTGGAAAAGGCACTTGGTGAGTATTTAGAAAAGGAAAGATCACGATTCCCGCGTTTCTATTTCTTGGGCGATGAAGATTTATTGGAACTAATTGGAAATTCAAGAGATATTTCTCGAGCACAACCACATATTTCTAAGGTATTCTCCGGCGTTTCTAAGCTCCAGGTTAACGGCAAATCTATAAATGGAGTTTTTACTCTAGATGATGAGTTTTTGGCACTTGTCGATGAGATCTCTCTTGCAGAAGACTCCACAGTTGGTGCTTGGATGCCGCATTTGGAAAGTTCTATTAAACAGAGTGTTGGTGCAGCCTTTCAGTTGTGCTATAATGAACTGTACAAACTTACATCTGAAAACGTAAACCTTTCTGGTTATGAGAAAGTTTTTGAATCCAACGTTTTTCAGGTCTTTCAGCTATCTGTTTATGTTCTTTTCACAAAGCTTATTGAGATTGAGATGTCAACTGCGGAGCCGTTCAAAAATGGATGCCGTATTCTTGATATTTTAGATGCCTTGGAAGTTTTCCCTGGAAAGTACCTACGCACCAAGTTTAGGAATAAAGCTCGCCAATTGTTAGTTCATGTGGTTTACCTCAAACGGGTCTGCTTGGCGTTGATAAGTGCTACAAAAGAAGACGTTAAGCCTTCTGAAACTATTGAGTGGGAACTGTTTTTAAAATATTACTATATAGCTGAGTCGTCTGGTTTTGATAAATGCCTCTCGATTAGAGTAGGTTCAGCTCAGTTTTTTTATGGCCTTGAATTGCTCGACATGAGGGAATCTTTGATTTATACTACTTTGACTACCAACTGTTTTTACGCCATGTGTGGTGCAGTTTCTACTGGGTTTGGAGGCTCACCATTTGGCCCTGCTGGAACGGGTAAAACCGAAACAATTAAAGCACTTGGTTGCGCCCTGGGTAAGTCCGTGATAGTATTCAATTGCGACGACTCTTTCGATTACTCCTCTACTGGCAGACTCATCGTCGGCATATGTAAAACCGGCGCATGGGGTTGTTTTGATGAGTTCAATAGACTGGATGAGAAAGTTCTTAGCTCTTTGGCGTCTGTCATAGAAGGTATTCAGCGAAGCTTGCGCAAAAAAGACACCTTTTCTGCTGATATTTTGAATCGCAAGGTTGTTATCAATCCCACTGCTGCAATATTTATTACTATGAACCCAGGTTATATTGGCCGATCTAATTTGCCAGACAATATAAAGCGATTATTTAGGCCGTTTCCTATGACTAAACCAGACGTTGAGGATATAGCAGAAGTATCTCTATTGGCAGAAGGGTTTTCTGATTCTGCGGACCAATCGAAGCGTATAGTGAGTTGTTTTGCTAAGCTGTCTCGCGACTGTTCGCATCAAAACCACTATGATTTCGGACTTAGAGCTATTAAGGGTGTCCTGCGCCTGGCCGGTAGGCTAAAGCATGAAACGGAATCTAATGAACCTTCAAGCTTGACATTTAGTGATGATTCTGAAATATTGGTACATTGTTTACGCAGTTCTGTACTTCCCAAGCTCATTTCTGCCGATACTGATATATTTGAATCAGTACTGGCTGAGGTTTTTAATACTACATCAAGCTTGACAAAAGAAGATGCATTCTTGCAGCCTAGAATTGTTAAATCCTGCGAAACCCTTAACTTGAAGAATTCGAAGGCTTTCTGCCAGAAAGCTGAACAGTTGTATAATCTTAGCAATCTGTTCAACGGAGTGATAATAGTTGGTCCATCTAGCTCAGGTAAATCTGCCTTATTGAAGATGTATTTCACTATTGTTGAAAGCGATGCAGTTGTTGCACCTGCTGTGTACATTATTAATCCTAAGGTGATATCAAAAAGTTCTTTGATAGGGGAGCTCGAAGATGTCACAGGAGAATGGAAAGATGGTGTGCTGACTATAATTTTGCGCAATATTTCAAAAAATGTCCGAATGGAAGCTGGTAGACAACATATTGTGGTCTTTGATAGCCCTATAGATCCTGAGTGGGCAGAAAGTCTGAACAGTGTATTAGACGACAACAAACTCTTGACACTTCCAACAGGAGAGCGCATCAAGCTTGGTTCTAACGTTCATTTTTTCTTTGAGACCGAAGACCTCAATCACACTACTTTAGCTACCATTAGTCGTTGTGGTATAATATGGATTTCCGCAGATGTCGTATCATTCGACGATGCGTTTTGGCATTTATGGAATGAATGGAAAAAGGATCGCATGAATCGCATTGCTATAGACGACAGCCTTAAATCTTTTGTTCATTATATGGAGACAAAACTAATGTCAACAAAACTACTGCAGAAGGTTTTTGATTGGTTATCTGCGCATCGAACTAATTCTCGCTTTAATAGGCAGCAATCTCTCGAGATACTGATGGCATTATTGGCGGCAGCTTTTGACCAATTGGATAGCTATCTTACAAAAGAAGGAGAAGAGTCTTTAAGCAACTCTGATGTTGAAAAGTATGCGCAGAATAAGCTTCTGATTGCAGTAGTATGGGCATTCGCTGGTGAATCTTCTGCTAGTAGGAAGACTGAGTGTAGCAACATAGCTCTGCAGATCCTTGATATTAATCTTTCAAGTTCTGGGGAAGACTTCACTGATTTTCAGGTAACTCTTCCAGGTGCAAGTCTCACTAGCATTGATTTAAGTGTTCCTGTTGTGGAAATCGAGCCACACATGGTGCTAGATCCTTCTCTTGTTATTCCGACTATAGATGTTCATAAAGTGGGTTCAATGCTAGGGGCTCTCTTGAAGCGCCGAAGCTCGTTGATTTTGTGTGGCCCTCCCGGCTCTGGAAAGACTATGATACTTCTAGAAACGCTACGTCGACTTCCTGATACAGTTGTGGCCCCTCTCAATTTTGCTTCAAATTCTACGCCTGACCTTGTTGTCAGTATTCTCGAGCAGCAATTCCGGTACTTTAAAACTGAACAAGGCACTATTCTTCGGCCTAAAAGCGAAACAGGATGGATTGTTCTATTTTGTGATGAAACGAATCTACCTCGACCAGACAAATATGGCTCTCAAGCTATACTGGAATTTATTCGCCAGATTGTTGAGCACCAGGGATTCTGGCATGAAAGCAGGAAAGAGTGGATAAAAATTGAGAGACTGCAAATTGTTGGTGCTTGCAACCCATCTACAGACATAGGAAGATATGAGTACTCTGAAAGATTTCTGCATCATTTTCCTGTGATTCTTCTTGATTATCCTAGTCACAATGCCCTATATAGTATATATGACACTATGATAAGGGCCATCCTTACTGTCAGCCCATTCAAGTCATACCACAAGGACGTCACTAATGCAATGCTGGACCTCTATCAAATTGCCAAGGATGAATTCACTACTGCATCGCAAGCACATTATATATATAGTCCACGTGAACTAACTCGATGGACGAAAGGAATTTACGAGTTAATGTCTAACTCTGTTGTTGCTGATCCTGAAAGTCTGGTTCGGATCTGGGCCCATGAAGCGCTGCGACTTTTTGGTGATAGGCTCAGCTCTGAAGTAGAACTGGAGCGAGTTGAAAAGATGATTGATAATACGGCGAGAAAGTACTTTGCTGCTTTGAATTTAACTGAGGCTTTGAAGAGACCTATTTTATATACACGTTGGTTGTCTAGGGATTATTCCTCACCTTCGTCTCATGAACTTGTTCAGTTTATTGAACTAAGAATGAAGACTTTCGCCGAAGAAGAAATTGAAACTACTTTGGTGTGTTTTGACCAATTTGTTGATCACATTCTAAGGTTAGACCGCGTCTTTCAGCAATACCAAGGCCATATGATATTGATTGGGAATCCTGGCACAGGGAGAAAAACAATTGCTCGCTTCACTGCGTGGATGAATGGCTTTTGTATATATCAACTGCGTATGCATAAAGGTTATAGTGCTGCAGATTTTGATGCGGATTTGCGCCGTATTCTTCTCACGGTTGCATCAGATGAACAGAAAGTATGTCTCATAGTGGATGAGTCCACCATGGCGGAGGCTGCATTTGTCGAACGAATGAACACTTTGTTAGCTAATTCTGAAATCCCTGGTCTCTTCGAAGGGGACGAATTACGCAATTTGACTAGGGTATGCCTGGATGTCTCTGCCAGAAATGGCCTACTCTTGCGAACAGATACAGATGTATACAAGTATTTCGTTCAACTTGTCAGTAAAAACCTTCATGTTGTTTTTGCTTTAACTCCGCCTAGCTCTGAAGGTATGCAAGACACATTATCTTCCTCCCCGGCTTTGTTCAACCGCTGTGTCGTTAGTTGGTTCGGTGATTGGAACAAGTCTTCTCTTCATCGAGTTGCTTCTCAGATGACATGCCATTTAGATTTAGATGACTCGGAATATTCGATGGACGGATTGAAGGAACCCTCATCCGGGTCAATACTAAGCAAACGCGATGCTCTTTTAGAGAGCTTTATAGAAGCTCATTTTCTCGCTAAAGAGGAATTTACATCATCTACAATCGATGCAGGATTAAACGCAATCATAACTCCTCAGCAATATCTGAATTTTTTGCTTCATTTCGTTGATTTCTACACTGAGCAGAACTCTGTTAAACGAGAGCAGCTGATACATTTGAACTCCGGTATGGACAAGCTTCGAGAAACTGTGTTATCGGTACGCAAAATGAAAGAAGAATTAGCCGAAAAGCAAACCAAAGTGGAAGAAAAATCCAGAGAAGCAAACGAAAAGCTTGAGGAGATGGTAAATAAACAAAACGAAGCTGAGAACAAACGCTTAACTAGTCTTGAAGTTCAGAAATCGCTGCAGGCTCGAGAAATTGAAATAGAGGAACGTCAAGAGAGAGTCCAACAAGACTTATCTGAAGTGGAACCCGCGATTATTGAAGCCCAAAAAGGTGTTGGAAACATAAAAAAGCAGCATCTTACTGAAATGAGAGCTATGAATAACCCTCCTGAGGCCGTTAAGCTGACACTAGAAGCTGTATGTACTATGCTTGGGTTTCAGGCTGATACTTGGAGGTCAGTGCAAACTATCATTCGCAGAGACGACTTTATCGCCTCTATCATTAATTTTGACACCTCTCAAGCAATATCTGCGGACTTTATCTCTTATCTTCGAGAAAAATACTTCGACAGTACCGTAATGAATTACGAAACTGTTAGCAGAGCTAGCAAAGCTTGTGGTCCGTTGTTTCAATGGGCAAAAGCGCAACTGGCCTATATGAATATCTTGGAGCAAGTCGCTCCCTTGAGGTCAGAGGTAGAAGCTTTAGAGGATGAGGCTTCTCATGCACGTGCTCGTGTACAGGCGATTAATGAAATGATAAAAGAAGTTGAACAGCTGATTTCTCAGTACAAGGATGATTATGCTTTGCTTATAGCGGAAGTCCAATCATTGAAGGCCGAGTCACAGAAAATATCAAGTCGTCTTTCACGTAGCATTGAGCTAATTGACTCACTATCTGAAGAACGATCTCGATGGTTGAATGACATAAAAACGTCTAACGAGAACGCTGCGTTATTGGCAGGCAACTGTTTCCTAGATGCTGCCACAATGTCATATTTTGGACCACTGAATGTAGGAAGCCGCCAAGCTCTTTTGTCTAGGTGGAATAGTCTGCTGGAAAGTTTTGATATCCATACTGCCAGGGAATTCATCCCTCTCCAGCAGGTTGAATCTTCTGCGAGTGTCGTCAATTGGATCAGAAACGGCTTGCCCAATGATGATATATATATTCAAAATATGAGTATTTTGAACAAGGGTTTGAGGTACGGATATATCATAGATCCGTCAGGGATTGTGTTTGACCTTCTAAAGCATATGTGCAGGGGTAAGTCGCTAATCACCAGTTTCCGTGATCGATCTTTCTCCCAGCATTTGGAAAGTGCACTTCGTTTTGGAAGTACTTTGTTTGTTCAGGACGCGGACCTCTATGACCCCTTAGTCGATCCAGTTGTCAACAAGGAGTTTAGGCGCGCAGGAGGACGGGCTTTTGTTGACGTTGGTAAGCAAACAATTGATGTTTCGCCAGACTTCAACATGATTTTATTCACAAAAAGAATGCCATCTTATATTCCTCTTCATCTCAGTAGCAGTGTCGGCATTGTCAACTTTGTGCGAACAGCTACTAACGTTGAATCAGAGATATTGTCGGTTGTCTTGTCGCATTTTAAGCCAGAATTGAATGGCAAAAGGCTGCAGATTGCAAATGAAGTAGAAGAATCTAGAAGCGAACGCCAAAAGCTAGAAGGTGAGCTTTTGGAGGTTCTTTCTAACTCTACTGGCGGTATCTTGGAGGACGAGAACGTCATTCAGACGCTCCAAACAATCAAAACAGGTACTCTGGAGATTGAAAGAAAGATATCTGAAAATCGGAAACTGTTGGAAGATATTGATGCCATTGGTTCGGAGTACATTTCACTTGCCAGAGATGGAAGCTATTATGTGTCTGAGCTAAACAAATTAAACAGGCTAAACCCCTTCTACCGATTTTCCGTGGATGACACGCTCAGGGCTCTGCGGGTAGTTTTACGGCAACACCCGGTTGGAGATACAAACTCGCGAAGGGCTGATGTCAAAGATCTTTGCAGGATTTTCATGCGGCAGGTATTCGTTTCCACTGCTGTAGCATTGAAGCCTCAGGACCGATTAATTTTTGGTCTGATGCTTCTTGATCATTTTTTTACTATTGAAGAGACAGGAGTCGCGCTTATTGATATCTGCAGCAGTATATCATCGAACAGTATAGATACGAAAGATGTGCTATGCGAGAAGTACCCGCATATGCATTCTTTAATGGAGCCTAAAACGAATGGTGATACTAGGGATGCAGACTTTGACATTATGCGGGATATTGTTTCCTCTCTTACTTCGAATCAAGGTCGCATAGTTTCACTAGTTCGTCAATTGCTAAGTCGTCAAATTTCGGGCACATCAGAGTTGATAGATGTTGTTGATGATCTTATACCTATTCTGTCAGAGGTTGAGAATAGTGTGCCTGTTGCAATATACGCGGAGAAAGACTATGATTCTGGATTCCTAGTTGAACGTGCTAGTATGTGTACTGGTATTAAGCTTAATGAGCTCTCTTTAGGATCGCATGAAACCGAATTGAGAGCAACTGAAGCTATTAATAATGCTTTAGCGCGAGGAGAATGGGTACTTTTGAAGAATGCACATTTATCTCCCGAATGGTTTAGTAACATTATGAGTCTTATTGATACAGCGTCACCAGCCAAAGAGTTTCGCCTATTCTACACATGTTCAATGCAAGGTCGCGTATCCGCAGCCGTTCTTGAATGTTCTAAATTGACATACTACTCGCCGCCTGTTGGACTGAAACACTCATTACGAGATTTAATAACCACTATGGGCCAAGAAGTAGCTGAATCAGGTCCTTCTGAATGGCTCAAACTGGTTTTTACAATCGCCTGGCTGCAATCTGTAATTTGCGAACGACAGAGATACATTCCCGTTGGATGGGAATACTCTGTGGATATTGACGAGTCTGACTTTCAGTATGCCATTGATTTGGTAAAGAAGCTCCTTGATCGCACTATGAACGCACAAAGCAAGACTAGTATACTGCCTTCATCAATTCCTTGGGCGCTTATACACCATATTATACAATTTGCTGCACAAGGAGCAAAAATATCGGATGCCAGTGATTTTAAGCGACTGCAGGAGCTTTGCGGTAAGCTTTTGACGCAAGATATTTATGGCAGTGATTTCAGTCCGTTACTGAGTGAAGACAAAAACATTATATTCCCCAGTACTATGAAATACAGTGAAATCATGCAATGGATCAACGAAAATTTACCGGACGACGAACCTCTTGGATGGATTGGGCTTGAGAACAGTGCTGGCGATCAATTTGCTATAGAGCAGAGCCGAAAGTTTTTGTTGAATATAAAATCTATTGCAGGTTAAATGATGCGTGTGAAATCGTTATTCATGTCTTTTTTTTGTGCCTGTTGTTGTGCTTGGTTTGCTACTATATTTGTTTCGTTGCGTTTTAATTCAGTTTGCAGTACATTGCGACGTTCTTGACTCCAATAGCTGTGAGCACTTTAGACGGTAAATTTGAGGTTTCGGTGGAGATAAAGCCCTTATTTCGGAGTATATGTTCTGCCGGTTGCTCTAGTTGACTAATTATAGATAATGAGACCGACTTTATGTTATGTTGTTTTAGTGAATCAAGAGCCAGTTGTAACAAATCTTTACCTAGACCAGCATCGCGATAAGGTCTAAGGACGACCCAAAAATTGATTAGAGCCAAGTTTTTAGACTTTTCTGAAACAGATATTGCGCCAATAATTCTGTCGCCGTATTTGGCTACAATCACATTTGAATCAGGAAAAGATGCATCTTTGTTAGAATCAGCCCACAACTTTGTCTGGGTGTCGAAGTACTCTGACGGCCTAGACCATAGCAGCAGATAAGCCATAGTAACGCCTGATGCAAATAGTATTAGTGTTCCGAATTGATCGCGAAAATGACCTTTGAATGTGTATATCAGAATACTCATTATAGGAATAAAGCCAGAGATGAAATAAGGGTGCCTAAATATATACACGTTAGAACGAGTGCGTCTCTCGCTCAAAATATTGGTGACTAACTCAGCTGTATTTTTACGGTCATCTAATTCTGATTGCTTAAGCGTCTCAAATTTCAGTTCAGGTGTACTTTCGTCCGTCATTATGAAATATCTATGCCTCTGGTTGGAAAATGGCATGAAGGCACGTGCTCATGTCTCGCGCTCATTACAATTATGTGCCGCATTTACCATTTTCGGTCAAACCGTAATACAAATGTTGGTTTTTGCCGCAGCATCATCATCCGAATGGTGCAACCTAGACCGCATACTATAGTATTTTTAATATTAGAGTAGAGTAATACGCATGAAGAAAATAGCATTTTTTTTGATACAGCACGAACGTAGCTGCTTGTAAGTTTATCCGGTGGTAGCCGTGACGCGTCGGAAGTGATACGACTCTCCCTGCGATCCCACTTGAACTAACACTTTAAAATAAAACGCCTAACTGGCTGCTCGCTTCGCATATGAGTGATACGGATGAATCTCTGATATGTTCTTTATGCAAAGACATTTATGAAGGGCCAGTTGTGGCCCCATGCAAACACACATTCTGTTCTACTTGCATTAGACGTTCTATAGTGAAAAAAGAAGTGTGCCCTGTTTGCTCGATCAAGTTGTATGAAAGCCAACTGAAGCCAGCGGATCGGCTGCGAGAACTCGTGATTCTGCGGTACAGCCATGAAAATTTTGTAGATGAATCGCGCACAGCCGATCGAACAACATACAAAAGAAAACGCTCTGAAGACGAGTATGATGATGAAAACGATCATGATAATGATGCCGACGATCATGATGATTATGATGATCATCATCATCAACAAAGTAGCCCTACTTCCAAGCAACACACAGCTAGCCGTAACGATCCTGGCTTTTTAGCTTTTTGTCCTCTCTGTTCTTGCGCTATTACTATCTCAAACATCGAAAGTCATGGTGATGTATGTCGTGGTCGGAAAGACCCACGAGAAGCGAAAGCCGTGGCTCGACGCCCTATTTCCTTCCTGAAGAAAATGCGGCACTCAGATGAAACTCGGGCGCCTCAGCACGCCCAGCCTGCGCATATACGGCGGCCGACCTATGCGTCCATGAGTGTAAAAGAAATGAAGTCGTTTTGTGCTGACTACAAGATACATGATCTGATCCCTAAATACGGCTTGCTGGAAAAGAACCGGCTACAAGATATGATCGAGGAATGGATCTCCTTATACAATGGAAATATTGACAACGCATCTCTCCGTTCACACTCGGAACTGAAAACAACTTTGGAGAGTTGGATATTGTACAAGTTTGGCGATAGAATAGCGAATAATGCTTCTATAGACATCACTAGTGCACATTTTAATAAGGCAGCTTGGATTGCAATGCACGATGACTTATATAGAGAGTTGATCAAAAATGCTAAGAGCACATATGCAAAGGTCGAGAAAGAACGCACTGTACAGAAACTGGCAGGTACCAATACTTCCGTTAGTAGTGATCAAAATTCAGTGCTTGCTGATGACCAGTCTAACAACACAGGGACCTGATTCAGCACTATCTCATGTATATTGTTGAGCTGGAATTACTTGACTATCTTCTGAAGCTTCCTCGCGTTTATCCTGCTGTTCTGACTCTTTTGCCTCACTGTTAGGAGAAGTCTCGGGTACGTGCAGGTTGTCCAACTTTGATTTCTGGTCTTCGAGGACTAGCTGCGCAAACTCCTCTTCTAGCTCTTCTTCTTCGATACTTAAATCCTGGCTGGGAACAATAGCGTGAGATATTTCGTCCGATATGGCTATCTGTTCACTTACATCGTCGACCAGGTTTTCGATATTCTCAATGCTTCCTATCTCAGAATTTAGCTGGCTAAGGGCCGCTTTGCTGGACTCCAGTGCATTAGCTTGCTGTGCGTTCAAGTAGGATCTTTCAATTCCGGAGAGTATTTCCTCGTATTTTTCGCGGATACTCAGATAGCCAGACAATGACTTTTCTTTTATCTTCCGAATTCTAAGTATATGAAGGGCCTCTTTGCGATTCCCCTTTTCAGCGCAATCGCGGGCCTTTTCAGTAGCATCGCTTATGGCGGCGGAAAGCGACTGTATTTTAGTGTCAGCATTTAATAAAGCCGATTTGACGTCAGCGATATGGAGATCTAGTTTAGTTATGATGTGTTTTGAGTGTAGTTTGACCACGCCAGCGTGTCGATCATACATGAGCTTGCCCGACTTGCTGAGGTATAGTAAGCAAATATCCAAATCAGTTGCGGTTATTTTCAGCTCTTTGGTTGTATGTGATATCTCTGAAAGTGAGAAGACTTTATCTATATCTAGATCTGATCCGGAGCATTTAGCTGATAACAGGTTGAATATTTCTGTAGAGAGACTGGATACTTTTGGTTTAATAATATATTCTTGGTTTAGTTTGTCTTGCGTGAATCCAGAAGCGAGTTCTCTGATAGATGAAAGTAAGTAGCCAATTATGCCAGGAGTTATGTGGGCGTCGTAAGACGATAACGGTTCAATGACATGTTGATCTATAAGGTATGAAACGATATCTTTCAGGGCTTTTGGAGGACCTAACTCGTCTATAAAGATCATATGAGACAGTTCCGGAGAGACTTTTAAAATTGTACGGTCTTGAGAAAGAAGAGGGACGGGAGAATTGGTCATGTCAAGTATGAGTTTCTTCCATGCTTCCAGGTTGGCAACGTAACCATCAGGATTTATTTCTTTTAGACGACTAAAATCTGAATAAAGAGATCTTATTCTTGAGGGTCTAAACAAAGAATGTGATCGTATGAATTGAGATACTTTGTTATTGTCTTGTTTGGCAATCATGCTTGGTTCAAGCGCTGGCTGTCGGTAGGTGGGGGTGCACCACCGCCCAAAAAATAATAATGAATAGAGTTTGTTGGTGGTGGGTTTTGATCTTGCACTTATCCTTGAAAAGGAGATGTTATTGGTAAATCATCAATACAGTGATGATGAGAGGCGCGCGTATAGAGTCTGCTCAAAGTTATCCGAGTCCAGCAGCGACGCGTAGAGTGGTTCGATTATGACTAAGCAGGACTGCACTCTAGCCTTCAGTGATCGAAAGATATCTTGCTCATTGCTGTATGATCCAGCAAGAATGTTCCATTCGTTTGCTGCAATTAGTGTCCAGAACGCAAATTTCCTTTTATGCTCTCCAAATCTTGCACATGCTTGGATTGCATTCTTCTTCATGTTACAATCCCCTTCGCGAATAGATTTCTCCGCAGGCGTCGAAACTCTGACTGCGTATGATCCGTATGCTGCAGCTTGGCGCTCTAGCATTAATCCAGTGCAGAACATAGAACTGTTGTGGCATTTTGAGATAATGTACTGTACCCATTTGCAGGCATTATCGGTGCCAAAAACTCCCTGCAACCGCAAAAGCTCTGAACTCATTAACAAACATCTAAATGTGTATGAAAGCGCAGAACATCGTGAAGTATATGAGAAACAAGCAGCGTCAATTACAGGATCAATATGCTCTGTAACTGTCCTGCTAGACAGCGGTTTACCGATCGGTTCAGCCATTAGTAGGGAAATGGCAGCAAACTCGTTGGCACCTGCCAAGTACTTCCATGCCTTATCATTTAGATAGTCCCTTTTTATTAGATCATATATCGTATAACTCGCATTCCAATCTCTAGTCATGAACAGGAGGTCTGCAAGTTTGCGCAATTGTGCCTCCTGCGCACGATAGTCGTAAGACCCGGTCTCCGGGTCGTAACTAGAGGTTGAGGTTGGAGGTGACGGTGTGCTTGACCGCAAAAGTCCGCTGCTAGCAAAGTACTTTCGAGATGCTGAAAAGAGGCGGTTGGTGATCCCCTTTCTAGATGCCGCTACTTGTGTGTTGAGAGTGGCTATAGTCCTCTCGAGGTAAGGGATAAAGCTCTGACTCACCATTTCGCGCACCATTCGTTGTATAGCAGTTATGTCTCTGGAACGCATGTATGTATCAGACTTGGAGATACTGACCTCTTCTTCTGGTGATATCCAAGAGGGTATGGGAATTTTTATAGCGTCTGGATGGTCAGGTGAAGGAGCGTCTGTGGCTGAAAGAGATAAGAAGTGGCAATTTAGACCAAAATGACGTTTCATTTTCTCGAATAGAGCCGCAGAGGAATCGTAGTCGTCACCTTCATAGTGGATTAGAACGTAGAAACGGAGATACTCGCGATCTATGGCAGGGCTAGCGCGTTGGGCGGCAGCTAAAGAACCGTTGTTAAGAGCTGAACCGGCTCTGTAAAGACTGGACAGTGTATCTATTGGCGAAGGAGTCCGCGACGTAATGACTACTATGCCAGCTGTCGGGTGAGAGAAGGTCTCATGAGGAGAGAGTGGGGGTGCGGATAGCGTTTTCTGGAAGAAGTGGAGGAAGAGATTTGAAAGTGAGCCGAGAGACGGGTGAAGGTCGTTTTGAGAGTAGATAAGCGAATGGCGTAGGAGTGTGTCAATGTTATTTGGGTCGTTCGGAGGCGAATTGGCCGAGTAAGCGTCGCTGGAGGAGGTGGAGTGTTCGTCAGGAGGCAAGACAAAGTGAACGTTGAAGTTGTCTATAGTGGTAGATAGGCCTTTTGAGTTCCTGATGACTACAGGTTTCGATATCAACTCGCCGAAGGGTCTGATGAGTTGAAAGAAGGAAGGGAAGTTGAGCTTGCGAGCGAGCTGGTTTGCGTCTGATGACGCAAACACTGCGATTCTAGGAGCAAACGCTTGGGCTATGAGAGATCTTATGCATTCTAGTTCTGCAGCGGCGGTATTAGATGCGTCAAAAGACCTTAGAGCGTGAAGTATAGCTTTTTCGTGTGCAGGAATACTTAATTCCTTCCAGCGTTCTTCATCCCATTCGTAATCATTCATAATGTAGCCGGATACAGCACATGTAGAGTGTAAAGGGGTTAAACTACAACCAGTATAGGGGGAAAATGGGACTTTACTTGAAGTTCAATTTGGGCCGTTTCGCCAACTCTGAACTGCAACTTTCCACAAGGGAAGCATTGTATTGCACCGTTTTTACTGGTTTACTGCACAAAACAAATTTTATATATGTAAAAATGATCAGGAACAATTCAGTGTCTATAAGAAAAGCAAGGAGTCACCTGAAAACATGGAGTCCTGATCTCTCGGCTGCGGATGTCCCAGACAAGGACCTTTTGGCAGGCGAGATCAGCTTGAACCAGACCATCGTCAAACCGAAGACTCATCATCGAAAATCTTCCAGAAGTATTCATTATGACAAACATCTGGTGGAAACAAAACCCAGCTTGCTTACTCAATATCTCTCGTTAGACTCTCCTTTCTTTGGGATTTACACTCTCACATGGATGATCATATTCATGATTGCCGTCCACACCTTCGTAGACAACTACGCTACCAAGGGATACGTAACCACATTCAATGTTGTGCGCATACTGAATTCGCGTCTAGTATTGGTCGCCTTTGCTGACTTTTTAATATACGCATCAACATATGTCACATTCCTGATCCACCTCCTCGTACAAAGGGGCTACATTTCCTGGAACTGGTTAGGCATCTTTCTGCAGAATATATGGCAGGCTGCTTTCCTCGCCATCTCTAACTACATTCCCATATACTTTAATTTCCCCTGGACCGGGAGGGTCTTCATAGTTCTCCACAGTATCGTGCTGCTTATGAAGCAACATTCCTACGCCTTCTATAGCGGTTACTTGAACGAGACTCTGAAATCACTCAAACAATGCCAGCAACTTAAAACCAAATCAGAGGAAGAACTCCAATCGCTTAATTTGACCCTGAAAGAGGTTCATGATACAATTGCAGACCTTACAGCAAGCCTGAAGTCCTACTCCGGGTCTGTAGTGTACCCTGACAATGTTACACTAACAAACTTCTTCATGTTCTCCATGTACCCCACTGTCGTTTATTATCTCGAATATCCCCGAACGAAGAAAATAAACTGGAACCAGGTATTTCTGCGAATACTAGCTACGTTTGGTGTCATGGGTCTGATGATATTCGTGGCAGAGGAGTCAATGTACGACAACATCGTGAAAATGACTCACATCGCCAACGAACCTCTAATGTACAGGATTAAAATGTACCCTATCCTACTGATCCAAATAGTCCCCAGCTTTGCAATACAATATCTGCTCAGCTTTTATATCATATGGGAAGCCATTTTGAATGCAGTGGCCGAGCTCACTAGATTCGCAGACAGACGGTTCTATGGATACTGGTGGAATTCAGTAAGCTGGGACGAGTTTGCACGCAACTGGAACGTACCAGTTCATATGTTTCTGCTGAGACACGTATATCATTCGTCAATATCGGTGATCAATGTTTCAAAGCAGACAGCGACACTAATGACGTTCTTCCTGAGCTCGTGTATTCACGAACTGGTCATGTACGTCATTTTTCAACGTGTCCGAGGATACCTGCTCATACTTCAAATGACGCAATTGCCGCTAGTAGCATTATCGCGGACCAAATTCATGAAAGACAAGAAGGTCCTGGGTAACATTATTTTCTGGCTAGGAATATTTACCGGCCCCTCGCTGATGTGCACTATGTATCTAACATTCTAGTTGAGCGAAGCTTCTATTTCCTTCTTTATATCGAGATGAAGGGATTCGCATTCACCACAAGCACTTTTGAGGGATATGGTCAGACTGCTTCTGCTGATCTGCGGACCCATGCTCTCACACAGTAAGATACGGCTGGCGCGATCATTAATAAGTTCGTATACAATAATATGAGATGTATCAGGAGCAGATTTTTGCACGGAGGCGACAAACGCGGCTTTCATCTCTATCCGAGCATCTAGGAGAGCCATTGCTATGGCATTAAACATGGCTGCTTGCAAGTACCACTGCGAAAACGGATCAGTCAGGGTGTTTGAAGATACCTGCACTACAACCTGGATGAGCGATCGAGGGTACTTGTGCAGGAGTATTACGCCGGAGTCTTTAAGCAATGCGAGTATTTTGGCCGCTATTCTCTGTTCTTTAGTAGTAGCTACACCGACTAGCGGTGCTACAGTAACAGAGATCATTGCCTTTTGCGGGTCTTCGGTTCTCAGGGAGATTGGTGGCAGAGGCCCAGAGACCGAGGCCATGACCTCGATCTTGGGTGCCAAAGAGGTGTACGGTGTATCGTTAGGAAATGTGTAGCCGAAGGTGGCGAAACCGTCACAAGTTTTCGATTTTGCGAGCACACAGTGATGCTTAACAGACATTATTTGAGCGTTTCGACTACAAGAGTGATTATGTCGCTAAGTGTGAAAGGAAGGTGTGTGTGTCGGGAGAGATGAAAAGTTTGAAAAGCTTCGCATCACCCATTCCCTCTTTCGAAGATGCAAGTGGCACGAAAAAAACTGAAAATGGCTATCGAATTGACGCAGACTGAAAATAATATAAGAAATTTGCTTGTATCGTGCTGCGAGCATATCAAGAATACCGAGAGTAAAGAGATTGTTTTAAGGTGGACTGGAGGATGGGTGCGAGACAAGCTGCTAGGTCTGCCTTCGTCAGACTTGGACGTGACGATCGACAAACTGACAGGATACGAATTTGCTACTAGACTACAAAATTACGCAAAAATACACGAGCCACATGCTCTGTCGAAAGGTGCTGAAAATATTCATCTAATAGCAAAAAATCCAGACAAATCAAAACATCTAGAGACTGCAATTATGAGGCTGTACAACAACGACCTGGACTTTGTGAATCTGAGATCGGAAGAGTATACGTCCGATAGCAGAATTCCTGTTATGAAGTTTGGAACACCCAAGGAAGACGCAGAAAGAAGAGACGCCACATTAAACGCATTGTTCTACAACTTGCAGACCCAGGCCGTGGAAGATTACACCGGCAAGGGTCTGAAAGACTTGAGAGACGGAATACTGAGAACGCCCTTAGACCCAATTGAGACCTTTCTCGATGATCCTCTACGTGTACTACGTTTAATCAGGTTTGCAGCCAGGTTCGATATGGATATCGCCAGCGAGACAGAAGAAGCGATGAAAGATGACCGCATCAAGGAAGCCATGCGATTAAAAATATCCCGAGAACGTATCGGAGCTGAACTGAAAAAGATATTCAGTTCTACGAAGCCTCAGAAAGCACTCATGTACATATACAACAACGGACTATACGATTCTATTTTCTCGCTGTGCGATAGGGGGGCTCTTGCAGGCCTGGAGGTTCATCTGGACAAGGACGTGCGACGGGCACTGGAGGTGCTTAAGGTAGCGCCGTCCTCTATTGACCTGCCGAAGTTCTGGTTGGCTGTGAGTTTAGTTCCTTACGGCGGACACGAAATATGCACTGGTAAAAAGCAGGACAAGTTGATATCTGCGGCAGAGTATGTTGTGCGCGAAGGAATTAAGTTCGCGGGATCAGACGCGAACTTTATTGCAGCAGTATCTGACAATATAGATGAAACGATAGCGTGTCAAAGCAAAATAGAATGCACAGACAACCCCATTGACGCACGTGTGAGACTCGGTAACCTTGTGCGGACTTTGGGCAGTGACTGGTTGACGATAATATGTGCGCAAGCCGTGATGAATCACGAAGTTAAGTGGGAAACGATGATCAACCAAATACAAGCGCTCGGACTGGAGAATTGCTACGAAATGAAACCGCTACTGACTGGGAAGGATCTAATGAGTATACTAAACGAGAAGCCTGGTCCATGGCTTGCAGGGAAGCTGCAAGAAGTGATTGATATTCAGCTTGGATATCCAGGCATCTCAAAGGATGCACTTGCAGACAGAATTAAAAGTCTAAAATAGGAAAGTGTGCCGGATGAATTCGAAGAGAGTTTGGTTTTTTGCTTTTCGCTTTTATGGGGTCGACGGTAATATTCTTATTCTGGTAAAATTTCGGAGTCCAAGGATTAATCCGAGGCTTAGGAAATAACTTCTGATATTTCCGAGGCTAACATTACATGAGAAGTTTCCATAGTTGTTGCGTTGCCGAACGTTTCCCATCAATGTAGTTGTTACACTCCGAATAGGGACGTTCTGGCTCTGTGCGTGATACTTGAAACTATTTATTCCGAGACGATAATCGCTATTCAGGATAGTCATCGGAGTTTTCGCATATCGTCAGCTATATCATATGCAGGAGACAATTATGGATAGCAACCGTCCTACGAGTTTCATCCATACTAAGTAATGTCCATTTCGACCCCGCATTTAATAAGTAGCAATTGGGACTGAAACGGTGGAAAGAAAGTTAATGCAAAATATGCTTATTCGGCCTGTCAAAGGTCGGGTTGTGTTTTCCATGCACAATATATCTGAGGTCCTATTTGCCGCAGCTTTATGAATCGATTACCCGTCTAAAACAGCAAAGAGACAGATCGATGTGATCGGAAGGACTTCCTTGTTATTTTAACGCCGTAAATGCGCACCTAGTCGATCGTTGCCTATGCTTCTGCCATTGGGGGTCGGCATCGGGCCCAAGGGTATCGGATTTAAAATACAGGATTATACTTCTTCCCACCTCGTTCTAAACAGTACTCTGGGTCCAGTCGGTGCATTTAATTCATGTGTTCAGTTTCATTATTCGAATAGTCTGGGCGCACCAATCGCGATTCCGTACACTGGGGTTAACCAGCGATGAGAATTTGTTTTGATATACGCAGTATTTTGAATAGCCTACTCTACCATCGGAGTACTTAATGGCGGTTACTGTTGTGGAACAAAGAGAATCAAGGAATTGAAGTGATTTTCCGAAACTCTAATTCCGAGCAGGTGCACCAACCACCGAACGGCAGAGACAATCTGGCACCATATTTAAGCGATATAATAGGCCAATAATGAACAGTTACTGATCGCAAGCATAGAAACTTAGATAATAAATACCGCAACCACAATACCTGAACTAAAATATAGCGACCGCTCTGTTGAGAGTTTTACCGAACTGAACAACCCGGCCCTGCACCGGTAACGCTTGCAGAGGCACCACAAAATCATTCATTATTCTGGATAGTGCTCACCGGAAGCGGGGATCGAATATGCCTGTGCATCGTGAGATACTAACGGTTCAGGAATTTCGATCTCGCAGTTGACAAAAGTGGCGTTCATACACTGCCCCTCTTCATGCGAGTTTCCTCTTCACCTCCTCGCTATTGTGAGTCTAGGCACAGCGATTGACTGATCGCATCAGCTAAACAAGCAACCAATTAGCCAATCGCTTGCCCCCTTCGATCGAGTCATCTGCGATGGAATCTGCACAAGAACCCTGCTATATACGGTACCAATCAAGCATGTTGCTGCTCGTCAAGCCACTGAACCAATTCGCATGCAATTCTACACAGGCCCTATCTATCCCTTCCCCCCACTTTCATCCTAAAATGACAGCTATTTAGGTTTAAAATAGTGTTTATTGGTTTTCATTCTCTGCCTCTCCACTTTCGCAGGCTATACTTTGTCCCACCTAACAAAGAACTTAAACTAAACTTAAAACTCTATTTCACGGGTATTCCACACTAGTTTATTATATCTACCCACGGTTATTATATATCTTCCCCACTCTCTTTTCTTTCCTAAAGGTATTCAGCGCGCCGTTCATATACAAAGACGACCTACCTTGCGGAATCGACACTTATTCACCGACGTCCACACTATTTGCTAATCTGAATCAGTAGATACGCTATTGGTATCCGCTATCGCTGTGACCACTCCTTCAACCTTGTCCGATCCGCTCACCCCCCGCTATTATCTCTAACTCAGCTACGCCAGAACACATTCAGCATGGCCTCCACTTCGTCAATGACTATCCCAGCCATCGTACCCTTGGTGCAAGATCCATCGAGGCAACCGGAAAGCATTAAGGATGTGAACAAATCTATGCCCCGCAGACGCTCAAAGGTTTCGAGGGCCTGTGATAAATGCCGACGAAAGAAAATCAGATGTGACATAGTTCCAAATTCCGATGCGCCTTGCACATCTTGTCAGCGCGCAGGAGAAAAATGCGCCTTTAGTAGAGTACCTCTGAAAAGGGGCCCCTCTAAAGGCTACATCAAAGAATTAGAAGTTCGTCTTAATACGCTCGAGAGCACTCTATCTGAAGGTTCCCCTCCTACCCCGCATCCTCCAGTTGACCACAACATCAAAAGGACTTCAGATCACACAAACGCACCTCCACAACAGAGAAGAAGTAGCCTGTTTGCTATACTCTCAGCTCCCATTCCATACAACCAGCAAAGCCTACCTAGCCCGTCCACCAATTATTACTCGCACGAGTCCAGCGCATCTCCATCGTCTCAAACCACCACATTCTCAACCGGATCCTCTGCCTTAGAATCTCGAGTTCTTCCAAAACCCCTAGGCCAGCAATTTAATCCATCTGCACACATAGACAAACCACCCTCTCCGCCAAGCCGACCCTGGTTCCCTCAAGATACGCTGAGAAACAGCCCGCCTGACACTTCGATGACCCAGAGACTAGCAGCATATACATGGTCCCCAGAGACCCAAAAACAATCTTTCACAGTGCCAATGCAACCGCCAGTAATGAAATCGCCGACCTTACTAGTTCCAAACGTTAACACCAATGCATTCGGTGGAATGGGTGCGTTCACGGATATTACGACCATTCCTGACGCACTTTACGACGACTATTATGCCTTAATACACCCAACTTTCCCCATACTGTTGCACTCTAGAGCACAGCAAAAGAGAAGTATGGAATATAACGACGATTCCGGCCTTCTATCGTCGCTGATGTACTGGGCTTTGGTACTTGCTATCCAGTCATTCCCTAAAGCCGCTTCAGGAGTGAACTATGCCAACACTGTTCAGTCAAACAATGTACCTACTGGGCAGCAACTCCGAGCAGTGTGCTTAAGCATTCTCGCACAGGTTCATCTAAAAAACTGCTGTGTATTAGTTCAGATGCAGATCCTGCTACTGCTCACCATTGGTTGCGATAACGTAACCTTCGATGTTGAAATGAACAAGAAGCAAAACTCAGTACAAAATCAAAGCAACCAAGGTATTCCCGCAGATGTGGAAGCCATAGAAGCCCTACGTGCAGCGAAGGGGGCACTAATTGGTGCAGCTACTGGCATTGCGCTTTCTAGCAGGCTCTATGAAGCGCGTTCCACTACCGGGGTGAAGCGCGAGGCCAACATGGGTAAAGACAACAACGAAGTTCAAACCAATGCCAAGCCTACTAATGGCTCGAGTTCTTCTCGAGGTGCGTACCAGGAAGACGAGGACAACGAGACCCTGGCCAGGCGCTTATTTCTATTACTTGTCACGTTAGACCGGTGGAACATGATTGAGAGCGGAAGTCCGTGTATGATTCAGGAATCGCATGTTGTTTTAACAGCCAACGATGAGTCCATCATGGGATATACTCCATACAAACTATTGAAGTTGAGTCTGGTGATAGGACATATTGGCGATGCAATTCAGCAGCACACTGTGAAACGACTCTCTGCGGATGACAGTGTCGATGGATACGATCACCAATACAATGAAAGTACAAGCCATATGGTTCTGAAAATGCTGAAGTCAGAAATCCAGCAGTACCAGGAATCAATCGAACCGCTGTGGGATTGCCACACTGTTTTAACAATGGGTCTGTGGTTTTCAGAGGTTCTTTTGTTTGTGCTTTCTGCAGGGTCAATCAACGGGAAAGGCTGGACACCATCATCTCCTGGACCAGAAGGCTGCCTGAGACTTGCTATCAGGATAGCAAGCATACTGGAGTCGCCTTCTACGCCGGCGACTCCATTTTCGCACCATTTTGCTTCAGTTGCGGTGATCATGCTATCCTCGCTCTCCCACGAACCGAGTCTGAAGGAGGAAGCGTTGAGAGGGTTACAGGGATTGTTGGGCGATTCGGGAATGGCTACGAGCGAGCAGAATGCAAGTCCCCGATGCAGCATGGCTTCGTCACCCTGGTCCAGCCGGTTGAAGGAGCTCTCTAAAAGGATAGTGTATTCTCAGCGATCCGTCGCGGACGGGTGTCGAGGCGCAAACCCACTGGATGATCTGGCTACAGTTGCGATGCAGCATGTTTCACCGGATTCATATCCAGAATTAGACACATTGTCGAAGTATTTATTATGCACTCGTGCAGGAGGATACCTGCAAGCATGGCGTGCATCTATCTAACCAATTTGCAGTTTTCTGATGCAAATTCATCGATTTTATACACGCCACCAAGTGGCAGGAGCTTCCGCAATACGTGCACACTTCTACCAGCGTAATCCACTGGATGTGATTAAATAAAAAGAAAGGAAATAGGGGAAAAATGATTATTATGACGCGGTTTTTACACCCTTAAACTGGTACTGCTTGCTTGTAGTTACCTATTTAGCCAGTAATTCGTGTGTATACCCAAAACCCACACTCCCCATCAGCTCACCCCCTTTTTCTCATAACACGACCAGACGAGACATTTATATTACTCTCGACGCTCATTTATTTGTCAAGAACAAAATCGCGATTTAATTATTTGAAGTCCTCATATATACTAAAGGACTCAGTAACAGTGAAGGTACCGAATAGTTGACGTCGGTGGTTGTTACTCAACGGTCTGTATATCCTTTGAAATCAACACGCCTACCTACCACCACCTCCTTTCATCACGTCCTATAACTCTCTTTATTGAACCACCTTAGACTACAAAAGCGATCTTCTGCTGCTCTTATTTATCAGTATTGTGTTTGATTTGCATACCCTCTTTCCAGATATTAGTTTTTTTATATGTCTGAATCGGTAAGTCTAACAACATTGGCTACAGAGCCATATAGGGTTCCTGTGTGCTTTTCACCCTCTCAACGAACTCTGCAACGTGTTTTGCCTCGTTTATTTCTAAGAATTATACTAACTCACGTGTTTTCCGATGGAATGCGCCTGTCCCGCATGGACTTCCGCCGATTATTCCTGAACTAAACACGGTATTACTAGACTACTACCTCTTCAAATCCTCCTAATGAAGACCTAAACTCGGACGTGAGAATGGATTACGGTTCCGCTAGCGACTACGATAAAAGCTCCTCAACATTGCCTCGCAGATCAAGCTCTTTGAACGATAGCACTTATTCTGAAAATCGAGGATACCCCACATATGATCCTGACCTAGAGGAAAATGTATTGTCAGACGACCTTTCTGACCACCTTGATCCTGAATACATATTACCCCATCAGTCTATACCAGAATCATCTTCACATCCTCTGTCTGCATACGTGCCTCTTGGAAACATGGATACTCAGCTTACTAATGAGGTTGTCGCCGCGGAGTTAAGCTCTATAAAAGCCTTGCGCCGCATCTCTCTCGACACGGCAGAGCATGGTGTAGGAAACGATCCAGATTTGCCATTTTCCATATCATCTGCTCACCAGTTACCACAAGCATCTTCATCCTCTGTCACCAATAGCTCAACAGACCTTTTACACAAGCGCACTTCTTCTCAGTCAACGGTTGCCTCCGACTCTTCTTTGCAAAACTATAATGACATTTGGGTGCCTGCACATCTCCACCCAGAACTCGCTCCGTTAGAATGGAAAACCTTCATAGAACAAAAGGTATCCGAACTGGAAAAATACCGGCCCAATGATCCAGATTCTTCGTCTTCCGCTGCATCGTCGTCTTCCAACTCCAAAAGCACCAACCAAAGTGAATCAAAATCAAAAATTGACCAGGAAAAACTACGCCGCAGGAAATCTCGATTGTCACAACAAATCGACGTAAAATCTGGCGCAAAAGATTACAAAGATGCTTCTGAATCTTTACGTAAACGCCGGTCTGCAAATGCTCCTCCTCTACCTAAAGTGGCTGACCTAGATATACTCGATCACATATCAGATGAATTTCTATCAATAGAGAACCTTCCTCAGCCGTCTGCTCGGCCTAAAGAGAACGATGATTTACTTCAAGATACTCCCATGTCTTCTCCTTTACTCGCACCATCTTCACCATCATCTGAATCTGATCAATTTTCGCTCCAGTCATCTACATCTACCGGTGGAACCGGCCTCAGAAGATCCTCTCGCACAGTTATCGGACAAAATTCTCTGAGAAGAGGATATGGTGCAAAGCCCTTGAACCTTGGAAGCTTAAAGGGAAGCAAGATAAGCTCGCAACTAAGTGCCACTATTAGCGAGCCTGAAATCCCTCTTTCTAGCAGATCAATTGACTACTCAACCCAATTCGACAAAGACAAAGACCTACCTCCCGCTCCTCCTCCTAAGTCTCCTGAAGAACCGGTTACCTCACAAGTAAAACCCCCTTCTTTATCAAATAATGCATATTTTCCGAATACGGTATCATCATTCGAAAGGGTTGATAAACAAGTACGCGAGCTTGTCAGTGGTATTGAGGAATTACAGTTAGAGAATGATGTTTATTCGAAAGGTAATGCCTCTGATTTTCTTAGCGAGGAAGGCACACGAGAACATGACATTCATTACGACCAACATACTGCTGCCATTGTCTCGCCAAATCTGGACAAAGATTTACCACAACCACCGGATAAGCTTGTGACAGTTGCCGGCCGAGACAAAGACCTTAAGAGATCTGACAGTTTAACCAAGTCTACAGTGCTTGATGAATCTGTCATATCAGAGGATACCAATGTCTTCAACCTGCACAGTGAAAAGAACCAAGAACAGCCTACATTGAAAAAGTCCATGCCGTACACAGTTTCGTCAATGATAAGAGACGACCTGCTTCAGGATGTCAGTTCATTTAAGCCTACTGCAAACAAATCTTCTTCCACTGAGGGTACCCAATTTCAAGGCAAAGGGCTTGACGTGGAACCGAACCAAATCTCTCTGTCCAAGTCAAATGAATCGAAGGGTGCAAAGACTTCTGATGTTATATCAACTTCTGCAAGTCCTATATTAAGAGAGGAGCACAGCATACAGTCTAATGTTAATAGCTCTAGAAAGCTTTCATGGAGTGGATGGTTCTCTAATTCAAAAGATCCTAAGAAAAAGGACAAGGTCAAGGATAAGGAAAAGGACAAAGAAAGGCAAAATGAAAGTAAGTCTGGACTGCAAGTTGACACTAGTTCGGGTGTTGCGGCTCTCCAACCATCTCCAATATTGTCTACTGACTCAGAGTTCTCTAGCGACAATGATCTTCAGCCCAAAGACAGTTCATCCTCTACTGAGTCTAAAGACTCTAGGGCCGAGAAACTTCTTTCTTCGGTATTTAAAAACAAGAAAAAATCGAGCAAGAAAGCAAACCAAGACTCATCACGGAGAGAAAAAAATAACAATTTTAATAATAGTGATTTTGACTCTTCTGATATGGAAACTCTGATTGATGATCGTAATGATTCTGAAACATACATGCCTGGTCTGGCAATGATAACGGAAATGGATACTTCAAATCAAAGAAACGGTCCAAATGAAGCTGTGTTGAGTATAGAGAACTCCTATTCTAGGTTTCCTATTCACATTGAAAGGGCTATCTATAGGTTGTCTCATATAAAGCTTGCCAACCCACGGCGATGTTTGGCACAACAAGTTGTGCTTACTAATTTCATGTACGGATACCTTAATCTCATTAATCAAACTCCTGTGCGTCAATTACAACCGCAGAGTCCTCGTTCGAGAGAAGAGATGAAGATACCTCAGGAGAAGACATTAGAGAGAATGCCAATGCCTGAAAAAGGTGTCATTGGTCGCAACAGGCCCAGCAACATTTTGACAAGAGAGGAAATGGAGACACTAGATGAAGCTGTGATGGATCAAGAGCTGTATAGCAACCGAGAACTAGAAATTAGCGAGAATATGCGAAATATGTTTGGTAGCACGATTGAGAATAATTTCGAGGTCCCTGACTACCTTACAATTGAAGATAGTATTCAGTCTAATGCGTCAGTTGAAGACTCTTCGCCTTCTTCCGGACCAATTGATTTACCAAAAATAGATACACAGAATTTTTGGAATGGTGTGAATAAGACGGAGAGTGAAGATATGGATGGGCTAGCTAAAAAAGATGTTTCAATACATATCGTCGAAAACAGACAGCAGCAGACGGAGAAGGAAGAAGATCATTCAACTGACCCAAAAAAAGGTATTTCACAAAGCTTTAATCGTGAAACTCCGACGTATTCATCTGAAAACTTGTCCAATCGTTCTAGTTCCTCCGGTTATGCTGAGAAGGCTCAGGAATTTCCACGGTATAGTGACATGTATCTACAGCAAGGACAAGTTCCTTCTAGACGTGGTAGCTATGATCAGGGGATGAATGGTTCTATGAATAGCCAGAAGCAACGGGTGCGGCATAAAGTATACGAAGAAAGAAAGCTTGGATCACAAATAGCGCCATACGGAGCCTCGCATCCTCCTATGTCTTATGGAAGAGCTCCTCAACAAGGTACATATGGTCCAAGCCCAAGTGCGCGCGACGCGCGTAGGGTGCCGTTACCACAAGATCGGTCTGTACATATGGGCCGCAATGTGAAGTCTGGACCATTTCCTAGACGGTATCCACCTGAAGAGCCGCGACGTTTACCGAATGGACACCATAAACCTGCTGGCTATGAGGCCAATTGCGGCTATGACTTAAACTCGGACAGGTACTATCAAAGACCTTCTAGTCGGAATAGACATCATGCGAATCCACAAGGAGTTCCTCAAGGACCGCCAAAGATATACAAGTCACCACCACAAGGGTACAGAAGACGACCACCGCCTCCTAATTCTATGGCCAATTCTCACATGACTGGTGTACCTATCTACGAGACCGCGGATAATTATGCACCAAGGCCTGGTCATGGAAAACACAGGCAGAACTTGGATCCCCGAATGATGAACCCTGCAAATTCACTTCAAAATTTACGTCGCGATATACAGTATGCGGACGATAGGTACACTGGAAGCTCGGCGTACCACCCCACGATTTAATGATATCATATCTTATGATCGCCATGAAAAAAAATTTACTAAGAATATGACTGCTAAAGGAACGATGGAAACGAATTTAGACGATATGATGGTAGAGTTATTATTAGAGTACACTATTTTTGAGTTGCAGAATGCGAACTCCGCCAGATCCATGTAGCGGTCACAAGCATGACTGATAATGCAGCACCTGTCAGCCAGACGGGAGGGAAATCTGACGGTTCGTTGTTTTCTGTGTCGGTCACTATTCTGGGCGTAGAACTTGAAGGAAACATAGCGCATTCAGCAAGTTGTACGTACAGTTCTGACACCGAGGCCGGCCACATTGCAGAGACGTGGAGAGGAGCAGACAATCCTAAACTTCTTGTATAGTCATTAGGCTGTAGCTCAGATCTCTGCTGCTGACGATCTAAATCTGCCTTTAGAGCTACAAAAAGACACGGGATCCTATCTAATTCAGGGAACCTAGAACGAAGATCAACGATATACTCGAAAGAATCAGGGTCAGATGAATCATAGGCATAACATAAGACATCACAATCTTCCAGGCGCTTAGAATTTGATAATATAGCAATTTCTAGTTCACCAGGTTCCTCAACAATTAGATAACATTGCTTTCCTCCTGTCATTTCGACAGTATTAACAGCCAATGAAGAAAGAATAGTCGGGCGATAAGCAGGAGAAAACCCATGACTCAAAAATGCTGACATTATTGATGATTTTCCGCATCCACCAGCCCCAAGAAGCAAACAACGAAATATACTGCGTTCTATTGGTTTCCTAGGACCATAGATGCCACCAGAAGACCCTAAAATGAGATCCCAGTAAGATGAATACTGATGATTAGATTTCCCATTAATCTGCGGGCGTTTTCGTCTTGGTTTTGTAATTTTCAGTGCATCTGTAGTAGATATTTTCTTTGCTTGATAAACTCTTGATTCAATAAACGCTTGAGATAATGCTGAAGGGGAGGGTTCATCAAAACCAAGCCATGCAAGGTACGCCAGAGTGACGCGATAATCCAATGAAGTAGTCATACTCCACTGGGCCAGCCATCCTTGTAAAGTGATATAACCTTTCTCGGAAACCACTGTAGAGCGTGGAAAATGCGTTTCTTCCCATAACTGGGGAATCCCAGGAGTCGGGGTAAAAAGATCAGTTAATTCTTGATCACTAAGTCCACCGTCATTGTCTTTGTCAAACAGTAAGAACAGATCCACAAAGAACTTATAGCCGGAAGGACTTAATTCAATGCTAGAAAGAGGCGGAACTTCAAGCTTAGGATATAAGTAGTAGTCAGACAGAGAAAGAGAGTCCGAGTAATGGAAAGCACGCAAAATAGCCCAAGTCGTTTCATGGCGGCCCTTTTCTGCGTATATTTTGTTCAGCAACAGGAAGTTATCTTTCGATATGCCTGGAACTCCATTTGCAAGGGTTCCAGAACCCGGATTGGCTTTCGCTAAGGTCCTAAATATGTCGTCAACATCTTGCTCGCTGATCGATTTGCCAAAACAGCGGTGCTGGAGATGAGTAAGTTCGCGGTAGTCTAAATAGCCGTCCTGGTCCTTATCGCTGAGAAAAAAGATTCTAGAAAGAGCTTCCTTGGCCGCTGGTTTTAAAGTGAGTTCTTTAGTATCATACAAAGGAGCAATAGGATGAGTTACGGCTCTTTGACAGAGATAAAAGGCTTGGTTGACGTTATAGTTCGTCTTTGCAGACGATCTTATGCAAGACTCTATTTCCTTGAACTCTTTAATCAATGGCATCATTTCGGACTCTATCAGCTGGTAAGATTCTAAATCAGAAGAGGAAGTGAGTTCGCACTTGTTCGCACATAGAACTACGGGTACGTTAACGCCATTTGAGCGAAAGTAAGGCATCCAGTAGAGCGATATGCGTTGATAGGAGTAGTGATCTGCGTACACGAGCCAGATAACATGGGCTCTACGAAGTTCCTTGTTTAACGGATCCCTGCTAGAAACAGTGCCCGGTGTATCTATAACTATGCAGCTCGGGCCATCGTTGTAGGAAGGAGGGAGTGTGATCGGAGGTAAGACTTCCTGCTGTTCGGGGCCGGACGCCATTAATCGCGCGTCTTTTACCAGACTTGCAATCAGGCTTGTTTTACCGACGCCTGGATCTCCGCACACCACGATCCTGATTTGCGAGGCCATGGGAGTGTAGATCGGAGATTCCTCTGACTGGATCACAGACAAGCTGGTGTTCGCAGGTGTGTGTAGTTGTTGTCAGGGGGAGAAGAAGATCCCAAAGCGCAGGTATACGAGCGAGATAGAGGGTCAATGTTATAGCAAGGTTTATTAGGCCGTCAATTGGCATGCATCCTTGGCAGATCAAACTGATGACGACAAGGGAATTTGCAAGTTTTGCAGTACTAGGAGTGTACAACGCCAATAGTTCAGATCGCGGAAACGGGAGTGGGAGAAGCACGATAGATAGGATGGGAGCTAAATGTGGGAGGGGGGGGGGGGAGTGGATTTTGGGTTTAAGATACCGGGAGTGCGAAAGTGACGAATGCTAAGTTGTGGGTAAGCCAAAGCCAAGATAGGATTCGGTTAAGCGAAAGAGATGACCAAAATCAAGCCTGCCGGCGGTGCTGAGGCGTATGCAAGTACATTCTAGAAAGGTAAAGAGAGCGCAAGGTACACGATCGCGACAAACTCTCGCGGAGCAGAATAAACCGGGGTCTCAGAGAAGGAGGGGAAATCGCGAGCGTTTTATTAAAGTTCCGGGGTAAAGAATATCGAGAGAAAAAGCTTAAATATGGTACATTTACTTCTTAGTTCACTATGAGGCTTTAATTTGTTCTTTATCATTTACGCCTTCTGTTTTTGTATTCTCTCGATCTGACGAGTTTGAAGGTGGATAGAAAGCGAAAATCAGGCTACATTGTTTCTATCTACATTGTGTGTCACATTGCTAAATAGTGTGATATAACACAATTAGAATGTTCGCATTATCACCTCCATCGACCCGTTTAGGAAACACCACACAGTATACTACTACACTGAACGCCATCCAAAAGGAACAGTTCGCAGAGGCTTTTAATTCAGTTTCCTGTCCAGATGATACAGATATCCATTTCGAAGACGCAGACGGTCGCTATTCGCTGAAGGAATACCTCAAACTTGCCATTCCCGCACCACATCCGTCTACTCCTCCTGTTATCACCGTCAACCCTCTGTCGACTCACTATAAAGCTGTAAAAACAGGCACAAAACTCTCAATAATCCTCCTAGCTCTACCAAAACACGTACCAACCTCTCAGTCTCTTACACATCTTACCTCGTCTCTTCAGATCAGTTCCCGTGACTTATCCACCGCCAATACTCCGCCGTCCACCTCCCTCGATTCCTACAACGGCAACGATCTAGAGTCGTTCATCTCGGTCGTTTCCCAGTCTTCTACTGCGCGCTCTGGCGGTCTTGCGAAACTCAAAAAATCATCCTCGCGGGCACAGCCCACGTCGGTCGATAAGTCTGCTTTTCCTCTGATCGTGCTCTCCGACGTGGGCGTCGGCTTCGGAACGAGCCTTTGCACCTGGGAATCGCTTTCAATTTCATTTCCTAGCATACAAAAATGGCCAGTACCAATGAAGAATGCATATGGTCCGGCAAATGTTGTACCGGACTCTCCGGCCTCGATAAAACGCCGCAAACCGAAAAGTAGTCTCATAAAGAACAACTCAGCCTTGATATCACGCATTGTAATGAACGACCATTTTCAGAAGCGCATGGCAGAGCATCACTCTCAAAATCCACTTATACTGGCGAACGTCGGAAGAGCTTTTGAATGGCTCGATAGCGGCCACCCGCACAAGGAGGAGTTCCTCTCCAAGATGCTGTTCACTACCGCAAATGCACTCTGTCACAGTCCTAACCTTGTCACTGCCTCTTCAAATCATTTAGAGTCTATCATCGGCGTGAACTCCTCGGACATAGTCTGGTGCGAAATGTTCTCTGGCAATTACTTCAGACTTAACAAGAATGGAAGCATAAACAGCTTCCCGGTGATGCAAATCAAATGGATACCAAACTCTGAAAACCTATTTGTTGCTTCTTTCAAAGATGGATCAATCATAATTTTCGATAAAGAAAAAGACGATCCCAGGTCGGTCTCCGCAGAAACTCGCATAGCCACTATACCCAAGCCGACACATTCAGCTCTCCCTGGCGGACAAATGAACGTCGTGAAGTCACTGCAAAGTTCAGGAAGGGATACAAAGCACAATCCTATCGCTCACTGGCAAGTAACAAATCAGGCTATTCAAGATTTTGCTTTTTCTCCGGACGGTACGATGATAGCCACTGTAGACGACTCTGGGCTGCTGAAGATAATCAACATCCACGATCAAAAAGTGACAGATATCTTCTCGTCGTTCTACGGTGGATTTCTGTGCGTATCATGGTCTCCAGACAACAAGTATATAGTGGCAGGCGGAGAGGATGACTACATACACATTTGGTCGGTCGAAACAATGATGCCGATCGCTAGAGGGCTGGGCCACAAATCTTGGGTTACGGACATCAAGTTCGATCTATACAAGACCACGGAGGAATGCTACAGATTTGGCTCTATTGGAGAAGATGGCTCGCTAGCACTCTGGGATTTTTCTCTTGACTTACTGAATTATCCTAAGCATATACCTGCCAGCAGTACGCACAGGCCTCAGGCGAACGTGACGGAATCAGCTGACTGTAAGTATCACCCAGCGCCTTCAAACGAGACCATTCCCACAATCACGCCTACTGTTGCTAAAAAGGTTAGTAACGAGCCTTTGCAGTCTCTAGTATTTTTATCGGACTCGATCTTACTGTCAAATATCACGGGCGGTATACAGACCTGGACGAGGCCTTTCCCCACTTCATGAACTGCCACACTAACTTACCTGGGAGAAGGTGTCCACCACCTTCCTTCCTCTCCTGCACATCGACACACAGGGTTATATTTTGGCAATTATGATACATGCCGTTCTAATATGTACGTTAATTCATGATCTTGATAGAGTTCATTCTCCTGTGAGAATATAGTGCAATATTTTGCAGAATATTAACTAGTACAGTCAACAACGCAGGGCTGCCTCGATTGACCAAGTTCTACATTCCGGTGGTAAGTAATCACAATAGAAGCGTCTACAGTGAGTAATCTAACACCTTAATAGGATCTGGTTACTCAAAAGAAGCTTGTAGAAGAAATTCACGAACTAGTATCCAAACGACCCGCGTCGCATTGCAATTTCTTGACGCCGCCGTCACTATTGGATGACCTGGACGATATCAGGGTAATCTACCGTCATTATGCGACATTGTACTTTGTGTTTGTAGTGGACACGCAGGAAAGCGAACTGGGAATTCTCGATTTAATACAGGTATTTGTTGAGTCGCTGGACCACTGCTTTGAGAATGTATGTGAACTAGACCTCGTTTTCGGCTGGGAAGTTCTGCAGATTGTACTGGGGGAAATAGTGCAGGGTGGTATGGTGGTCGAGACAAATATACAGGATATAGTCGCGTGCGTGGATGAGGCAAACAGGCAGAAAGCCAGTGGACTATCGCTTGTCGGATCTGCCAATGCTATATCAGCGCTCGCTGAAGAGGGCAGGAACTGGGCGCGCGGGCTAGGTAGGTGAGCGATGTGACCATTCCTCGGTATCTGTGCCGATCGTGATAGCAACATGTACACACCTCTCTTGCATCTCTCTGGTGACTGTGAAATATCTACACTGGCAATTCACTGTTTATGACATAGTGAGATATCCAGGCAATAACAGCAACGGCAGCTGAGCTAATTGCACATGCTGCGAATGCTGCGATCCTACTACCAAACCAGCGATGCAACTGCCTAACTGTGGCTTTGGCCAAGAAAATATAGGTCACTCATCGGAAGACAGAAGACGGAAGACTAGATTATGACAAGGTTCAATCACACATTTTTGAGCGACTTTTGCCGTATTTTTCCATTCAGTTTTTTCTGCGCATACACTTGCACATCTCTCAGAGATGTGTATTTAACGTTTCGGCCAATAATGTAAGGTATAACTAACTTATCAATCTGCTGAATGCACCTTAACCTTAACTAATTTCACCTTTTTTCCGCTAGGAAATCCCATCAACCGGTAAACCACCGACTTCTATTTGAAGATGAATGTATTACAGAGAAATTCTGCATCCTCGATATCTTTGTTCGATATACAGTAAGTACAGGTAACCTAAATAGGCTTGCCCAATGGCGTGCAGGCTCTTTGAAAGACGAAAATAACTAACAGCACTTAAGAATAGACTCATCAGATCGTGACGTCGTTGTACTTAGGGGCTCTCCAACAGAGTCCGCCGGATACCATCTGAATGGGCGGCTGAGATTAGTTACTTCAGAATCTTGTTCTGTGCGCAGGATAACGCTAAGAATGTACGGAACGGTGCGGATAAACTGGAGTGAAGCGCTCCTGAGTGCGAAGGGTGTCGCGAATTCTAAACTGGCCAAGTATGAGTCAGTAGTATTCGAGAAGGAATGGTCATTCCTTGACTGGGAAAATTCCAAAAACGTCTTGCATACATTAAGTGCTGGTAGCTATGAATACCCGTTTGACACAGTAATACCTGGATCAATACCCGAATCAGTGGAAGGCCTTGATTCGGCCATTGTGATATACAAGATGAAAGCCACTCTAGAGCGAGGCAGGTTCTCCAACAATATCGTCAGAAAGAAAGTTATGCATATAGTGAGAACATTGGCACCTGATTCTATTGAGCTTTTAGAGACTGTCTCAATAGACAACACATGGCCGGACAAAATAGAATACTCTATCAGCATCCCTTCAAAAGCCGTCCCTATTGGCTCTGCAGTTCCGATTAATATAAACATGTCGCCTCTCCTGAAGGGATTAAAATTGGGCAGCATAATTATTATACTTAAAGAGTATGAACATTTCAAATGCGGCGAATTATGTACTAGCAACATTAAGTCAGTTGCTCACTCCTCTAACTCTCCCCCTCCAGAGAACGAACTTGGCGACGATTGCTGGTCTTTTAAGCTGATGTTCCAGATCCCTACGAGTCTAGCTAAAGTTGTACAGGATTGCGATATTAAGCAAGGCTTGATTAGAATTCGCCACAAGCTCAAATTTGCCATCTCTCTGCACAACCCGGATGGCCATGTTTCCGAGCTGCGCGCTTCTTTACCGATAGCTCTGTTTATTTCGCCCAACATTCCTGTCACAATACCTTCCACGAGCACAGTTCCAGAGCATCTCTTTCCTCCTGTGAACTGTGTCACTGGTGATGATATCCACACAAGCGTCCCTCCAAGCTATGCCGCACACATATACGACCGACTATGGGACGACATACCCAACAACCAGTTACTCGAAACTCCTATGGCCTCTGGCGCTAACACTCCAAGTCTGAGGTCGAGGCGCAATTCTAACGACGCAGTTGAGCATCTAGGATCGTTAGGGTCAGTAGGATCAATGAATATACATGACGGGGTTGATCCTTCGCAGCAACAACTTGCAGCTGGATTGCGACATGCACTGGAAATGCAGCAAGCTCGTGAACCTCACAGCAGAACCTCTCGATCAACATCGGGCGCTACTACACCGAGATTTGGATATTACCACGGCTCGATATCTGGGTCTCTTCATGACGATGCATTTTTTAATACAGTTGATCACAGTCATTTCTCATACGCGCACACTCCTTCTTTGTACACACCAGTGATGTCACCCTCATTAGGGTCACCAGCAGCCGACTCGCAGGATGAATACGACCTTGATGCGTTGTCTAGAGTGCCGTCGTACACCACAGCCGTCAGATCGCAGCTGCCGTTATCTGGAGATCCATTTACTGTTCCCGATTACGACTCGGCGGTTTCCGAAGTCATCGCTCGCATGAACCGTCTCACTCATAATGACCAACAGATCTCAGGAGGCGTGTCTCCCCATGGAACAGGTGATTCGTATGCTCCCAATAGTGGCTGATTAATTGTGTTTTTGCACTATAGACTGAAACTGTTAATCCTTTCTTCTCTTTTTTATTATTGACATCCATCGTGGTTTTAGTCTCTTCAAACTTATTTCAAACTTATTCTTATTAAGGTTTTGAATACCGTTCGTACAAACATTGACCGATTAGGTAAACGCAACCTTATCAGATTGCAAAGCTGGACACGTTAAGATGTAAAGGCGCGCACACCCTAGGTGATACGCTCTGCGAACTAGTAATTTCATAGTGCTTTAATTGCCTGCTAGCTGCATTGATTTGATATCAAGCCAAAAGTAGCCCGGTAAGCGTATTTCTTGGCGCTTTTCGTTACGCATAATCGCATGCGCCACGATTATCTATCTCCCAAGCCCTCCATTATCTACGCTCTTCCCCCTCTATATAAGTTGACTACCCCTCTCTCTCAGACGACCCTCCCATAACATATCTGTTTGGCTATATATAGAGACAATTAGTCCATTTAACGCGATTGTGGCTGTTCAGTGGACTTACTCATAAGTACATATAATACTTTTGTACGTGACCTTATTTGTGCAATTACGTAATGGTGCGTCAGCGGGATCGCATGTCGCCGCTTAATCTGTCGGCTCGTTCGAATGCATTGTTGTTCTCTCGTGCAGATAAATACGGCCTACCGCGTCCAACGCAACATTCCGACAATTACTATAAGCTTGATAATATTGTCAAATGTCGTGGGCGTTCTATTAACGAGCGCCCTCGCAGCGGATCGTCCAGGAGGAAGCTGTACAAACGACCCACTAGGCACTACGACGGAGGCTATTATGGCTACATTCTTACAGGTAACGAATTTAAGCTCTCTACGACTCCTTCAATGACTTTATGTGAAACGGTAGTACCGAGAATCCAAATCGAGGTGCCTCCCGCTGCTGACTTATCAGGTACGAGAGACTTCTCTCATTTCGACGACTCAAGTATTCAACTGTCGGATTCAGAATCAGAAGCTAGCTTTGGCGCTATTGATATGAAAACTGAAATATCTTTAACTGGAAAACAATCTCGTGCCTCCTCCATCAGATCGTTGCCTTCAACTTGTTCCATTCGCTCTTTCATCGAATCTGTCGACCCTCCTGTCAAGCCCAGAAGCAAAACTCCGCTCATATCTTCTCTCATCATTGTAAAAAAGCAGATTCCCTTGGATATTCTGCCCATTGAAGTGTTAAGCTTGGTATGCTATTATTTAGATCAGCCAGATCTGTACAAGATTTCCCTATTATCGCGGAGGCTTGCCATTGCAGCTACCCCGCATTTATATGCCGCCCCGGTGTTTCTGTCGTCATATCGATTTGCTCAATTTACATCTACAGTTTCGCGCGACTCGAGACTTGCATCATATGTGCGTAACCTCGATCTACCTATAATGTTTTCTGAGGAGTCCGAAATGAGGCTCCAGCGTGGGCTTGGCAAACCCATCGGTTCTGCCAAGAATTACTTCGCTACTTGGAGAGATTGGAAGTATCGTACCGATCCTCTCTACATGCCAAGAAGAAATGCAAGCAGCTTTAACATTAAGAATGCCATGCAATACAGAGAGAAATCTAGGAATCCACCGCTGAGCTCGCAGTACCCTAAAAGTGAGGAACTGTTGTCTATGCCTGCGACCTACGGATCGCACCCGCTGCAGTCTGCTCTGTTTAGCAGATATTCTAAGTGCAAAGATGCACCAATTGGAGCAATATTGCAATTATTACTCGTTTGCAAGAACCTCAGGAGCATAGATCTATCAAATGTTCCGCTTGCTTCTGATTACAAGATCACATCCAAGTATCTTTCAAATTACACTGATATTCCAATCTCTGGAAATCTGTTTGTATTTGAAATACCTAAAGCATATACTTTCAAGGATGACGAAATAGCGCGCGTTCGGGAGCAGGAGATTATATTGGCAATGTGCCATTTGAAACACTTGCAAGTAGTTAACATGCGTGGAGTGGTGTGGGTATCGGAAGACATGATCAAACGGCTATTTCACCATGTTGCATCTTTGCAGTATATTTCATTAATTGGCAGTGGGATGTCACGAAATCTCCCCTGGGCTGTTTCAGGCAATGTCCGAGATTTGAAAGCCTTGTTTAGTGAATCCGAAGACGACTAATTTAGAAACGTGTTACCGAAAGCGCAGCAGGGGCGCACCGAATTGGCCACATCATTCCGCAGGCGTTCTATTCAGATAAAGTGATTTTTGCAATACTACGGCGATCTTCTCTTTCGAGACAAGGACCCTGTTTCTTGTTTCAATAAGAATGAAAATGAGAGGTTTAAGTTTAGTTTAAAGCGCATTTGTATATTCTTTTAGAGTTAAGGTTCTTTCGTTCGGACCACATTCATTTCATGCCAAACAAATGAGGGATGCAATTTATAGTTAATTTCCGATTATGTGAAGGCCCTGAACAGCTAAAAGCAAATAGGTCGAACTTAGTTACTTATGTTGTTTTTCCTTTTTCCCCAGCGGTTTGTGACTAGGAGTTTGAGAGGAAAAGGGATCGGCGATGTCAGCTTAGAGTAACAGTAGTACCCGCTACGTGACCAGATTCTTGTTAAATGGTATATCATATGGATGCGTTTATATTTTGTACATTTTCACTGTCGCAAAATTTTTATTGTCACTCGACAGGGGCATGGCACAGTTGCACGACATGTGGTGCAGGGGCCTGCCTGTTTGGACGGTTAGGCATTATTATGAACTTTATTCGTATCCCAATAGGAGACTGAATTTAAAATGGGCTGTACTAGGAAAATGTGCGAGTAATTTTACGCGTTAACCGGGATCGAACCAGCCTAGAACAACCAGTGCTGAGAAAAGTATTTGTGTATGGATAATTTACAGCTATATATCGTGAATAAAGAGCCAATATTTTCACGTACTACGAGCAGGACGGACAAGACGTAAATTCGAAACGAGCACGCGCCAAGCCATGGAAAAGCAGCTGGGGAAGAAAGTTCAAAAAAGACTAACCTTAAAAATTTACATAGGTAATTCAAGCAATTTTAAGGGGTAGAGTAGATAAACCTCATAAACCGACATATTGTTGTAATTTTTTAGCATTTACTGTAGAATAGCGCTTTTAACCGCTGAACTTGCGAAACACGATGTCAGAACAGATAGGGAAACATTTTTTTGTAATATCTGCAGTTACTGCTTGCCTGATGCTGCATCAGATAACAGACAAAGTCCCCGATCCATACCTGGACGAAATATTTCATGTACCGCAGGCTCAGCGGTACATCAATGGGGACTATACCTGGGACTCGAAAATCACTACACCTCCTGGTCTTTACATACTAGCGGAATATGTGTTAAAAAGTGTGAACTTGTTCGCTAACGTCGAGCCTTCAGTAGCCGTTTTGCGAGGCATAAATACCTTTGGCTTAGCTGCAGTTCTGCCTTGGGTTCTGTACGGCTTATCAAAAGAGCAGGCACATTCTATTTCCCTGTTTCCAGTTTTGTATTTTTTTGGATTCTTGTTTTATACCGACATTTGGAGCTCTATATTCATCCTTGCTGCTTTGTACTTTTCTCGATCACAACGTCATATACTGGCCGCTATAACCGGCTTTATCAGCATCTGGTTTCGCCAAACCAACATCATCTGGCTACTAGAATTTATGGCATGCGCTTTGATTGACAAACTGTGGATTATGTGGCCGGATTTAACTAACACCAGTAAAAAGCGACAGATTTCAGTTCTTTGGCGTCATTTAAAGGCCGCCTCTTTCCACGACTTGATCCGCCTCGCAGCTGCCATATCTTGGGCATATTCTCTTGTCGCTGCAGCTTTCGGGTACTTTGTCTACCTGAACGGCGGCATAGTTTTGGGCGACAAATCAAATCACCTGCCTTCTGTACACGTCGCTCAATTACTTTACTGCACCGTGTTCATCGCCGCATTCAGTTGGCCTTTATGGCTGTCCCTCAAAACTCCCCTACGCTTTCTCCACATCATTTACAAAAAACCTATGGTCTTCTGCATCGTTGCCCTTTCATTCTTCCTGATAATAAAATACACAACCATCGAACACCCGTTCCTTCTGGCAGATAATCGCCATTATACTTTCTATCTCTGGAGAAGACTCATAAAAGTCAATGATATAGCTAGGTATCTTGCTATACCTGTCTATTACTTTTCTATTTGGATCATCCTGAAGTCGCTCGGAGGCTCACGAACTCAGAATCTTTTGACTATATTGGTATTTATTGGCGCTATGGCAACTGTGTTAATTCCTACTCCGCTCATTGAATTCCGATATTATATTATCCCCTATTTGGTCTGGCGAGTCAGAATTGCTCGCCCAGAGTCAGTAAGACTCATAGCCGAAGGCATCTGGTATGTCGTGGTTAATATAATTGTGTTCTATATTTTCCTTACTATGGATTTTGAATGGCCCTCTGAGCCAGGAAAAGCTCAAAGATTTATGTGGTAAGGACTCACTTTGTCTTTTACAATCTCACTAAAAAACGCAACGCATCTCTCATATCCCTCAATGTCTTATATTTGTCATATTAGCTGATTAACGTCAACGGAAATATTCTTTCATCATTCGTAGCCGTGTATATTATCTTCTGAGAAACTTTCCAGGCTCGATTCATCACCGTCATCTTCTTCTCCAGACGATGATTCAACTCCAACTACCGGGAAGGTTTCCTCTATGTGCTTTCGCCTCTCTTCAAATGGAAGATATATCCAAGGATCTCCGGTATCTGAGACAGATGGCGCAAAATGTGCGCCGTACTTGAATGCCATACTGAGAAACTTCTCTTTCTTCTTAAGGTCAGACTCTATTAGCGCTCGGTAGGCGTAAAACATCCCGTCAGTGTTACAAGGGTGGTGTCTGAGCAGTTGATCTATTCTCTGCCGTGCTAGCTCGAAATGACCATGAAGTATTAGCGATTTAACAAGCTCATGCAATAAAAATTGTAATTTAGGATGCACGTCACTGGAAATAGCCAGCTCTTGCGGCGGAATTTTCTTAGTCTTCTCACCCTGTGATCTAATTAACCACTCAATCATCTCTAAATCGGCCTCAGAGTACTTAAATGTAGCATTGTAGTTGCTTCCGTCCAACGTCCTGCCTACAAGCATCTCGTTCAAGAAGTTCCAGCCATCTCTGATATCACCAGGATACGTCCGTACTAGTATTTTAGCAACTCTCCATGCGCGCATGCGATCATTCTCGCACAGCGCTCTCATCATAAGAAGTCCCAGAACTGTCGTGCTTGTGTGTTTGTAGAAGTTCGTGTTCTCGAGTCGATCAATGCTGTTAAACAGCTTGATCTTGCTAAATGGCGGAACATAGACAATACCCTTCCGTAGCACCTGCCGGTCTTTGTTCTTGATTCGTTTAGCATGCGTCTCCATTAAAGACAATCAGTTTCATGACCGCCAAGTCTCTTGTTCGCGTCCCAAAAAGGGCAAAATTGACAAGACGTTGGCATAGCAACAATACACACACATGCTGCAATGACCGCTAGAGATAGTCTGATCCCTTCCGTGCTTTCACAGTTATAAACCTTTGTGGATAATCTCGAACAGAAATGGAACAATTGAATAAATCTCTGCAAGGACTGCAAGGTTTTGGTCAACAGTTTACGCCTTTTGCTAAGCGCACAGCGCGTTTGGTGCAGGAACGTCTTGGAAAAGCAGAAGACGTCACAGAACTCCCCCAAGAGTACTTAGAACTCGAAAAGCGTGTAGACGCTCTCAAAGAGGCTCACATCAAGCTCCTGGACGTTACCCGCACTTACGAAAACGAGTCTTACGACTACCCTGCGCACCTGAAGGAAAGTGTCGTAGATTTGTCGAAAGATTTCCGCGAGAAACTGCAAGGTGTAGTCCAAGCCAGTTCTGCTGCTGAAGCACAAGCCGCCGTATTGAAGACTGCCAGCGACAAACCGCCTAAGACTCTGAGCCATGCTTTAGCCAGAGCCGCGTTGTCTAGTTCTCAGAATCTTCCTGAAGACGATGTGCTCGGAAACGCTCTAAACAAGTTTGCTACCGTTGAATCGCAACTCGGAGACTTGCGTCTCAAGCAAGATCAAGCTATCCAGGCTCACTTCAATGCAAGCATCAGCACCACCCTTAGTACTTCTCTCCAATTTGCTACAAAGGCAAGAAGAAATGTCACTAAGGCACGTCTCGACCTGGACACTGCCAAAATGTCCCTCAAGAACGCTAAACCGGATAAACAAGAAGCACTTGCCCTCGAGGTTGAACAAGCAGAAGATGATTTTGTCGCTGCTACAGAAGAGGCTGTATCTGTGATGAAGAACTTCTTAGAAACTCCTGAAACAGTCCGCCTTCTTACTGAGCTCATCAATGCGCAATTGGAGTATCATAAATCTTCTGCCCAAGCTCTTGAGGCCCTCTTGCCTGACCTTGAGAAACTTAAAATGGAGCAAGAGTCTGCTTACCGTGCTAGCCGTGATGCTGCATAGAGTTGAATATTCTGTTTAGCCAGTTTATGTCTCATTCTCAGCATACAGACTCAGAAGCGGCTCTGGATTTTTTTCCTTGATTCTTCAAAGACCTTTTATATTGTACAGCGCGTCTTTTTTTTCCAACATCTATATAAGCCACAATACTTCTACGTAATCAATTTGAGACGTTCGATTTTATTTTCTATAATCAGTTAATCTTCAGACGCCAGCATTGGCAATCAATTTCGAACTTGTACATTTTCTTCTCCTTCCCATCTGCATCTGCAATCCCACCGACTTGTCATTGCATCTCTGCTTAAGTACTTAACAAAATCAAGCGTACCTTGATCTCGTAATACAAGTTGCAAATGGTTGAATTGCGGCTCATCGACAGCCAAAATCCCGTCATCGTCGCCTGCTTCGCGATAAACAGCAGGGTCGTTCTCATCGTCATCGTCATTGGCGACTAGCATTTGGAATCCGCCACAGTCAGGAATATCGCTCCATCTCTTGCCGTCCGGTAAAACAGAAAGACCAAGTGTACCGTCGACTACGTATCCGGGGTTATCCTGGACGGTAGCGAGCGTGAAATCTAAACCTGGTCTGAATCTGCGGACAAGCACGCTGCATTTCTTCACGTGCATAGTAGCCACAACATTTAACCATTGCGATAATTCTCCGCTTAAAAGAAAAGACTGAAGCTTTGCGAATATCGAGTCGTCAGAGTCTCGTTTCTTAGAACTGTAATACTGATATCTCCATTTATGAGGAGGAGCACTGACTTTGAAATTGAGGAACTCTTCATCTGGCTTAGTTTCCGGCAACACTGCATGATGTCGCTCAATCTTTAATATTTCAGTTTTGAGTGCCTCGGCGAATTCAGGGGCTAAAAACTCGTACAATTCTGCTATAGAATCGTCGAAAAACTTAGATGTGATAGAAGTCAGCGACTCCGTTTTCAAGTAAACGGGGTTGATATATCTTGACAGATATTCGATCGTAGCAGAAGGGAGCTCTAAAGTAGTGTTTAAATAAATTTCCGGAATATCAAGCATCTCGGTTTTGGGGAAGTCGTACTCAATCAGTTCTTTCGATATAAGTTGCTGAAGGGAAGACTTTGCTTCTGTCTCCTCTTGTTCGCCAG
The DNA here is from genome assembly GCA_030570615.1 of Tortispora mauiana. Taxonomy (NCBI): domain Eukaryota; kingdom Fungi; phylum Ascomycota; class Trigonopsidomycetes; order Trigonopsidales; family Trigonopsidaceae; genus Tortispora; species Tortispora mauiana. The sequence continues at coordinate 95,876 of JAJLWG010000003.1, forward strand.
CGATGAAGCCTGGTTCACCTTCTTGAGGTATGTGAAACCATCCAGAAATAGCTAATCTGTCTTTATCGACGTACACTTCCTCTACGTCGTGGAACGAGTGGCCTGGTTGAACTGTGAAGAAAGCCAGCTGGTTCCACACAGGAGGAATAACTTTTGTCCAGCCAACAGCGGGCACATTAGGAGTGACAGTAGGATACAGCCGCAAAGCCCCGCCCCATTCAGGTTTCCAGGGATCGTCTGGGTCAGTCAAGTATAAGATATATGATACCCTTCTGGAACCTATAACGTCGTCGTGGTTCAACAGATGGCACGTTTTTCGATAATTGTTAATAGACATATCTTGTTTCTTTCCTGACAACGCACCACATCCTGTAATTTCGCGCACTAGCTCGCGGAATGGAGAAGAGTAAAGCAAATTCCGTAATTTTCGAAGACTCGTTAGTCTCTTTAACTCTTCCTGATCCAGTCCGTCAAGATTAGCCAGATCGCCCGTTTGATTCACCCTGTAAATATCAGTCTCTCTCCGTGTGAAAACCAATTCCTTGAATATTTCCTTACGCACATCTCTCAGAAGAGAGTCATCCATTAGCTGATCAATTACGCAATGCTTGTAAGGAACACTTTCACTATTCTGTTTGCGAAGCTCCTCTGCACGCTCAAAAAGTCCCGGGGCGAAGTATTTTGTCACATCTTCGTCGCAAATCTTTTGACGTTTAACATCTCCATTAGTTTCAGTGTGCTCTAAGTTCTCTATGTCGTGTTTGCTCATTTTTTTTGCAATGTACAAGGACTACAAACAGATCATGTGATTATTTTTGAAGCAACCAGTCCGCGTAGAAAAGAAACTTCTATATTTAGGTTTATGAGCACAACAGCACTATTCGCTCACCGAAGCCCTCATTCCGACACGCCATTTGCAACATTCCTAAATCACTAAAATAACTAGTTTAAATAGAATCCTTTTTTTATACAGCTGTATTATTGCCCGTAATCAACATCAATCGCACTTGTTTGCGGCATCTTCGCAGCTGTATCTTCTGGAAGAAACTCTATTCATTCCGCCGGGTAACGCCAGGAAAATATATAAAGACCACCTCCCACCAACAGGTTTTTGTTTCCTTAATCTCTTTGCCTTTTGGCTTAGATCAAGTGTAGTATCTGTTCTTTTCAGTGTAACAACTGAAATATCACCATTGGTGATTTTATTGTTACTGTATTTTTGGAAACCGTTGGAAAACCTCTGGACTTGTCTATGTTTTCTAACACTGTGTCGCTGCTATTGCACTACCGGCAGCTGACGCGATCTCCCCTTCTTCTAGGATTCTAATGTGCGCTCGCTGTATATTTGTTTTCTAGAAGGACGGGAGGTCAATTATTTTGTAGATATAGTAGTATTGTACTAGCTGAAATATATTGATTTGCTTTTAGTCTTAGTTCCTTAGGATACCGGCACTTTGGTGCTCATGCGCGCTATAAAATACGTACATCTGTCGCTAATGTCGCTGTGTCATTGAAACAAAAGACTAGCCGCGTACTCAACATTGCCTCCGGCTTGCTTGAGTGCTTCTAAGACATCTCCTCTCGAAAATCCCAGACTTTGAAGTTGCGCTATGTCATGTTCAGAGATTGTTATCGTGGCCGTAGGAGGACCAGGCGGCACAGGAGCATTAGAAGCTGAAGGTGTAGGCGGTGCTACAGTATCGTTCACAGGGGCTGTATGCTTGGATATAGCAGGTACGCCATTTGTAGGGAGACTTATGTCTTTTGCGGATTCAGGCAGTTCGCTCTCGGTGAGGAAGGGAATGGATTGTTCTTCAATCGATAAACAGTTCTGGCGCAGATCGATCATTGCTTGATACCGTTTTAACATATCCAAGCCAAGTAAAATATCAATATGCTGATTTTCCATGACAGTAAACGAGCAGGGATAGTACTGCGTTCCCAGTTTTATGTAAGCTGAGTGAATTCTACCAAGAATTTTCGCAGTACCTACACCGCGAGCGAGCCCTTCAAAACGCCGATCAATTAGATGCGTAACATTGCATGCTTCAGCGCATTCAGGGCTCATAATAGTAGCCTGGGCTCCAGAGTCAACAAATGCTTTAATTGGGCGACCGTTGACTTCACAATTGATGTATAGCATAATCACACGGCCGAATGATTCCGGGTTGTGTTCAAGCGCAGCCTTCATGTTCTCAAGGATGGCCTCTTCTCTGATAATATCGAGTATCTTCTTTTGACTTTCTTCATTGAAGGGATCGTCATTTAGACGCTTGAGTTCCTGCTTTTTTACTTCCTCATTTCTAAGGCGATCGTATTCGATCTTCATGAGTGTCGTGTAGAATTGCTCTGGTTCATTCAACACACTAACAAGCTGAGGATAGGCTTCGCTAACTCCGCCTTGCAAAACAGGATCACCAAGCATTTGCAGCCGGACTCTTTCCATGTCTCTTTTCTGCACTTCGGTGGGCGGAGCTAGTTCGACAGATGTATAGGGCATCGATGAAAATGAGGATGATGTCGCCGTTGCCACCGATTGGTCTTCTTGTTTGAGCTCCTGCACAATTTTATCTACATTGCCTACAGGAGAAGGCGGAATGACACTTAGAATTATCATGTCGTCGAATTCTATATTCCACGTCGATAGTGATAGATGGTCTGAAGCCAAGGGCTGGCCTTTATATACAAGATGTTGGTGCGACGGTTTGACGCCAGATTCGCCTTCAATATAGGCCTTCAGATCGCCTAGAGTGACATCTGGAGGCACTTCCACCGTGTAGATATCATCTGAATGATCAGACGTTATGATAAGTCGCATATGTAGGTAGCTGTATGGTGTAGCGCGAGTGTAGAGTCAGGGCGGTGTGGGTGCAACTTTACCCCTGTTCCAATAATGATAATGGAGGCAACCAGATGAAGCGATTTTTAGGTCTTAGTCAGCAATAGTCTGATATCTGGTTAAGGTATACCAGAGGAGTATCGATTTGTATCGATTAGGGTAAATATAGTGTGCGTATAGATTCAAGCTCTGAAATCAGTAAATTTCGATGTGGCGGACGGTATTGGTTTTGCGTGTCCGGGTAATAGACTGTTAAAGCAAGTTGGTGGTGTTTTCATTTTCCAACATCGCTATTCTGTTGTCGAAACGATGACGAAAAGTTTACGGTTCTGCACGGTTTGTGCATCTAACCAAAATCGATCGATGGAAGCGCATAGAGTGCTCGAAGAAGCTGGGTTCAATGTTAGCTCATTTGGCACAGGCTCGGCGGTGCGACTGCCTGGTCCAAGCATAGACAGGCCTAATATCTACGAATTTGGCACGCCTTACGACACTATATACAACGACTTGGCAGAAAAAGACGCTAAACTTTACCAAGCTAATGGACTGCTGGCTATGCTAGACAGAAACAGGAACATAAAAGCCGCGCCGCAACGGTGGCAGGATCATAATATGGCATTTGACATTGTATTTACTTGCGAAGAAAGATGTTTCGACGCCGTGTGCGAGGATTTGGTTAACAGAGGAGAACGTTTGAATTTACCAGTGCATATAATAAACATTGAAATAAAGGACAATCCCGAGGAAGCGGCGGTCGGGGCGCAAGGAATCTTGGACTTAGCTAATAGCATTGCTACAACTTCTAATTTGGATGAATCAATTATATCTGTATTAGACGAATTCGAGAACAAGCATCCTAAGCTTCCAGTTCTACATGCGATTTCTTTCTTTTAAAGAGCTCAAAGCTTTGGAACGAATATATCTGGCGGAGGGGCAGACACTAACGCCTTATCGTGAACGCAAGTCGCAATTAGCTTGCCTGTCGCTTTATTTCGCATCTCACCATGAAGAAGAGTCAATGATTTACCCTTCGACATTATCCTATTCTTAATCTGAACCACATCACCCACTTTCATGGGCCTCAAATACACGCAGTTGAGTTCTCTAGAAACGTGAGTAGTCACTTTGCCTTGCGTATATGGCGATATGAACAGGCAAGTAGAGGTGCTCATATCGAAGATAGTCGCAATGCATCCGCCGTGGACATTACCCATACCATTCAGCATAAGTTCTGTAGCTGTGACTTCTATGGTGGTACTTTCTTCGTCGAAGTCTACAAGACGAAGAGGTATTTTACCGCTCCAGGCGTTCGTACTGACGATCTTGTCTATGAGCGTCTGACATTTCTTTAAAATTTCCTCCTTTGAGAGTTCTCCCATCTTGGACATGTTCTATAACGGCCACAAGGGACCAAAGAAACTAATGAACTGCTTAAATACGAATTTTGCGGGGTAGTAAGGGTTATCAGTGAAAGTCAAAGTCACATCTCCCTCGGCTCGATGAGGGTGCGCGGCTTTCCCCCACGGCAATTTTTGGCCTCTAGGAGCCCCCACCGACTACTGTATTGGGACTAGTTGGCATTTCAAAGCAGGCGAACCCTTGAAAAAAACCAAACACCCGACCATACCACACCCAGCAAAACCGAGCGATCAAGCTTAATCGTGGGTATTTATACTAGTTTCACGCCTCAAAAAAAGGGTCAATTCCACAAATACAAAATTCATGCTATTTTTTTCATTTTTCAAGACACTTGTAGACAAGCAAGTGACGGTGGAACTGAAGAACGATTTGACCGTCAGGGGGACACTGAAGTCTGTTGATCAATACTTCAACTTTCGCCTGGAAAATATAGTGGTCCTGGAACAGGAAAAGTACCCACAACTTTCAGCCGTAAAGAACCTTTTCATACGTGGTTCGGTAGTTAGATACATGCACATACCAGAAAGTGCTGTCGACGTCACGCTACTTCAGGACGCTACCCGTCGTGAAATAGCTGCCAGCGCTGGGGTTTCTTCGTAAAACCATAATCTCTCTTCAGTAGAAGTCAACCAAACACACCACTATTCCTGTATCCTTTTCTTTTATGACTCTCTTAATATGATATGTATAGAATGCGCACACCCTGTAAATTCTCTATTTACTCAGTATTCTTCCACAAATATCCGTTTGACACCATGCCCGAACTGCAAGAAGTTTGCAGACAAGTACATCGAGTTTGATCGTGTTATAATCCTCATCGATCTGCTGTTATTAAAGCCGCAGGTTTACCGACACCTAGTATTCAATCGCTTTGGCACCGATAACACATCCCTTCATTCTGTCGCCAAGCGGATGCTCTTCTTATTCACAATGTTTGACGTCTATCTGGCCTGGGTCCGCGTAGAAAAGCAACCCCCAAATCCTATATCGACATACATATTATCGTTCCCTGTATTTGGTCAATACTTCTTCTTCATCGCCTACTGCTTCATGAATGTCATCGCTACTCATTTCACTATTCGTCTCCTGGCTCGTTACTTCCTCCATTGGCCAAAACCTGCTGCGCTTTCAACAACAATACTCATCTCCTACGCCCCAAAACTCTTCCCTGTCCTTATGATCATATGGTACTACGATGTCCCTTCTGCTATCGCCTCTGTTGATTGGATTGTCAACCTCTGTCTAATCGAAGCATTGCATATAATCCTGGAGTGCTCATACTTAACTACAATTCTCATGACCTTGGCTGCAGCTCTAGTCAGAATCGTCGCTGCAAAGTTCGTCCTTCTCCCTATCGTGCTCAGAAACACAGATCTTCATGCATCACTCTTCGAACCAGATGTAGCAGGATTATTTACTCTGCCTATTAATTGATTCCGCAAATTATGACCCTTCTTCAGCTGCTGCTGCCCGCCGTCCTGCTTCTGCGACTAGTCCGAAGTACTGATGATTGTCGTAAAACTTGATCCCCACAGATTCTGCAAACCTTTTGTCGGTATCTGCGAAATCTCCCGGTCTTCCAGCTGCATCACCTACAAAGAAGCTATCTTTTTTCTCAATGCTAATCTTATACCGATCTAACACCTTTTCAAGCACTACCCACATGCCACTATCCGGTTTTCGATGAAACGTCGAACCACACGCCGCTATAACTAACGCCCTTTCCAGACCAAGCTGGTTCAGTTCTCTTAATTGCGATTGAAGCCTCGTACGAAACCCACTGTATCGTTTTAAATTCCACGATCGAAGCGATATGCCACCCTGATTTGTAAATATAACTAGCAGCCCAGGTAGGTTCGCAACTTTACTCGGAATATCGGCATCTAACCATTTCCAATCTGACGGGCCATTTGGATGTAAGTCTCCGCTTTTTGGATGTACTAAAGTCCAGTCCAAATCAAATCCTGCCACATGTACTTTACCTCCCTTTAATTCATCAAAATGCCCGAATTCTCCAACAAGGACGCTCTCTTCTTCGACGCTCCATTCTATCTTTGAGTCGTATTTCATTCCCTTTCGCGTAAAGTCCGTAATACGTCTCTGATATCTATCGTTACTCCTTGTCGCAGGGGACTTAGGCATAACTTTTGGTTCCCTTGTATATAGATAGGAGAGGGGGACGATTAAGGATAAGTTTCCTTCGCGAACCATCCTGAAGTGCGCATTTTATAGTATTAAGCTTTTTCGATGCTCAATGTGTCAACCATCAGCTCATACGCTAAAAACTGCACAGCATTCACTCCGAAAGCTCTAATCATTGTCACACCAAGTCCGCCAAATAACACGTTTGGTCCGAGCGCAAATGTGCGTCGAGCACAGTCCAAAGAGCTGCTATAGGCAGTGGAAATGTCCGCTTGGTACCTGGTCTTGATCACATCTAAGGGAAATATCGATGCCCACGACAGACATCCTGCTATTCCACCAACGAATAAAATCTTACAGACGCCTCTGATATCTGATAGACCTGCTTCATCAACATTAAGCAGCTTTTTTCCCATGCCGTAAGACCCAAAGTATATACCATAACCTAAGCTGTCCCTTATGGCTGTTATCACAGCTCCTTTGAACAGCCCCTTAACTCCTTCATTTCTCATAACATCTTTAAACGCCTGCAGTGAGCTTTCGTGGACCAATTGCGCGCGACACTTAATCAGTTCAGTCGGCACCGACACCGGTACTGTAGCGTATGATCCCAATGTACCTGCCCAAAACAGTCTCCAGCCCTCGTTCATAGCCAGAACGGAGCCACTGTCTTTGAGGTCAGTTAATTTCAAGAGCCACCAGGAATAAGAACCAAAAAGAAGCGCGTTCAAAGCTCCATACCCCAGCACAGGCGCTGCTACTCCTCGTAGTGCTGATTTGGTCCAGTTTGCAAGACCTCTTTCCTGTCTCAAAGGCACAGCTTCCTCGCTGATCCGCCCGCCATTCTGTATCCTGACTTTCACAATATCCAGCGGATTACCGATCAAGATTCCTACTGCACCCGAGACGTAACCCGCTAGAAAATCAACTAGTGGTGTCGGCATATGTAAATATGTCGAAAGCCAGATACGCTTGCGATTGGCCGGACTCGCTAACTCCCAGCTCGCCTGCGTTTGACCGCTCGCCTTCACGTAAACAACACCTTAGTCAAAAAGACTGATTGTAACAAATACCCTTCATAAGATGCTTCGTAGAGCCGCTCCTTCTAAGAGGAATGAAGTCTACTCTAATGAGAACAAATGTGACCCGTCATCAATAGTTCTCGCTAAACCATTCAGCATCCCGATTAAGAGAAGACAAGGATCTACTAGAAGAAAAACCAATGTGGTATCATACAACGAGGAGTCTATTATCACCATAAGCGATGAATCGAAGCGTCGCAAAATGTTCTCTGCTAAAGATATAAATACTGTGAATTCGAAGGACCTTCAAAGGACATTCAAGCTCCCCTTTCGATCGCTTCCCGAAGGCTATGACGCAAACGGCCCTCCGCCCGTTCTCGGTACCAGACGTCGTCCAAACTTCATTCCCAGACCTCTACATGATCCCTGCGGAGAATTCGCTATCGTTCTGTATGACCCTACTATACCTATTCCCGCGAAAGACACTGCACCATTTATTCTTTCGCAAGAGCTCAACCCCATCCCTGCGCCTCCCCCACCTCCAGAATCACTCAAAAAGTCAAGACACAAAAGTCTAGCAGATATTTTGGGGATCAAAGATGATGATCCAAATGATAGACCCAAAGTACCCGTGGTACTGGATCCTAGACTGGCCAAAGTATTGCGTCCACATCAGATAGAGGGTGTTCAATTTCTTTATAAGTGTACCACCGGCCAACTGGACGAAAATGCATACGGTTGCATCATGGCAGACGAAATGGGCCTAGGGAAAACGCTTCAATGTATTGCTTTGTGCTGGACGCTCCTCAGACAGAGTCCTATAGCGGGAAAATCAACAATTACTAAATGTATTATTGTTTGTCCTTCCAGTTTAGTCAAAAACTGGGCCAATGAGTTCGACAAATGGCTTGGCAAAGGAACTATAACCCCGTTTGCTGTTGATGGTTCCGCTTCAAAAACTGAACTAATCGCTCAAATCCACCAATGGTGTACAGCTTCAGGACGATCCATTGTGCGCCCGGCTCTCATAATCTCTTATGAGACCCTGAGACTCTACTCCAAAGAGTTCGGTAGAACAGAGATAGGTCTGATGTTGTGTGACGAAGGGCATAGGCTAAAAAACGGAGACAGTTTGACGTTCACTGCTTTAACTGAGCTCAATGTTAAAAGGAGAGTCATTTTGTCAGGAACACCAATTCAAAATGATCTCTCAGAATATTTCTCTCTGATCACATTTGCAAACCCTGGTTTGCTAGGCACAAGACTAGAGTTTCGTAAAAATTATGAGCTCGCTATTCTTCGTGGTCGAGATGCTAACTGCACCGAAAAGGAACGTGATATAGGTGAACAAAAACTCACCGAGTTAAATAATATAGTTAGCAAGTTCATTATTCGAAGGACTAATGATTTGTTAACAAAATATCTGCCTGTGAAGTACGAGCACGTTGTATTCTGCAACTTATCTCCATTTCAATTGGCATTATATAAACATTTTCTGGAATCGCCAGCTATCAAGCGTCTTCTTAAAGGGAAAGAAGCACAACCACTGAAACTGATCGGACAGTTAAGAAAACTGTGCAATCATCCTGATCTCTTAAAATTACCAAAAGATGTCCCTGGAAGTGAAGAGCTCATAGAAAAATTCGGGTACATTTCACCCGATTTGAGAGGCTATAGAGACAATGCACCTCTTAGCACGTTTAGCGGGAAATTTCAAGTACTGGAAAGAATGCTACATAGAATTCGAAAAGATACTGATGACAAAATAGTCCTTATTAGCAACTTCACTCAAACGTTGGATCTTCTTGAGAAATTTTGCAAGGTAAGAAAGTACGGCGCACTGCGCTTGGATGGAACCATGAGTGTCAATAAACGGCAAAAGCTAGTTGACCGATTTAATGATCCGGAGGGAGAGGAGTTTGTGTTTCTTTTGAGCAGTAAGGCTGGAGGTTGTGGAATTAATCTGATTGGCGCCAATCGTTTAATTTTATTTGACCCTGACTGGAACCCGGCTGCAGATCAGCAGGCATTGGCTCGAGTATGGAGAGATGGACAGAAAAAAGATTGCTTTGTGTATAGATTTGTCGGTACTGGAACAATTGAAGAGAACGTGTTCCAGAGGCAGAGCATGAAACAGTCGTTATCATCTTGCGTTGTCGACAATGCGCAAGACGTTGAAAGATTTTTTGCTCTTGATGACCTCAGGCTATTGTTCAGATTGACAGAAGAATCAACTTCTACTACGCATGAAACATTCAAATGCAAGCGATGTGACCCTGATACGGGAGAACAAAGGTCAAAAGCGGAGGCTATCTTGTATGGTGATACGAGCTCATGGAACCATTTTACCAATCATCGTTTGAAGGAAATAGAAGATAAGCTGCTACAGCAAGAGTCCGGTGAGGATGTTGTTAGCTTTGCGTTTCAGTATATCTCTCATTAGAATTCATGATTCGTGAAAGTAGAAACGAATGACGGGTGATCGGCCACAGAATTAAAAGCTAAAGGGTTAATGGAAGCTCAGGATTGGGAATCCAGCTGATGGAAGCTTGCACCAAAACTCAAAGTGGAAGGAAAAAGTTTGTTCGATTTCTGACTGATACTCTTATAACATACACACCACCGAAATAAAGGGGCTCTTTTGGTCATTGTAAAACGGTTGAAGGGATTTATAGAGCTGGGATCAGATCGAAAAGCCAAATCCAATAGATAGTCTGCTAAAGTGTTAGAGAAAAAATGGCTGAGAAAGAATACGTGTCGTACAATGAAGTTCACAAAATGTGTCAGGAAGGAGCTGAAATTCTGAAGAATTATAAGCCTGATCTCATGATTGCCATTGGCGGAGGTGGTTTTATTCCGGCTCGAATTCTTAGAACTTTTTTGAAAGAGCCAGGATCTAAGAATATTCCTATTCAAGCTATCGGATTGTCTTTGTACGAGCAAATTGGACAAGGTCCTCTCACTGCTACTCCGGAAAAGGAGCAAGCAGGTATGGAAGTGGTGCGTACGCAATGGCTAGATTTCAATAACTTAGAACAACACGCTGGTAACTTAATCGGAAAGAAAATACTGATTGTTGATGAAGTTGATGACACTAGAACCACTCTTCATTATGCTCTCTCTGAATTACAGAAAGACGTTAAGGCTCAAGCAGAGAAGTTGGGGCGCAAAGACGAAGAGACTTCTTTCTATATATTTGTCTTGCACAATAAGGACAAGCCAAAGAACGCTGAGCTGCCGGAAGACATGATTTCTGAAGGAAGGTATATTGCTGCTAGGACTGTTCCTGACATTTGGATCGCATATCCGTGGGAAGCGCGTGATATAGATGAGCAAACTCGTTTGGCTGAGTTGAAAAATCAGCATTGAAAGAATGCTGATAGCTTTTGAGATTGCATTTCTGTCACAGGCGTAAAGTCTTAGATAATAAAGATGAGTTTGTTTATATAATATATATCGTAATCATTAATGAGAAAATCGTACGATTGAACGATTCAGGTAAATGCATGTATGAGTTGGATGCTAAGACATTTTAATATCTTTGAGCATACCGCGAATGTGTGTATTCGTAATTTTACCGCGGCGCGGCTTTTTTCGTTTGTGTTCAGCGACCGTAATGGATTCCTTCTTTATGCTAGCTGGATCTATCGAAGTTGGTTTAAGGCCTGCAGCCTGCAACATCGCAGGAAGTTCAGCAACTGTGGGTAGTTTAACGTCGTGCCAGATACTTACGTATTCTTTGTCGACGCCGCCTAGGGGCCCGTATCTGTTTTCCCATACGATTCGAGGGATGGAGTCCTTCTTAGAGCAGAGCATCAATATCTCACCTCTTTCGGACATCTTCTCGAGCTCGGGAATACAGTCGGGCCACCCGTCTTTGAGGTCCTTAACTGAAATTCCAGTAAAACCAGGCTGGGCGTGCAAGTATGCTAGCAACGCAGGTCCGTTTCTGATATTGTAAGCAGGGATATACTCTAAGACTGAATTCGCTTCATCGTAATTGATGAATTTAAGGTCTTTCATGTAGGGCACAAACATGAGCTGACCCGATCCCTTGCCCGTAGACATGTATGATTCCAGGTCTTCTACGGATACCGGACCTCTCTTCTTTTTCAAATACTCGATGGCATGGTGAATCAACGTAAATTCGTGACTGCCCATGCCTGTATTAGCGGGCTGCGAATAGACATTGCTGCGTTTGCCATCCATTGAGACAGTGGGTCGAGCAAGGCAAAAAAGCACTACTTCCTTATGGTGAGCTGTATACGGCCTGGGGAGGGTAAGGGTAAAACGCCCGCTGCGCTGTAATGGGCGGGAGTGTTTGAAATGAAGGTCCCCTTGCCTGTTTTGCACCCACCAAAAGGCTGGAGAGCGACAATGAAAATATACTATATAGGCGTGCTGAAGGCCGAAACGCCTGCGAAAGTGTTAGCTGCGGCTAAGGACCTATCGTCATTTTCTTTTTTTGAACGCAGCGCCGTAGGGGAATCGCTTGAATTCTTCTCCAGTACCGTAGCGGAGCGCACACAGAAGGGGCAGAGACAGTCAGTTGAAGAAGGAAGGTATATTGCACACACGCATGTGAGATCAGAAGGTATCGCTGGTGTGTTGATATCGGACGGGGACTACCCTGTGAGAGTTGCTTATACGCTTATTGGCAAAGTGCTAGACGAGTTCATTACCCAGTATCCTAGGGCGGTACAGGATCAGCCGACTGATGGGTATAGTTTCCCACAGCTAGACGAGTACATAGTGAAATACCAGAACCCGGCGCAGGCCGACACATTAATGAAAGTGCAGCAGGAGCTGGACGAGACGAAGATTGTTCTCCACAAGACTATTGAGAGTGTGCTAGCTAGGGGCGAGAAACTCGATAGCCTGGTAGATAAGAGCGAGAATTTGAGCATGACTACGCGGCAATTCTACAAACAGGCTAAGAAGACTAATTCTTGTTGTATAATTATGTGAAACTTGAACCTCTTTGCTTTTTCGATGAACAGCTAATTGAAAGAAAGTATAATATTACCCTTATTATTATTATTATTATAAAGGAGAACTAAGGCGGCGTTATGACTAACACCTTCAAGCCATATCCCCATGAATCCCAACCGTAGCTACAATAAAACCTAACAATGAAGTAGCAAATCCCGCAGTGATATATGCAGGATTTACCGCAGTAGATTCCGCTTTAGACGAAGTGCTTTCAGCACCCAGATCGCGATATACAGATCCGTCTAGATTGCTTACTTCGCCTTCGGTCTCTATTTCTTCATTATCCGCTTCAGCGGGCCACAGCGCGAATGACGAGTTCTCTAACCAATCAATGCCAATGCAGATCGGTCCAACCAAAGCAGAATACAGAAGGTAAGGGTGTCTGCCGCGAATTCCACCACGCAAAAATGCCAACAACATAGCCGCAGAACTAACGCCTCCTAAAACTCTGGTCATTTTCCTGAAAAGTCCACGCCCTTCTTCTGCAGGCTCTGATCCTTCCGCCTTCAACACACCCATATCGATCCAGCGCATGCCTGCATACACACCTGTCATCATTCCAAGCGTCACTGTTCCAACTACTTTAGTGAAAATAACTGTAGGACATGCCATACTTGAAGAATTAGTATTCGCTTATCTGTTAATATCGCAGTCTTCCGTTCTGTTAGGTCGATTGCTTCCTCCGCGTGTCGTCTCTCCCAGCAAAGCCGAATTTGGCCACTGTACAACCCTTAACCCGACCGTTCGCCGAGGTTCACGTTCAATTAGGTGCCATTGTCCAAAAGTGTCCGCTTTTATTGCCAATTCAGCACGGGAATGCCGCCGGAACAAATAGAAACTGATACAATTGTTCACCCGCAGCTTGGGGAGATGACTGGCCAGCTGCGCCGCCATGTTCGCGGTGACGTGCTTCAATTTTGGTCTGTCCCCTATGCCCGGTTACCAGTGCGGTTCACTCAAGCTGATTTGTGCATTTCGCTCGACCATACCTCGAGGATATTCACCGCTCGCGGGCCCATACAGCCTCAGTATTTCAATCCGGATGATAAGGACTTCACTGGTGCACCATGGTCAACTGATCTCGTCTATGACGAGTACAATTCATTTGTAGTCACTATTTCCAGACCGCTGCACATCCCTCCCGACGTCCAGCTGCCCGTGCTAGTATGGATTCACGGTGGCTCGTTTATTATGGGCGCAGGAGCTTCGACTAAGTTCGAAGACAATTCATACTTGGTAGCGGAGTCGATAGCTCTGAAAATGCCTATCATAATGGTGTCAGTGCAATACAGACTCGGGTACTTGGGTTTTCTGTCGTCGTCAGCATTACGGGACGAAGCTTTAGCCCGCGATCAGCCATCTCCGTACTGTAATTTTGGTCTACACGATCAATATCTCGCCCTAAAATGGGTCCAGACATTTATTTCTGGGTTTGGGGGTGATCCAAAAAGAGTCACACTTGGCGGCCAGTCTTCTGGATCAGTCAGTGTATTGTATCAAGCTATATACGCAGCTGAGACAGACAGGCTTCCACTCTTCTCGCAGCTGATCGCACAATCTGCCACTCCTATTACATCTATACCGCGCACTTTAGAACAGGAAGATGCCATATTTCGTGACTTGACAACCTACCTGGGCTTACCCGATGATATGCCTGATTCTGAAAAGCTATATACTCTGCGAAAACTACCTGTGAGAAGTTTGATAGATGCCTCCGTCCGATATCTTCCAGATTTCCCCGTTTTCTTTGCTGCGTCATCAGATGGAACATTTGTTGTGGACAAAACTGTCCAAGATTCTTACGAATACCGTATAGCCACTATTCCACACTTGAGAGCTGTTTTAACGGGCGATGTGTTGTTCGAAGGCTCATATCTCATAGACTTTATCAATTTAGAGCAAGTCTTTGCTGGAATCAGAAGATTACTTGTTGAAGACGGTAAAGATCCTGTCCTAGCGGATAAACTGATGCAGCTTTATGGCATCACGCAGCGCAACTCTGACAGAGACAACCGCATTAGAGTTTCTAAAATGATTGGCGATTTTGCTATCAGCTATCCGCATTATCGTCTCGCTAAGCGGATGTCTGAGGAATCCAAATTTCCAGTCTACTATTATCGATTTGGTCATCCCAACCCTATACAAGGTTCCGCAGACTATGGATTTGCAAACCACTGTGTTGAGTTGCTATACCTTTTTCAGACAATGAGCCATTCTGTTGACGGTAATGAGCCAAGATTTAAAGACCCAAATGACCTATTGCTAGCAAGCCGAATAGTCCAGCGTTGGATTAAGTTTGTTAATAACGAATCTCCTTGGACAGCTTATTCGCATAAGAACCCTGTTATTTTAACAACCTCCTCAGAGTCCTCTGGATCGGAAATCGGCGTGTCTCAAGAGAAAAATCTTTGCTTTGTCCCTGATTACCGGTTTGAAAACATTGATTTTATTGCAGAAAACTTGGAATTCACTGCTACTCGGATTAGTACATGGGTAATGGACTCACTTGGCCGGAACGCAGGATTGTACAACTGATCTGCACGAGATCATCTTGCATTGCGAAACCTCAAAGGGTCCTATCGCTATTGACAGCGAACTACTCAAAGATTCACAATTCAATATTATGCTCTTTACTGTTATTCTAGATCAAATGATCGGACAGCTTACACTTACCATAGCGGTATATATATCCGCTATAGTTCAATTTTTGAACTAATCTGATATAACAGTCGTTCATTTAGAAGCTAGATTCAATGTTCGACTCAATGTTTATAATTCAGCTTTTGGTGTTTATTTTGCTTTTATGGTCGGCTATAGTCGATTCTTTGGTTATACCTAGATCTAGCGACCCTGGAAAGTACATTGTCCAGCTCTCTTCTTCAACTGACTTGTTCTCCCACATCAGGAACAATTCTTTTTTGACGCACGTGGGTATATCTGGAATAGGTAAAGAAAACATACAGGGAACTGATGGAACAATTGAACGGATTTACTCTATTGGTAATTTCACTGCCTATCTTGGAAGCTTTAACGCTGAAATTGCACAGGAGCTGAGTGCAAGTGCGGACGTTAAGCAGGTCCTTCCTGATGACAAGTTCCGTGTTGGAATCGAGGATATCAACCTAGAGTACGGGCAAGTAGTTAAGCAATCAGGTATATACGAACAGCTGGCCCCTATGAACTGGGGACTCGCTTCTATCAGCTCTCAGGATATTTTTTGGGATGGAGCTGCATACAGGGCACCACTTCCGTTAGGCACAGGCGTCAAAGTTTATGTTGTAGACACTGGTGTTTATACTGAGCATCCTGAATTTGAAAATATGCGCGCTGTAAAAGGGGCCAACTTTGTATCTGACGAATCGGACGAAGATCTTAACGGACATGGAACATTTGTCAGCGGAATTATAGCAGGCGAATTGTCTGGTATTGCAAAAGATGCTAGTATTATCGCTGTGAAGGCATTTAATAGTCGAGGGTTCTCATCATATTCGTCTTTACTGGCAGCCTTTGAGTGGATATACAATAACCACGACTCTGCTGACCGAGCTCTCATCAACTATTCTGCTGGTGGACGTGATCCTTATGGTATTATGGATCTAGTCATCGAACAGCTGTACTCGGTGGGCCTTAATTTTGTGCGGGCAGCAGGCAATGAAGGAGTTGATGCATGCTCGTATATTGGCTACAATGAGCACGCGATTACTGCGGGCAGTTTTGATATTAACGGCAATAGAGACGATTTTTCCAATTACGGCGAATGCGTCGATATTTGGGCTCCTGGTAAAAATATTATATCGGCGAATTCTCGGCATAAAAATGGCGATCCTTACTTCACTACTAAATCTGGCTCATCATTTTCATGTGCACATGTATCAGGCGTGGCTGCTGTTTTCCTGGTGCATGGAGTTTTTCCGCAAGACCTCAAATCTAGCATACTTAGGTTAGGAATCAGAAACCAGCTTGGACGTATGGGTACTACTGATACCAATTTGAGGCTGTATAACAATTTGGATGGCTTTAGTTGATGACCTGATACATTATTTAAAAACATATACATTGTTGCATTGTTCACTAAACTTGTGCTGGAGGTCATTATCATACATTCATTAGACATCAAGAGGACTAAATTTCGCTCACTGTTTTAGAGTTAGCAAAGCTGCCAATTTCTAACATAGCAGAGTCATTTCCACTGCTCAGTTCAGGCGAATCTAAGGCGCCGGCTACGCATTCCCATGGGTCGCGACTTCCGCCCCATTTGAGTACTTCGTTAGCGAATTTCTCGCCTGCCTCTCGCGAGAGCGGGTCTTTCTCAAACAGATGCGTGTATATCTTTGAAGCTATAGCGCGGTCAAGAAGGTAAGAGTAGTATGTCGCGCCGTAGCCAAAGAGGTGTGTGAAATAGGTGTGCCATCTGTTCTCGGGGACAGGTTTGTAGAGTCCCATTTGGCATTGCAGATCAAAGTAGATAGAACACGAATCAAATGAAGGATCATTAGCGCAGGGAGAGTGGAATATTTGATCTAACTGGGCCATCATTATCTGAGTATAGGTCTCACAGTTAGCAAGATGCTCTGTCCTGCGGGCCTTGAAGGCATTAATCAACTCTAGAGAAGGCGGCTCATTTGTTTTATGATGTCTTGCAAAAGATTGAAGAACTGCTGGCGCAGAAACAAGATGTTCCATAAGAATAGACGGCAACTCTACAAAATCAGTAGCAGACCTGGTTCCAGCAACATTGTGCAGGTCTGTCCGTCCGATCATCGAATGCACTGCATGTCCCATCTCATGGAAAAGAGTTTCAGTTTCGTAAAAGGAAAGAAGGGTAGGACCAATAGGAGATTTGTTAAATCCACACACTAAAACTATCGTAGGAAGCTGGTGTAGTTTGCCAGAAGAGGATACAGACATTGAAAGCGGGTTCCGAGAATCATAGTCAGATTCAATAGGATCGTCTAAGATTCGTCGAGAACATCTGATTGTGAAATGTGCTGGTCCCTGAGATTTGAAGTTATTGGAAAACAAATCGCAGT
The DNA here is from genome assembly GCA_030570615.1 of Tortispora mauiana. Lineage (NCBI taxonomy): Eukaryota > Fungi > Ascomycota > Trigonopsidomycetes > Trigonopsidales > Trigonopsidaceae > Tortispora > Tortispora mauiana. Next base: position 113,320 of record JAJLWG010000003.1, read on the forward strand.
AAATCATGCCTATACGCTCATTATTCTCTGTAATTACGTCTAGCCGACACACTGAGTCGTCCCAGGTTTCAAACTGCTGCATCGACCCTGGAACAAGCCGTATACCGTAAAGCGAATTGAACAGCTTAGACAAACCAACCATAACAGTACCAATAGATAAATAGGAGCTGAGAAGATCCATATTGCTCGTTCTGGAATTGTTTTGCGAAATCATCTTGTGCAAATAATAGTCGCGGTCCCAAGCCTCAATTCTTCCAGGAGCATTTGTAGCGGCAGCAAGCGTTTGAAGCTCAGAAACAGCTAGCGGACGAAATGCTTTAGCCATGTTTTCAAGGAATCGTTTCACTGCACGAGGAGATTTTGCCATTTTATCGCGAAGCTGGTACTCTCCATAGGATTGAAACCCCAAAGTCTGCGCCAGTTCTGCTCGCGTCTTCAATAACGTTTCTAGACGAGAGACTTGTCTATCTGAAGTTTTTCTATCAGCCAGCCAAAGCTCTCGACGGATGTCAGCGTTGTCGGCGGTGCTCATGATATGGTGAGCGATTGGACCAGTAGTAGGCACGGTCGCGTAACCTCTTCTTACTGGCAGCTTAGACTGAACGCTGGGGTCTACTCCAGAAAGCTGAGAGAGAGGCAATTCGATAGAGTCCTTTTCCGGGTAGGCATTCATCACAAAATCTCTTCCGGCATTGTCGATCCGATTTGACAGCTCAATGAATTGTTTTCTTGTATGGTGACCTCTATTGACGCCAGATTTCTCAAAATCATAGAGCAAAATATTTGCAACCATTTTTTCTTCGTTACCAAGAAAATTCCATACATCTGGTCTATTCTTGATATGCAATAATAACTGATACAGCTCTTCGGAGGTGTTTAGAATATTCATGAACTCGAACATCCGCTCGTAGACCTGTTCAGCGGCTCTAGAGAAGGCTGGAGAAACCCCGGAAGTCCTAATAAACTCAGAAAGATCAATAGCTTGACATAAAGTGTCAGATAAAACGTCTAACAATTTGACGATCTTGTTCAGTTCTTTTCCTTCAGCGCCGTCGGTAAGTATTCGTTTCAGAAGAATATGAGATTTCTCTAGACATTTGTTTGAGAAATCTATCAAGTCTGTAGGACCCTTCAAACCTGGAACCATAAGAAATCCGGCATTCACATCGAACGATTCGAAAATTTTAGGCTGAGACTGCTGCTCGTCAAAGAGTGCTCGCAGATTCTCTTCGTCTGCAGAAAAAGACCGTAAATGGTGCACAGGCATCGCCTGGCTTCTATGTCCTGAATGCAGTCGTGCTATATTCAGAAGACCGATTATTGGCTTTAGTCTATGCAATCTGGCGTTGAGCAGCATCTAATATGAAGAGTATATGTCGATTTCTCAGTCTGTCGGATGGCCAGGAAATGAGACAACTTCGGGTACCCCGTTGTAACGATTAGCCTTTTGGTTCTAGGAAAGCTAATTAGTCTCGGAAGGAGGTGACGGGGTTGCAGTAAATGCGTTAGTTTCAGGGATAAGAGTTCCAGCAATAATCAGAAGAGGCTTTAGACCTTTTGAACCTTTAAGTAAAAAGTTTGCAGAGTGCCTTAAATCCTGAAAGTGTTTGTCTAGGGTCGCCAGAACCACTACTGCATGATCGGCCATGATTGGCAAGATCTATGAGAAACCCGATCGAAAAGACTAACGGTGATTATATTGTATAGCATGCACTATAAAAAACGAAAACAAAACTGCAAATAACTACCCCCGAGTGTATTTAAGACTAAATACATGACTAGTATCTTTGCACTGATCTCCATAAAGCGTGGCAATCATATACCTAAAAGATCCGCTACCTAAAGACAAGAAACTCAAGTAAAAGCGTCTGTGCTTAAGGCAGACTGTCAATATACCAAGGAATAACTATTATAATTAGATAGAAGCTTATATATTATACGATTGCTATTCGATCTGTAGAATTGATGAATCTATTTTTACATGCGACATATGACGCTGTTAACACCCGTTACAGCGCTCAGAATTTCTTTTTAAGGAAATATTTCAGAACCTACACGTTGTTTCTTGAATAATACTTATCTCAATATCTAATTGTATACTGATAAAGAAATAAACCAAAACATATGTGTACATATGTATTAAAGTGTCGCTTAATCGCAATGGACCAACCAAAAGCGCTCGCTTACCAAATATGAAAACCGTTCAACAGGAATAAATATATTGTTGTGGAGCAGAATTTAAGGTTTTAATCAGTTTTGATTAATCACAGGGCAAGAAAATCAGGTTAGGGTTACAACAAATGTTGGACAGGATCCAGGGTTTAAATAAGAGTGGCTAATCACAAGCATATATTTTGTGTATTAGGGTATATCACGTGATAGTTTAACTTAGATGCGCTATTTTGGAAGTCAAACCAAAGCTCAAGGCGAACAGCTATAGCCCGTGTTAGGAGCTTTGGTGGTTCTGGAATAACTGAAACGCTCTAGAGTTGTACAGAACGCTACTTGGGCATGGTATAAAACACAATTATACTTGAGAAGGTAGAGTACAAATGTACGCATTGTTACTAACGCCAAGAGTGTGGATTTATGCATGTAGCTCTGCAGCACGGTGCAGACATATTGCCTATTCGGGGTATATGTGAATTAAAGTTTTAGACGCGAACGCGTAAAGACATACACCACCCCCTTTACTATCTTTTCTGCAACCTTCACTAACCGCTTACTTACCTCTACAGCTGCGCGATGTCGTCACCTCCGGATATCTCGTCGAGTATCGGAGAAACGGCGGAAAGAGGCACTGACCGCAATAATGGTCGTCTGTTTGTAGATGAGAGCACTCCGTCTTCTGGAAGCCGCATGGAGTATCCTAGCAGTTCGCTCGGCGAGACTCCTGCAAACATACGCACTCCTATCTCTGTGAATTCCCGCGGTACTCGGTCCAGTACGCCACTCGGATACTCGAGTTCAGGCACCCCCTCTTCCACTCTGCGCGCAGATTTGAGATCTGAAGGGTCTAGTCGCACTTATCGCGGCGACATTAGAAGCACTACGCTACTGTCGCCTTCTGACCGCCGAATGGTTGATGCTGGTTCGCTAGGCGTAAGCCACGGGTTAGATTTTGCCAGCAGCCCTATGTCAGCCAACTCCGATGAACCGACACAAGTCATTTGGGGAACTAATATCAATGTCCAAGACTGCACAGACATGTTCCTCGAATTCCTGCGCCAGTTCAAGCGACGGTATAGACTCGAAATGGATGAAATTGATTACGCCCCTGGCGAAGGAGAAGATCTCATATACATGGATGCACTGAAGAATATGTACCAAAAAGAACTGACTTGCCTCAATATAGACTTAAATGACATAAAGAGCTATACCCCTGCGAAACGACTCTTCTATCAGTCTATAAACTACCCGCAAGAAGTCATTCCTATTATGGATCAAGCCATTAGAACGATGATGGCGGACCTGGTGGATGACCTGGTTGAAATTCCTCTAGAGCACAAGGAGCAAGAAAAGGACCGTATCGGCAGCATAATTTACAAGGTCCGTCCGTACGGCCTCGACACAAAGCAAGGTATACGTGAGCTGAATCCTAGCGATATAGACAAACTTATTTCAATTAAGGGGCTTGTCATTCGCACTACTCCAGTTATACCTGACATGAAAGACGCATTCTTTCGCTGTGCTGTATGCCTTCACACAATCAAACGACATATTGATCGCGGTATTATTAATGAACCGACCGAGTGTCCCCGCGACCAGTGCCGCAGCAAGGGGTCAATGCAGCTCATTCACAACCGGTGTACGTTTGTTGACAAACAGGCTATAAAGCTCCAGGAGACTCCTGACTTCGTACCTGATGGCCAGACTCCACACACAGTTTCTTTGTGCGTATTTGATGAGCTTGTCGATGTGTGCAAGCCAGGAGACAGAGTCGAAATAACGGGTATTTTCCAGTCTGTACCTGTAAGAATTAATAATGCTCGCAGAACAATTAAGACACTGTTTAGAACATACGTTGATGTCATCCATATCAAGAAGATCAGCAAAAGAACCATCGGAGCTGAGCCTCCTGATGTGCACGAGAATGCTGCTCTGATAGAATCTCTATCGGTCGACGATGGCGTGAGACACATTTCCGATGAAGACATTGAGAAGATTGAAAATCTCGCACAAAGACCAGATATATACGAGCTTTTGGCACATTCTGTGGCTCCTAGTGTTTACGAAATGGACGACGTAAAGAAGGGCATATTGCTGCAGCTTTTTGGAGGAACAAACAAGAAATTCACAAAAGGAGGAGCTCCGAGGTATCGAGGAGACATTAATATCTTGCTATGCGGAGACCCGTCGACGTCAAAGTCGCAAATAATGAGCTACGTGCACAAAATTGCACCGCGAGGTGTGTATACTTCTGGTAAAGGTTCCTCCGCAGTAGGTCTTACGGCGTATGTGACACGAGACCCGGATACGCGTCAAATGGTACTGGAATCTGGTGCCTTGGTTTTATCTGATGGCGGTATCTGTTGTATCGACGAGTTTGATAAGATGAGTGAAGCCACGCGATCAGTTCTTCACGAGGTAATGGAGCAGCAGACAGTGTCAGTGGCCAAAGCTGGTATTATCACTACACTCAATGCGCGTACTTCGGTATTAGCATCAGCGAATCCTATTGGATCGCGATATAATCCTGATCTTCCGGTTACGCAAAATATTGATCTGCCGCCGCCTCTGCTTTCGAGGTTCGACCTGGTATACCTTCTCTTGGATACGGTGAATGAAGACAACGACCGGAAGCTTGCGCGACACATTGCTGGGATGTACTTGGAAGACACGCCGGATAATGCGACAGTAGAGGAAGTGCTGCCCACGGAGTTTTTGACACAATATGTGGCGTATGCTCGACAGTACTGTCACCCGGTGATTACAGCCGAGGCGAAAGATCTTTTAGTAAAGTCGTATGTTGATCTAAGGAAGCTCGGGGAGGACCCGAACTCGTCTGAGAAACGGATTACTGCCACGACAAGACAGCTAGAAAGCATGATCCGTCTGTCCGAAGCGCATGCTAGAATGCGCTTATCGAGCGAAGTGGAGACTGAAGATGTGAAAGAGGCCGTTCGATTGATTCGAAGCGCTATCAAGGATTATGCGACTGATCCGCGTACAGGTCGGATCGACATGGATATGGTGCAAACGGGAACATCGAGTGCCGAAAGAAGATTACAGGAAGATTTGACTAAACAAGTTCTGCAGCTGATTATGCGGAACGCTACGCGGTCGATGTTGTTTCAGGATCTTCTCCAGCAGGTGGGTGAGCAGTCCCAGATTCCTGTCAGTTCGTCAGAACTGTTCACGGTTCTTCGCGCGCTTGAAGCTGAAGACAAAATCGAATGCACTAATATGGGTAATAGGTCTGTTATTACCCGTTTGTAAGATCAATAATGGAAATTAATGAAAAACCATTGACGCCAAAAAGTAGGGGCTTAAATCCCAAGGCAACTTAGACGCTGCAACACCGGGGAGAGAAAAGTTTACTTTGCACCAGAGTATCTCCAATATGGGGCTAGATTTGTACAATGAACTTGCTAAAAACGATACAGTAACACGGCTGAATGCCTGTGAGAAACTTATCGAACAATTACAGACTGCATCCTCGAGCGATGCGTGGGATTATGCCCTTAATCGACTCATTAAAGGTCTAGCCAGTCCACGTGAAGCTGCACGTCTAGGGTTCTCAATGGCCCTTGCCGAACTGCTAACTGTAAATCCAGGTATTACTACTCCTGAGAAATTTTTCGACCTCTTGAACAGTTTCACCGCCCTCTCTGGCGGAATGAACGGCCAGGAGCAGCGGGATCAGCTCTTCGGACGACTCTTCGGCCTCAATAGCGTAGTTTGCTCCAAGATGTTTATGGCTTTAAATCCTGAACAGTTTCGCCAACTTTTGGATATCCTATTCGACTTGTGGCAAAGAAAAAACTGGCTACGGTCAGCAACTGCTCATCTGTTTATAGACATGATAAACCGTCATGATATTGCCCACGACCCTTCCAAAACATCAACAATCCTCGAAATGGGGGCTTCCTATAAGTTCTGGAAAACAAACGACGGTGTAGCTGTCTTGTTGGTCCTAATGAAATCAAATAGCAGCCTAAAATGCCCAGAATGGAACGACAAAAGCCCTTTACATCCTTCTAACCTGCAAACTCTCGGTAAAGTCCTCCGTGTCGGCTCTGATGACCAAGGTAACCAAGCTGGGCAGTCTGCGTGGTCTAGAGATCTTCCTATTGCTTTTAAACTCATTGCGGAGATTTACGTGGACCAGGAACATGCTGTCGCTGCCAGCAAAATCGAGCCTCCACGCAAGAAAAGCAAGACATCGCGCGGCTCCAAATTCTCAGCTGATGCAGAATTCACTTCAATTGCAATGCTCAAGGATTTCTGGCGAATAGTTATTGACGAAAGCCTTTTTGCTACCACGAGCTCTCCTGAACGAAAGTGTTGGGGTTTCCAATGTTTTGATCTGTTCTTCAGCTCTCTTGGCTCTGAAGAAATTCCTTTACTATTCTCTAAAAATTTCTTCCGCACTTTTATCAACCAACTATCTGACTCCGGACGCCTGCTACACTCAACTGCAAGCAAAACTGTTACTGAGATTGTTCAAGTTTGCGCAGAAGACCCTGATAAGGCCCTGCAGACGCTTCGCTCGCTGATCTCACAGCCTAATGGCTCGCCTAATTTCGACAACATCTCTAAAACCAAGCTCACAGAGACTCTTATCATGCAAGCCGCAAAAACACATATCGATGGCGTGCTATCGTTGATTCTTGAGGTTTTCCTGTCCCCTCAAGACGAAGAAGCCCGTGTGGTAGACGGAAGAAGGCAATGGTCTATTGGTAACATGTTCACTATATGCAAACAGAACTACCGAACAATGGCGGAGGAGGACATAGAACTTATACTTTCCTTTTTGGCATTGTTTGGACACTTTAATGTCGACAATAAACCAACAGACATTGATGCGTACGTTCCAGAGAAAGTGCAGAAATTCCTTTACAGCCTTGAAGCACCTGTTCCTGACGTTTCACGCGCTCTACAGAACCTATGTAGGTCTCGCCTAGAATCTTTACTTTCGCTATTGCTACCGCTATCAGCGTCTAATGACGTCACATGGCCATACAAGGTGGTTAGACTTGTCACTGAGATTTTCCCTACGGTTTCCCAATTTCGCGAACTTACGACTTTCGATTCTAAAATATCGCGTCTGGTCGAGCGCGCTATCAAGGTCCTGAATCTAATTCGCAAAAGACGATCTTCTCCTAGAGGCGACCAAGCACAACTTAAAGCATTCGAATTACTTTTTTCTCTTGTATTGCTGCAGATTTATAACGCAGAAGCAAACTCAGTGGGCGTACTAGAAGAGCTTTTGACTGTGTACGTCTCTGCGTTTGAAAGACCTAACCAGGCCAAAGACTCTGAGAACGAAGGTGAAGACGACCCGGGAACTATTCTAGCTCAAATACTGTTGCAATTTCTAGTGAAAAAATCCTCATTGCTGAGAAAACTCTCTGAGTCTGTATGGTATACATTCGCTCCGACTGTCAAAGACGGAACCATTGAGCAGTTCATTGATATACTATCCACCAAGGAGAATGTGGAAGGTCAAAACGTGCTGTTCAATGTAGAGAATGATGACTCTGAAGAAAGCTCAGGAGTGGGCTCCAGTGGAAGTGACGATGAAGGTGATGAAGATGAAGAAGAAGATGGTGATGAGGAAGAGGAAGAGGAAGAGGAAGAGGAAGAGGAAGAGGAAGAGGAAGAGGAAGAGGAAGAGGAAGAGGAAGAGGAAGAGGAAGAAGACAATGAAAGCGACGACGAAAATGATGAAGATGACAGAATACTGAAAGAGAAACTAGCGCATGCATTAAGAATACCTGAAGCTAATATTCAAAGTTCTGAAACTGTTAGTGGTTCCGAATCTGAAGCTGAAGGCCAGTCAAGCGATGAGGAAGAGGATTTAATGGATGACGCACAGATGATGGCACTGGACGAAACGCTTTCCTCTATTTTCCGGGAGACTGTGGGCAAGAAGAAGAGTATGTCACGCAAGAAAGAATCGCAGAAAGCCCGTGAGAATGTTGTTCAGTTCAAGCTTCGTGTTCTTGACTTGCTTGAGATATACTTTAAGGTTGCGAATCCTGGTGTTGATATTACATTAAAGGTGATTAAGGCAGTTATAGAGTTGATTGGAGCTACTAATGACAGGGTTGTCGCTGACAAGGCCAGGGGGCTGGTGAGGACAAGGATTTGCAAGATACGGCCAATTCCTATACTGAAGAGTGAAGGGCGCGTCAAAGAAGTAGTTAATGAAACACTAGGACCTGTTTTGACAATGGCGGTGAGACCTAGCAATCCAGGACAATGCGCAGCAGCGGCACAAGCTAGTGTTTTTGTGAGTCGGATAATTATTGGAGAGAAAGCGGACCAAAAGAGATCGTCAGCGATTGGAGCTTGCTACGGTGAAGCTCTGAGCAAATTCATTGAGAAACCTGTGCACGGCGCATCGGCGGCATTTTTGGAGCTGGTAAACTTCATTTCTAACTTCAAGTCTAGATAAAGAAATGATAGACAAGAGCCACTGATTATGCACGACACGTGTATGAACGTTATATGATTAAACGAATTTGTCAAGTAGAACCAGCATTGCCTAAGTAACCAGTGAGGGCTGAATTGTCAGTCAGTGGACGTCTGGACGCGTAAGCCTGTGCCTTATAAATCAATTCGTCTTCGGCGGCAGAAGAATTAATTCCATAAGGGTTAGCAGGAGTTTTTAGATTTGATTGAGTGTTATTATTCAACTGGCGAGGATGGCCAAACTGACCAGAGATCGGAAGTGGAGTGTACCGGGCCAACGTAGGATGTTGGTGGTACGAGTCCTCAGTGTCTGTCTCTGACGGGAGCTGGTGGGTGGCGGAAAAGACAGTTATCTGGTAGACTGCTAGTTCGATTGAAGACGCGAACTTGCCGGACACTGCAATCGATTTCTCGGAGGATAAGGGAAGGCAAGAGCGGGCAAAGGAGAGCAGACAACTTGCAGTGCTCTCAATTGCGGGTCTGGCCTGCTGAAGTTCGTCACAGGTAGGGCTAGGAAGCGTCAGATGCAATAACAATGTGTCAGAGTCTTTGCAGACGTGATGTGAGAGAACTGCCAGGGATCTGGCAAGCCTTCTTGGAGTGCCTAGGAACGTTACAGGTATGTCTATGGGTCCCACAGACGGTAGTGGAATGCTAGGTATGAGTACCTTTAAATCGAATATCTGAAGCTTGCATTCTTGTAACAGAGGAATCTGGTACGGTGCCAGCAAGACTTTTATTGATATTTGAGTATCTATTTGGTCGTCTAGGTCTACTTCTGGTAAATCCATCGAGTCTACTGCAAAAGAAGGTGCAAGGAATAAGTTCAGAAGTCCTCAAGCTTAATTACCTATTATGGTTAGTGCCCATTCTGTGGGCTATTCACAAACCACCTAATACTTACATCATAAACAGGTACTTCATAAGGATGTGCTTCCTTCAATGCCTTTACGACGTTTCTGATTTTACTGCCTTCGACTAGTACTTCCACTTTTATCTCGTCGTCACGGTACAGTTCGCCGATTGTGCCCTCGGACGGATTGGCTCCTTCGAGCGGCATAAATTGCCCCACACCGCGAGTCTCGAAACTGCAGTGTGCATAGTTGCCTATTTGGCCGGCACCAGCATTAAATACTGCCTTTTTGACTTTCTCTGAAAATTTAGGCAGAACTAAGAACATGAGCTTGTATCTAACGCTGTTCTCCATGCTAATTGTGTAAATCAAAAATCAACCTTTTAGCCTGATATGTGCCCCATTCCCCCCGTCCCTGGTTAAAGCTCCCAAAGAAGATCCGTCTTACAGATGCGGAACATTCAGCGCCGTTAAAATCATGACCATAATCGACAAAACACCTTCACCCAAGATCAGCCCTGAGGCCGTAATTACCAGTTCAGAATTTTCTCCTTCTTTGTATGAGCCCTTGCTATTCTTGTAGGCCTTATACAGCACTACAAAAAGTCCGCCAGCAAACCGTGCGAGCGTGAAAGAAGGCACATTGTACATCCCCACACCAATAGCTACACCCGAAGGCCACAAAAATGCATACTTCGAGTGTCGCCGGTCCAGGTATACCTTACCTAGTGCCAGTGCTGCACCGACAATTGCCGCGACAATAGAAGCAGTCAGTGCATGGTCTGGTAAATCGGATCCTGACACTAATCTGGCACAGTCAATCCAAACTATGGAAGTCGGAATACGGAACAATGGGCCAGGAATTGTATACACTCTCATATACAGTCTGTATACCAACGGTGCAAGAAGCGCTGCCCAAAACGAGCCGAGCAATTGCGCATGGAACTGCTGTACTGGCGATGCATTCAGTAAATAACCAGTTTTTAAATCTTGCATTAGATCACCCGCTTGTTGAGCACCAGCCTCTGATATAGCACCGCCAATCAGATTAGTTATCACGGCGTTTGCAGGTATCGAACCATTGTTGAACAACAAAACTAGACCGGCAATTATAAGTTGCGACAGCTTGCCTATGCCAGAGACAGGGTTGAGATCAGTAGTACCCAGTGCGCGCACCGCCAAAACAGCTAAAAAAACAGTAATCAGGAGACTGAAAACAACAATATATAATGGCGCAGCTTCTGGAAATAGCAGCTTCATTGCCATTGCGCATAGTACAGAAGACAAACCCAAGCCCCAATATAGCACTGGTTTTGAAAGCTGTTCAGGGTGATCTGGTTCATTTGTGAGCCTTGAATGAGTTTCAAAGACCATTTCAACTCCTAGGGCAGAGAGAGAAACTATTGCGTCTGCGATCATTAGGGCGAGCGCAACCCACATGATCCAGCCTTGAGCACCAGACTTCCAGTCGTCAATTGGCCCTGGAGCCCAATTGCGAGATCGAGCTAAAGGGGCTAGTATACCCCAGCCGACAATGGTGCCAATGAGCATAGATGTGACACTGCCTATGCCCATAATCATGCCCTGGCCAAAGTAAGCTGGGCTGGGTTGAAATGTCCAAAGCTGTTCGGCCAGCGGTTGCCCGAATACAGGGAGGTTAGACAGTATTGGGATGAAATAAGTCAATACTGAGTATGTTCCTGAACCAGAGAATGCAATCATTAATGTGAATATGCTTTTCTTGTATTTGTTTTGAATGTCGTCGCTGGAAATAGATAAAGAGTCATTTGAATCATGAAGCACGTTCGCCGCATCATTTGGCGATGGAGAGAGAAGAGCCGTTGAAGAATAAGCAGGCTCAATGACAATAGCCTCTTCATCTGGTGTGTTTATATGTTTGTAGCGAGCTTTGTCGCCGTGTAAGACCGAGATCAGGGTCGCAGTGGCACTGCCACTTGGGAACGGCAACTTTTCTTTGAGGATGACTTGCACTCGCAGAGGTATAGCAAAGAATACCCCAAAAAAAGCAAGACCAAAGCACCAGAGCACCAATTGAAGCACAGAAAGCCGCACAGGTCCGCCCTCAACTGGTTCTAGCATAGTCTCCAAGGCCGGGACAACGCCCACCAGGCCATAAGCGAGTGGTCCAGTTCCAACTGCTACTGCAAGGCTCTGTATGAAGACATTCTGCTGTTGAGACAAAGAAGAATGAAAGAGATTGGACATTGCAATTGCAAGCACAGCAGATGGCAGAGACATCATGGAGACCCAACCGGTTTGTAAGCCAAACTGAAAATTGCTGAATAATACAACTGAACCGATCAGCAGACCGATTATGACGTCAATGAAGCGGCACGAGTCATAATTTGAGGTCCCCACTTCCATAGTATGTGATTTAACGGTTTATTAAAAACTGAACAGGCTCTCGATCTAGCAAAAGGCTAAGATGAAGTCGTCAGGCAGGTAAAAAATATCAAGATTATGTAATGAGTAGTAATGTAAATGGGTGGGCGCAATGGACGGATAAAACCTTATTTCCGAATACGGATAAATTAACCAGGAACAAGAAGACCTACTGGTAGGAAATCTAGCTTGTGACTCCATTTTGTCTAGACGGTTCAACAATAGTTCATATAAATAATATGTAATAGTTTATTTGGTTCAGGAAGGAGCGGGTGTTGAGAACGAAGGCTGATTCGCAGCTGTGTTCCGTGATCTGATCGCCTAACCCAGTTGACGAACAGCATTAATTGCTAGAGCCGTCTCTTTGCACCGCCGCATAGACCATGAACAGAGCGTATTCGTTTATCTAGAGAATGCAGTAAATACAGAGTATACTTATAAAATCTAGACCACTTTATGGTTGTGGCCGCTTGCTTTGTTGATTCTTCGATCGAGCCCCCCTTACTGAACCTGACATCCCAATAAACGCGCCCTATTCTCTAACTTGACCATGGGCGCCGAAATATCATCATTGACCGAAGACCAGCCAGATTTCGGTGGCTTGCGTGTATTGTCAATCGAAAAGGATTCTCTTGCCAATAAATTAGGCCTAAAAGTCGCCTTTGACTATATTGTCGGCATAAATGCCCATACCTTCGAGGACGATCCTTCTATGCTCTCCTCGTTCAAGCTCGAACTAGATAGCTGCCTAGGACACAGAGCGTTCTCTTTACAAGTATACAATTCACTTTCTAACGATATACGAACGGTATATGTGCCTCCTCCTGAGCAGGAATTCAGACGTTCTTTAGGCTGCAGCCTCCAATATGCCAAAAAATCCGCTACCTCCACTGTTTGGAGAATACTAAATATGCAACAGAGGTCACCTGCGTGGGACGCCGGCCTCCTGCCCGAAGAAGACTTCGTAATAGCCGTTGGAGTACTGGCAGCAATCTCGTCTGAGCAGACAATGGCGGCTGCAATCGCTAACAGTAAAGACAAAGAGCTCACTCTGATAGTCTACAACTCCGCAACAAACACTTTGCGTCCCGTCAAAATCGTGCCCCGGAATTGGTCAGGAACTGGCCTGCTTGGCTGCAGCCTAGTACCGTATCCTGCAGACCACATAAAAGCATTAACAGGCCAACCTGTCGCGTCCATGTTTGAAGTCGATGAACCTCAAACGGCTTCCCCCGCCTTTTCTGCTCAACTTCACCCTTCTATACCTGTTCCCGCATCTCCAGAGTCTTTGGCGCAATCTGAACATCAGCCGCCACATCCTCCTAAAATTGACTATTCGCAAATGCCACAGTCAAGTGCATCTGCTGATACTGAACCAAAAAATATCCCCGTGTCTATACCAACACTGGATTCCTCCGTGGAAGCACCTTCTACTAGTCAGATTCTCCAAAGTACACCTTACGATCCTTATAAACCTGCAGGCTCACAGTCGGTAAGCATTCAACCAAATTCTCTACCTCCTGCTTTACCTTCCGCTATCACTCCGACTGGGCTGCCTTCTAATACCGTGAATCAGCAAATGGTCGACCCAGTAAGCCCAAACGCTTTGCAAACGCCTCGATATTCTCCACAGCCGTTGAGTCTAAAAAATCTTACCAGTAAGTTGTCACCTATAACTGTCCCGCAGCAGCCTCAAGCAAACAACAACCGACCCATTTCACCACAACTTCTCTCTCAGCCGGTCCAGACCTTTCAAGTGCTCGAACCTCCTAAAGATGCTTCTGAACTGACACCAACTACGCCTGTGTCAGTACCGGCATCGGTAGGTGCCACAACAACTATGTGTGCTAATGCTTCACCAGTGCTCATGTCTCCTCCTACAGTGCCCGTGCCACAGCCTGGAAAGTCTTTGAATTCACCGGCGCACGGTCATAGAAGAAAAGCGAAGATGCCTAGCACTACAGCAGTAGATATAGATGCTATGCTCTCTGAAGCTGCGCAAGATTCTTAGGTTGTTGGCCGCTCTATTATCGGAATACATAATTTGCTTATAGACATATAACAATGTAATATTATAAGGTGAGTATCAAACACAATCACTTAACAAAAACAATTTTTGAATAATAAAGGAAAAGCAACGCTGCGATTGGTGAAACCACAACAGCAACATGAATCAATTACAATTCATCGTGATCGCCATCTGCTTTCTTTTTCGAGTCTGCTTTCTTCTTAGATTCAGCAGGCTTTGACGAAGCCCCCTTGGCAGATTTTTTAGTGGGCTTGGTAGAACGATTAGCTGCAATGAACTTGGCCAAAGTCTCAACTTCACGAGAGTCAGAGAAAGTGACAGGATTGGCTTTGTCATCAGCTTTAAAGAATTTTATAGTCGGGAAGCCTTGAATCTGCTCCGGGGTATCATTATTGCTAGCGTCAATCTTAGCAATAACAACGTTGTCATCATCTTTGTACAGCTTAGCCAATTCAACATACTTAGGAGCAAGATTCTTGCAGTGTCCGCACCAAGGAGCATAGTACTCAACTAGAACATCCTTAGTTTCATCAAGAACAACAGACTCATAGGTCGATCCCACAAGAACTCGGACATCTTCATCATAGGGGCTTTCAGGTTCAGGCTCCGATTTGAGGAAAGGTTGAATTGTGTTATCGACGACACCTTCGACCAATGTGCGTACAGTAACAGAGTTGACCTTGCCATTGCTCTTTCCGTCTTCTGATAGAAGAGGGAATGTTTTTCCATCAGAAATACGTTGAATGACAAATGCAGGGAAAGACGTATCTTTGAGATTGAGGGCTTGAGCATGACGACCATACTGTTCACCATCGAGAGTGACAAAGCTGATTTGGTCACGAAATTCCTTAGCAATATCGTATATCTGCTCGACCACAGCGTCGCGAGATTCAGCAGTGTCGTAGAACAGGTATCCCAAAGGATTTCCAGAATCAATAAAGGATTTGAAGTTTGTAGGGCTTAATTCGCCGAGGATAGGACGAGATTCCTGCTGAACGAAAGTGGAGATCGCATCGGCAGACCATTGAGAAGCGTCATTAACAAAAACGGATTTTCCCTCATCATAAGTTTTAAAAAGAATTACAGCAGGAGGAGTGGCGAGACCAGCCTCTTTGAAAAGTTCCTTAGCAGTTGAAGCTGCAAAGTAGAAGGAATCCTTTAGAAGGTTAGCGGCTTCGTAGAAAGTCGCGTTAATTGCAGCATCGGCTTCGTCCCAGAGACCAACAGCGACGACATCAGCTTTACTTTTGAAATTTTCTAAATCCTCTATTGTTTTCAACTCGAGGACGGCAGGGGCACTCTGTCTGATCATAAAGTTGACGATGTCTTCAGCAGTGCGCTGTCCCTGATAGGGAGTGGTCTTTTCGTTCTCGATAGAACCATGGAAAACTTTCAGGGTAGGATAGCCCTGGATGCCGTAAGAGCTGCAAAGCTCCTGATTTTCAGTACAGTCAATTTTGCCGATAGGAATGTCGTTTTCCTTGAGCTGAGTGGCAGCTTTTTCGTACTCCGGGGCCAAAGCCTTACAGTGGCCACACCAGGGAGCGTAAAACTCAGCCAAAGCTAGAGGGTTCTCTTTGACAAACTCAGCAAAGTTATCAGAGCTAAGAATGACAACATCTGATGCTAATGCAGTAGATGCAAGAACAATATAGGTCGACAACTTCATTGTGGGGATATAGACAATGAGGGAGGAGGATGGAAGATGGTAAGTTCGGTAACGGGAGAAATAACGTTATCCAGGGGGCGACAAGTCAGAGATTTATTCAAGTGTTGATACCGAGCTACCGTTGTTGTACTTGTAATCTCGTGTTGGTAATACCTGTAAGATATCAGCCAAGCAATGTCAGTGAATATGGAGAAAGAGCAACAATATATGCGTTAGTCGTGCAAATAAAAGGGATAAGTTATATACAATTAAGCACGCGTGTATATAACTCGGAATTAAGGTTTGGAAGTCATATAAGGGTGTATGTGCACCCTTATATGGGTCTAGAGGGATAAGATAGAACGAACTATAATTCAGGGAAACGGTCGAATAAGTTATAATTATATTTGATTTAAACAAGGAATAATAGTTAAAAAAAAAGCTAAAATATTATTCTTCAGAGCATCAGTGATAGGATGTGCAAATGTACGGTAATGGAAATGTAGCTTATGTTCCACTAAGGTTAACACTAAAGCAAGTAGATGAAGGGAGCTCGTCAAATCCCCAGTACGCGATGCCCAAGGAAATCACTGCAATCATCAAAGTAGGGACGACGGAGGCAAGGTAGTATATGGTTATACGTGTTCCTCTTCCTTGCACTCTAAGTTTGTCGATCTCTCCTATGAAAGTAGAAATAGTAGTAAGGCCGCCGCAAAATCCGACTTCCAGCGAGAGCATTGCTTCGCAGATGTTGAGAGAAGTGAAATGCGAAGCAGCTTTTCTTTCGAGGAATCCCTGCAACGGGATCAGTATACAGATAACAGTGGTACCGATGACGTTAGCGGCCCATGTGCCCCAAAAGAAGTGGTTAGATTTGGCATTCAAGTCGCTGAGTTTCCATCGGAGTAAGGCTCCGAAGGGACCAAATAGCGCCGAGTAAGTGTACGTGCGAGAGTTTGGTACCAGTCCGACAAGGAGAGCACATACGGCATACTGAAGTACAGCGAGTATTACTCCGATTTCTTCTGGATATGGCAGCTTATCTGGTAATTCCGTTAGATCGAAGTAGCTGCCAATGTGTATGCCGAGACCCATGCCAAACATAGAGAAAGCCATAGATCCTATCAACACAGTCAGGAAAGTAAGTACATTGTAACCTCGCGCATGGTCGCCCGCAAAATCAGAGACGTTAGCTAATGCATAGAACAAGTCAACAATGTAAGTAGAGAATGAAGTTGTAGACCCACAGTATCCTACTATGATAGATTTAGAAAAAATCTGAGTAGACTTCGTCCATTCGTGAGATTTGTGAGATTTCAGTGAGGCATTAGCAAATCCCATAGTCACGCAGCCTACAAACTGCACCCATGCACTTGAAAACACTGCGCGTCCAGAGTAATTACTGAGGTCATCTACGCCCACTCGTGTGAATGTACCCCAGAATGAGAATACAATAATCCAAGCGGCGATGCCTATTTGGATTTTGGCTGCGCTTGATTGCTTCATTTTCAGCCGCAGCAAGCTAAAGTCCACCAATACAGGATATAATCTCAGCTAATGCAAACACGATATGTTGATCATCTAGAAGTCTAGTTCAAATCGTAAATATACAAATAGTTGTAGTGAAAAAGCAGGATGGATGAGGAGATGAGTGCACATATATACACAGCATGCAAATCCCGCAGAAGGTGCCAAGACAACTGACTGTTCAGGGTTGAGGGTCACTAAATGCCAAAGTTTCGCGACGCTGGCGGAATTATTATGATATTGCGAAGATAGATCGATATAGAGTAGGTAACTGCGCATTTATGTTCTAAGGCACAATCAAATAGCATGATTAGATTGAATTTTGCTATCGGCATATCCCTAAGAGCTCAGTGGACCTTCTGTGGACGGCCATTTGGGCATGTTTTATAGTTCCCGAGACGTGAAAACAGTTAATCAGTATCGGCCGAGAGTCCAGCTCGTTCATGTATGTGAGGGCTGCCTGTGCTATCCGCAGTTGATCGCGTCCTACGCGAAGTATGCCCATACCAGTAGTTGGTGAGTAGTACTTCAGATTGAAGAACGAGTTCACCAAGGCAGCGCCGTAGTCGCCAAAATGTTCGTGCACCGATTCACGTATTGCAGATGCTACTGCGTGGCTTGTGTACTTGCCCTCGGGCATGCGAATTGCCACACTGTAGTTTTCTTCGCCGATACGGGCCGGATTGATAAGCTCAAAGACGATGTACCGACACTTAATCCGGACCATACTGGTGTTCGGACGGTAGAAAGGTGCATGTTGGGCGCCGGCAGAGGGTAACGACAGGGTGGAGAGGGGTACGGCGCGCAGGGTAGCGTTGAAGGCAGAGCAACTTACTACGGTGAATTAAAAGTATCAAGAATCATTCATTATAGACTTTAGATCTAATCGGATCTCAAGGAGGCCAGAAGAGTAGAACCAATAGGCTTAACGTCTTCCTTGGGAGCAGGAACAGAGCCGAGCTTCTGAGCTTTGAAAGCCTTAGCGTAAGGGTTAAGGCGGAGCTGTACTTGCATATTGCGGAGAGGATTCTTCTTAACGGTGACAGCGCGGCGAGTGTTGCTCGGGCCGGCAGGCTTTACAACAGCCTGGATTTCAGAAGAGTTAATGAGGCTGGTGACATCAGAGTTGGCCAACATGGGAGTGGGCAGGCTGAATCCAGACTTCTCGGACCAGACAGAGTCGATGAGCTCGAAAGCGCCCTGAGTCCAGATAACGAAACGTCCAACGTGTCCACCGGGGGCCAACTGGAGAAGTGAAAGGTTACGGACGTCGCAGGTTTCAACACCGGGGATATTGCGGGAAGCCTTGACGATACCGCTGTCGTTTCCGTAGACGATGAGAGGTCCACGTCTTTGGCGGAAACGGCGACCACGCATCTTACCCTTACCGGCACGGATCTTTCTAGTCTTGATGACGCGCGCGACATCCTTGTCGGCACCGAGAGCCTTGAAGGCGGCAACAACGTCGCGGGTCTTAGTAATAGACTCGAACTCGTTGGAGACAACAAGGGGTACTTGAGGGATGTTCTCTACACGGTGGCCACGAGCCAAAACAAGAGAATTGACGGAAGAGGCGGCAACCGCAGAGACAGTAGCGTACCTCTTCTGGTTAAGGTTGACCTTAACGTGCCATTTGCGCCAGATCTTAGTGGGCTGGAACATGCGTCCTCCACGGCACATGTTACCAAAAGCACCCTGTCCGGATCGGTGAGTACCACCACCGCCAACACGGGGAATACGGGAGACGGCACGACCAGTACCCCATGATTCAGCAGAGGTCTGGGATCCCGCCATGTTGCTGACTGCATAGGCTTGACGTTTGTTCTTGTTGACCTTAGCGAAGACTTCGTGAATGAGATCGGGGCGGATAGGAGCCTTAAAAACAACAGGAAGAGGGACAGTCTCGGATTGAGAGCTTCCAGAGATGGAGTATACACTAACTAATGGCTGTGACATTTTTAACAGGGAATAAGAAGTGGTATCGAAATGGGCTTCGAGATTACTATTAAATCTTGCGTAAGTAGTGGATGCGGAAGGTTGTTGGGACATCAGGCGTGACTGTCTATGGGCATTGCTTTATAGGTTTAGGTAGGGCACAGTGAACAAAGAAGTAGAAGAATAAAGTTAGATCGAGATGGGTCACAAGGTTTAGCAGGAGAGAGAGAAAGAGCCACCGTAGAGCTCACTTTCATTAGAACATACAAATAAATTAAATGCCAAAAATACGGAATAGGCTGAATCAATCCTGCTTCAAAGATTGGTGTCATGTCTTAATTATGCAGGCGCGGGAGGCTGTTGGTGTCGAAAACCAGCACGGTTTCGTCCCATGCGCAAGTAGCAGCCCAACCGGGCGCACCCCAAAGACTCCAATCGCATCCGACGACAAATTCAGTATGAGTAGAGATGACATTCATTGCGCTAGACCGAGATACGGCAGGAATTCTAGCTCTGGGCGTGAACATTGCTTCTGTAGCCGACCGGTCCGTCCACACCCTTGCGGTCATGTCATACGAGGCTGACAGGAGGACGTCTCCTCTGTGCGGGGACCATGAGACCTTTCTCACGGCATATTCGTGACCAAGGAGTTCATTTATCGGACTGAGAGAAGTGCTGACGCCATCACGGCTTTGTCTTATGTCCCATATACGAATTGAACGATCGACAGAGCCGGTCGCTATAACGCCTGGCCTGTATTTATTCCAATCTAACGTGAGAGCTTCAGCGCCCAAATGTGCGTTTATGTCAGCGACCATAGGATTTGGGCGCCGTAAATCCCATATGCGTAGATGTCCGGACGAATCGACACTTGCCAGAAGTGTTGGATCGTGCGGAGAGTATAATGCTTGGTATGTGCAGGAAGGAGTGATGGGTGCCGGGGGTAAGAGGGTGCGAAGCGACTGTGGGCGATTAGGAGCCCATACTTTGATTGATCCGTCCCAGGAAGAGGAGCAGAAAGTGGTCTTATCGACCATGTTCCAGTTGACCGAAAATACTTCTCTTGAATGCTCTTTCCAGCTCTTGATGGGGAAATCCTTTAGGGTGATGTCAAACAGTCTGATCGCGCCGTCACCGCCGGCCACCACTATTTGGTTTTCGTGCAATTCTGACCATGCTAAATCAAACAGACCATCTTGCGTATCAAAAGCTATGTTCTGAACAATTCCATTAGGGGTGAGATCAAGAACGTATAATCGGCCGTTGCCGACCAAGCCAAAGTTGGCCGATGCCGCGCACGCTATTTTAGAGTCAAGGAACGGCGAGTATTGTACCGAATAGCCATTGTATCCTTGCGTTCTAAATTTGTACATTATATTGAGATATTATGTAATGGTACTGGCACAACTTGGCCGCCAGGTAAAATGCAGTACCGAGCAGAGTAAAGCAGATTCCCTTGTGGTCCCCAGTGCAGTTTTTGGGAAGGAATAACCCTAACCACCGAGGAATTTTGCGCCGGATTGAGTTAAGCGGTGCTTATAGGAGAAAAACCATCGAGCGAGCAAACCACGACAGTATTTGCTGGAAGCCGGAAACACCG
Source organism: Tortispora mauiana (assembly GCA_030570615.1). Lineage (NCBI taxonomy): Eukaryota > Fungi > Ascomycota > Trigonopsidomycetes > Trigonopsidales > Trigonopsidaceae > Tortispora > Tortispora mauiana. The sequence goes on from JAJLWG010000003.1 coordinate 133,955, forward strand.
TTAAATTGAGCGAAAATGCAGGCTTTTGCGAGGCGGGTATTTTACCTGCGGAATATCCGACAGACGTGGGGGCCGGCGATTCGTCGGAAGTTTGGTACCTCGCGATGTTTTATGGTGGACAATCAGGACCTGGACGATTTGAAGAAGCTGCTAGTTAAAGACGATGAGGCGTTAGAGGCAGAGAGTCATGTGAAACGGAGCAGTGCGCATATACGCGACAATCTGAACTTAACTGCGTTCCGCAAGAGTTTAAATGATGGAAGTGACGGACTGTCGAGACTGCTTGGCGGTGGACATAGCAAGAGTTCTACGCTGTTAGCGGACAAGCAGGTCATTAGACACTTTTTGCATGCTTTATTTAATAGAAACAATCTTCATTTGACAGTTACGCGACAGTACTGGCCGCGATCGAGTCTAATACAGCTCGATACTGCCGTAAAAAGTGGTGCGCAGATGTTAGACGCCGAAAGCACGAGAAATGCGATGCTGGATATTGTGCGACCAAAGCAGGAGGTCGTAATATCAGTTACCTGCGGCACATTTGGATTCAAAAAGGCGGCACGAGGCGAATTTGACGCCGCATACGAGACCACTATTGGTCTGTTGAAGAAGATGGAGGAGAAGAATCTGCTGAATGACGAGCATTCGCCTATTCCTTACACTGTTACAATGAGAGGTTTCTCAAAAGGCCGCATGGGATTCATATCAGCACTTCAGGCGCCCGATTCGGCCAAACTAGTAGCCAGGATTGACAGGTTTATTGAAGATACGCCTATTAAATTTGGCGGCACGAGATCAAGAAAGGTCAGACGTCTTTAGAGTACAAATGTGGCATGATATTTCGCTATATTCATACACTACCATAAACAGCAACGGCTATTCTATAACACGTTAGTTCACAACGAACTGCGCCGACTCAAGCTACTGGCTCATTTTATAATGGAAGAGCTGCTAAATGATATTTTTTGTATACATGTAAATATACTTTCTACCACATACCTTTCAATGCGTCCTACGTATTAGCCGGTTATGCCGTCTTTAATGTCTTATCCCAGTACCAAAAACTATGATTTCGGGAACACAGTCAAATTGTCTTTATTATCCTTTAACTACCTACCCGCCATCTTTTATAGCTTTTCCATTGCTCTTTTTTTTTCTTCTAGTACAATTTGCAATTTCTGTAAAACGCATTTTGCCAGCTTGAATTCTGATATTTTCTTTTGCAGCAGTACCATTTTTTGTCCCACCTTGTTGATCCAGCCATCACTTCATCTGCTCTGTCTCTTTCCCCTTCATCATTAAGCATGCCTCCTAAGAAGAACGTCAAGACGCCCGTCCTGTTCGAGGTTTCTACTGAAGTAGCCAACAGAGTAGGTGGAATATATTCGGTCATTAAATCAAAAGCTCCCGTCACTGTCAAGGAATACGGCGATAGGTATGTCCTCCTAGGCCCTTTGAACTACAAAAGCGCTGAAATTGAAGTCGAGGAAATTGAGCCTTTCGACCCTCCTTTAGTTAAAACTCTCCAGTCAATGAGAGACCGTGGCGTCAAGTATCTGTTTGGACGCTGGCTCATAGAAGGTGCTCCTCTGGTTCTTCTGTTCGACCAGGGATCAATGTACCATAGCCTAGACGAGTGGAAAGCTAACCTCTGGTCTACATGCGGCATCCCCACCCCGGCTGGAGATGGAGAAACTAATGACGCAGTCGTATTTGGTTTTCTAATTGCGTGGTTCCTCGGTGAATTTGCCCATCACGAGCAGGATAGAGCTATCATTGCCCAGTTCCATGAATGGCTGGCCGGAATCGCTATTCCGCTTTGCGCTAAAAGGAACCTCGACATTACGACTATTTTCACAACACACGCTACCCTTCTCGGTAGATACCTCTGTGCCGGATCTGTAGATTTTTACAATAATCTGCAGCACTTTGACGTCGACTATGAGGCTGGCCGTCGTGGAATATACCACCGCTATTGCATTGAGAGAGCGGCGGCACATTCCGCTGATGTATTCACCACCGTATCACATATCACTGCCTACGAATCTGAACATTTGCTGAAGCGCAAACCTGATGGAGTTGTGCCAAATGGTCTTAATGTTGTTAAGTTCTCTGCTGTCCACGAATTCCAAAATCTTCATGCTATTCAAAAGCAAAGGATCAATGAATTCGTCCGCGGCCATTTCTATGGCCATTATGATTTTAATCTTGACAATACTCTCTACTTTTTCACTGCTGGCCGCTATGAATACCGAAACAAGGGCGTGGACCTTTTCATCGAATCTCTTGCTCGACTAAACCATCGTCTCAAAACCACAGATTCAAAAATGACTGTTGTGGCTTTCATTATTATGCCTGCTGCAAATCATTCTTACACTATGGAGACTCTTCGCGGACAAGCTGTAACCAGGGCTCTCGAAAATACTGTAAAGGAAATCCAGGATTCAATGGGACGACGCCTCTTCGAACATTGCGCTCGCTACACTCAACACGGCCGTGAAGTACCTAATTTAAGCGAAATACTTACCGATACGGACATGGTTGCAATAAAAAGACGTATCTATGCTTTGAAGAGAAATACTCTTCCGCCAATCGTGACTCACAATATGGCAGATGATGCTAATGATCCTATTCTGAACCAGATTCGTCGTGTCCAAATGTTTAATCATCATAGTGATAGGGTTAAGATTGTTTTCCATCCTGAATTTTTGAATTCCAACAACCCTATTCTTAGCATGGACTATGAAGACTTTGTGCGAGGCTGTCATCTTGGAGTTTTCCCGTCTTACTATGAGCCTTGGGGTTACACTCCTGCTGAATGCACTGTTATGGGAGTTCCGTCCATCACTACGAACCTTTCTGGGTTTGGCTGTTACATGGAAGATCTTATGGAGAATTCTCCTGATTACGGAATCTATATTGTTGACCGTCGCGGCAAGGGCGTGGACGATTCCATTAACCAGCTCAGTGAATACATGTACGAATTCACTCTGAAATCTCGGCGTGCTCGCATTAACCAACGTAACAGAACTGAAAGACTATCTGATGTGCTCGACTGGAGACGTATGGGACTTGAGTACATGAAGGCTCGTCATCTAGCGCTGAGAAGAAAGTATGGAGACTCATTTGAGCCAGATGATGTGCCTCCGTATGAAGAAGGCGATATCAAAATATCTAGACCATTATCTGTCCCAGGATCTCCGAAAGATCGTACGGGAGCCATAACCCCTGGTGACTTTGCAACTTTGCAAGAGCAAAACCAGGCTTTGAATACCGAAGATTACATGGGTTTCAGCTTAGGTGAATTGAACGAGCGAAACCATAAGCTCAAACTAGCACTTTTTGATGGAGAGAATGATAAATCCAGTCCTTCAGAATAATGATGAATCAATTTCTCCCTTTCAGCATTATAGTCTAGCTCCGGTCTTCCGGCTACAATACTTACGCTATTGTCACAAGCATGCAGTATTCTAATAATAGCAATTAAGTCAGCGTAGGCTAGTAGGTTGATCTTCCTGCCACTCTTTCTTCATCCCATCGTTGTTTACGTTCCTGTCGTAAATAGAAAAGTTGCCTCTCTCGTCGATAATCGCGTATAAAAGATATTATCTCGTCAGCTCCGGCGTTAGACTCCAGGAAGCTAGTAGACAGGCCTTCGCAAATGCGTTCGCTTTCGGCCACCCCGGCACTAAGTTTCTGACTAAGAGCGCTACCTCCACACTTTCGTAGTGCTATGTACATCTCCTTTTCGCACTTCTGCCACTCATCTTCCGCTGTTTTTGCTTCGAGGGCGGCAGCGGTCACACGACGATGGAGCTCTTTCAGCGATTCTCGCTGCTGTTCTAACGCTTGTGATCTCTTTAGCGCGTCCTCCAGCAGCATCTCGGCAGGTTTGTCTAATTCACCTTTCGACAGAGGATGCTGACAGTATATTAATGCATCTTGCAAAAATGTTGAGTCTAGTATGGTTTGGAGGTCTTCTTTCGGAGCAGTCAGGACCTCACTCGGTAAAGGCGCAGAAGGCGTGGGATACGCTGACAATGTTATAAAGCTTGGTTCAGAAGCCTTAGGGGTGTTAGTACCCGTTGTATGTTCTCCAGAGCTAGGTAATGGTGGTAATGGTGGCGGAGTATCACTAGTAGTCATTTTGATGTGATACTGTTCGATGGAACAAGCCAATGTACACTGTGTAAGTCGAGGTATATTCGACCGTAGATATTATAACATTCAAATATGTAATTAAAACAAAATAACACCAGAATTAAATTATGCTGATGTGTCAAGTTATCGCATCAGATCAATTGTTTCGTTGAATGCAACAATAGTGAATCGAAAGGTAAGATGTAAGTAAACTCTAATAGGTTCAACTAAGCATGTCTGTGAAGCAACATCGATAAAGTACTGTAGCCATAACTGATCAAACAACATAATCACTATTATATTTTGACTAATTCAAATATAACAGCTTACCAGTGTCTGTTCAGTATGAGGACAGTATCCATCTCAGTGACGAGTCTGCGAAGGTCCTGCCTGCTAATGTTCTCGGCTTTTGGAATGCATTCCAGCGGCACGCGCCCATTAAAATGCTTGCTCACTTTCTTAAACAAAGCAACAATATCGGGCGGCTTACCTTCCAGCATTTTGGCCAGCCAGCGCTTTTGAATAACGGTTGGACGAGCTGGGTCTAAAAGGAGCGACTCTGTCGCGGTGGCCTCATCCAACTGTTGATTCTGAGTAAACGTCAAGTTTCCTAACAAATCCTTAAGCTCATTCTCTTCCTTGTCAGCTTTAGTAACAAATGGCGTAACTTCTTCTGTGGCTTTCAATTTTCCACTAAAAGCTCTCTGACTACTGGTACCCGCAGTGCGCACAGGGCCTGTGGCTGTGCTTGAAGCGTCATGCTTTGTAGAGCTGAGCTCAGAAGCAATTTCTGAAATAGTGTCATCTATAGATAAAGCATCTAGTCTTTCAGATGGAACATTAAGACTCTGTTTCTGCTTTTTCGGATCATCCCTAGCCTCTAGCTCTCGGCGAGCCGTCTTTACTTGTCTAGCAACTTCGATCTTCACATCTCGCGGTACTCGGATCCAGACAAAGGTAAACAAACGCGTAACATATCCATACCGTATAAGCCAGGCCAAGGCTTGGAGGTATTGATCTCTGTGATCGCGAGATGGGATCACTCGATGGAATGGCGCGGTGCCTAATTGAGAGATAAGTGAGAGCAATGTAGGAAGGTTAGGCAACGTAGGAAATGCGTCTTTAAACAGCGGAGCATGTCTGTATATCTCTTTCATTGGCGCTGCAGGGGAAACTATATATACACCTCTTGGAGTGAGAGGCATAATCCAGCGAGCTCTCCTCCAATAAATCAGATGCTCAGCTAATTCAACCACATCGTCAAGGATGATATCCATTGCTGAAGCAATTTTAATCAGACTCTCTGTAGGGTAAACCGACTGAATCAAAGAAACTACAGGCGAATCAGGCTCAGGGTTGATATCGCGAATAATATTCTCCGGTTCGTCGAGAAGCAAAAGTGCAAAATACCCACAGCTAAGAAGGCACTGAGTGCGTGTAATGCTTGAATCGCTTTGTTGGCCATATAAATCAGATGAAATGCCAGAAGAGGCATTAGGCGACCTATCTAGCGGATAGACTGTGGAGATGTAAGTGCCAGAAGGAATAACATTGAGAATGGGGGGTAGTTTGGAGAACTGAGTCTGAATAGGGATTTGAAATGCATGCATTGTTTCGTTGATCATTATATTTGCAATTGAATTGGTAGTAATGGCTGTGTAGAGCTGAGAAAGAGAAAATGCTAGTTGAGAAGCTTGTATAGTGCGAGCCCACAAAGTATCGGTGGTATACTCTTCTAGGGAAGCTTTTAGATCCTTGTTAGATTCATTAGGAGTATCAGTCCTACTTCGGCGATATTCTCGTAAAGCATTATCACGCTTACGAAGAAACGAGTCTCTAGTGGAGAGGATGAGTTCCACTTGTTCAGAGACATAATTAGAGCGAGCTTGTTCCTTGCGTAGCGCAGAGGCCAGATGTCGGATAATGAAATGGTACAATTCATTACACCTTTTCTGGTACTCCAGATCAGGGGGATTGAGTACAAATACGACATGAAACATGTTTATGGAACGAAGGGATCTTTTCCTGTTGTGTAGCTTATCTGAGCTATCCGGATCATCACTTATAGTATCATGTTCATATTCGTCTTCGCTAGCAGGTTTCTGTGCAGGATTTTGACGAGATCTGTACCTACTCCAGGAACCATCAGTCATTGGACGTACAGGGAGACCAAGGAACACCATATCGTCAATGCAGAGCTCAAACCGGGTGTTGCACAGTTTAGGCGGCGGAGAGAGGGTGTCTCCTAAAAACTGCGAGTCAAAACCCAGTATGTCATTAAATTTAGATTTTTCAGAAAATGAAGTCTCGAAATTGTTCAGATCGCGAGAGTTATCGTCTTCCGATTCCAGTTTAGGTCTGGAGTCATGAGAAGTGAAGGATCCCGTTTGAGGTGGAGTTTCTGAGATATATGCGCCATTCGAGGTATCAGAGTGCCTTCTGCTTTCTTCTATATTGATTAAAGATGAGGAAGAGGATTTAGCACTTACAAATACATTTTCAGGCTCTTCTTCTGAAGAGACATCGGATTCAGAGTCAGAGTCGGCGGCAGTCTGGGCTAAGACTTCGTAAATACTTGGAGCAGCTTTGAAGTTGTGGTTTGATGGAGAGGGCGGGCAAGTGAACACAAATTGAGCACCATCTAGAGTCGAAATAACTAATAATACTGCTAAAAGATAAGAGCTAGGAGTTACAAGCTCCGCACTCATTGGCTCACTGCAGAGGAAACCATTTGCGTGTGCAGGTTCATTAGAGGTTTATAGGCCGGGTAAGTTACAAGCAAAACTGGTTCTCTGACCCAAGGGCGACCTACTAAAATAGATAGATGCAGACAGGAAATAGAAGTTGAATTGTCCTTCAACGGTGCGATTGCTTATTAATTAAAATTTTACACTCAGTTATTACTTATTGCTTATTTGAGTCAATGTTCAATTTGATGTGAATGAAATATTGGGCGTGAATTATAGATTTGCAAAGTTGAAGGCCTAATCTATTTCTACAGTTGGATACCAAATAAAGTGCTGGTTAAACTACACTACAATGATATATTCTGACTCAAACAAATAGTCAGTTATTTACAGAATGTATTATTCTATTTGGTATTCAAACATTACACTGTAAAACCTGTTATTTGTGGGTCTAATACTAATCTTGAAGCCAATGAGAATATGACCTATTTGTTACGCAATGTTTCCATAATAGAGTGGATTGATATATTTGTTTTTCATTGCAAGAGAAAGAACGAGTATAAGTATGAAGCAACAGGAAGAACAACTACTAAACGATGTTTATTGCAAAGTTAGCGTGCAGGGGCATACCAGTGTCATAATTTCGTCATGAATTAAGGAGAAGTGAAATACTACATGCCGTTTAGTGTTGCCGCACCATGTGTAATTAATTGAGAACCGCTCTTACTTCAAGTACGCTACTATAGCTATATTGATGCATGTAAAGATGGTTGATAAAACATGAGACGGTAAATGTAAATCTACATGTCAGAATGCAAGAAAGCCGAACTGAAAACCAACCATTTTAATTTCTTATAGAGATTCAGGTGATTCGGAGGACTTGTACCCTGGAGAGTATTTCAGTTCATAATTATGCTGACGAGATACCACCCAAGCTTGAATTTCACGAGATAGTTGGCCAAATATACTACCCAGTTTAATATCGTTGAAGTCGTTGCCGAATGGATCCTCAAGCTGAGAAGAGATACCATCAATGGAATAGTAAGTCAAGACGACAACAAAAACAAAGAGAATAGTGAAATAGTGGTACTCTGACAGAAAGAAAAAGGGGAGACAGCAGCAGTAGGCGGTCAGGATATGACTTTCGTGAACACTATAACATCTAGGAAGAGGGGTAGTAACGATTCGAAGCATTCCAGAATATGCATTAAGGATCTCGTATAGCGCAGAATTTAAAAAGCTGACACTTGAAGGGTCATAGCCAAATTCTTTATGTCGAGCTTTCTTTGTTAGGTATTTTTCAATGTAATGAATCAAAGAAATAGGAGGTGAAGTGTTCTTGAGGACAAAAAGGTCTTTAGGAATATGTTTCACCCAGTCCTTGTCGTTCTCATAAGTCAATCTGATGGTATCTTTAATGACCAAAGGCAAAGCGATCAGAGCGTTTAGAACGTTGACAGTTTCCTCATCTAATGGTTGGTTCTCTGGACTATTGTGAATGATGTATGTAGCCATAGTGCGAGTTTTCAGCACGACTAAGGAGACAAGTTTCCGACCCTCGTAGAACCTATCGTAACTGGATTGGTTTCTGAAAACTAAAAGCAGACCGACCACCATACTCAAAGGAGAAAGAGCTGCGTCAGAGACCCCTATATCTGTTACTTTCTCGTTGATAACCGTCATGACTATGGTGAGGACCACGTAGGCAAAAACAGGAGGAAATATCATGAAGTAAACCGATCCACGAAACTTCATGGGAAAATAATTGGTCAAATGAGAGGTTATCTTCACTAACTTGGAACTTTGCCCCAGAACTGGCAGCTGGGCTTCAACCAGATTGGCCGAATCAAGGTTGCTGTTGTCGGAGGAAGGTCCGCAGAAGGCATTTGGACCTTGTAAAGCTGACGCTTTAGGATCTTCAAGTTCTATAGTTTTTGTTGACAAATTAGGAAACAGGCCACTCATTGCTATAGTCAAGGATATCATGAACAAGTTGCGACTTCATATGAATAAATAGCAGTTATTGATGTGTGTCATAAGACCACCTTCGACGCAATCACAAGGCCGGGTTGAGTAGGAAAACCTTACTAAGTACGAAACAATGTTTGAATAACCGAAAGACATTGTAACCGATAGGAATCGAATGAGTACAAATTAAATTGACAATATCTATTCATTACACAAGCAGAGACAAACTTCCGAAAGCGCTGTAATGCAGTGATCTGCAACACCACGCGTGCTAATTTTGTTTAAAGAGATTGACCAATAAGAGCACGAGGATATTGGCTTTGGTGGAGAACTTTAGATAATGTGGGGCAAGTCCCGTGACTAGGGTTCGGAGCCGTGTGAATGGCTATCAGAACAAAGGGCTCTTATGTAACGGCTATGATGACATGTCAGGCGTCTTCAAGGAGTAGGTGGGGGCGAAAATTTGCAGAAAACAAAGAGCTTCACAAACTTTGATAAATTGTACTGTTTCGCGACGGCTCTAGAAGACCGCTACGTAGGTTGTATGTACGAAGTAGATCTCCGATCGCTAGAAGGGGTCACATGAACGGTGGGGGGGGGGGAATGAATGCAGGGCCTCGGTTAGCCTGTTTAAATCGATGTGATTGGCTGAAAACGAGTCCGCTGATACTTATATATAAGTACGAGCAATCTTCATAATTTTAGATTCATTGTATATTTTACAAAAGATCGATAGATCATTTGGAACTCGATTTACTATAATATTGACCATATATAATAATGGCCGAAGGAGACTATGATGCTGTAGCTAAAGCTATTGCGGGGATTTTGGACCAGCCGGATTACGACGACGGTTCTATTGGACCAGTCCTTATTCGCCTGGCGTGGCATTCTTCTGGAACTTATGACAAGAAAACCCGTACTGGCGGTTCTAATGGATCGACAATGAGATATGACCTGGAAGGCAAAGATCCAGATAATGCTGGTCTTGAGCACGCGCGTGCATTCTTGGAACCGATCAAAGCCAAATTTCCGTGGATTTCATATGCGGATTTGTGGACTCTAGGTGGAGTTGTAGCACTAAAAGCGCTAGGCGGACCTTCAGTTAAGTGGCAACCTGGAAGAATAGATTACGTCGATGAAAAGAATGTGCCGCCAAATGGACGCCTGCCGGATGGGGCCAAGGGACAGAGCCACGTAAGAGAAGTGTTCTATCGCATGGGATTCACCGATTCTGAAATCGTCGCTTTAATTGGAGCTCACAACCTAGGAAGATGCCATGTTGATAGATCAGGATTCGATGGACAATGGGTGCCTAACCCGACACGATTCACCAACACATTCTATAAGTTGTTATTGCATGAGGAGTGGCACGAAGTCACAACTAAGGCCGGCAAGAAGCAGTTCATGAACGAGGACGAAGATTTGATGATGCTGCCTTCGGACTTGTCTCTTATCCATGACCCTACCTTCAAGATCTGGGTTGAGAAGTTTGCTGCAGACAAGGATTTGTTTTTCGAACACTTTGCGAACGCGTTTGCTAAGCTGCTTGAACTTGGAGTCCGCCGTGGTGCTGATGGCAAGGCTGAGGTTAATGTCATCAAGCATGCCCACATTTAGAGTGACATACTTAGAAGTTCTCGACAGTGACAAATAACTACAAATATATATAACTAGAAATTATACATGTATATATATGTTATATTTGCATAAATTTCGTACAGAAGGAGTTACTTAGAAGGATCGTTTCTCTGAATACCTAAGAATCCATTAATGTTGCTTTTCGGTAACATTTCGAGGTACTTCTCGGCAATATCGCGGCAGTTCTCCTGAGAATTTGTCTGTTGCTGCCTGTAGCATCGGCTCAGGACATTTTGAATTTGTCTGAATGCTTCCGCTCTCAGCCATTGTTCACGCAGTTCAGATTCTTGTGCTTGTAAGAGCTCACCAGGCTTCGAATAATCGATATCGTCGAACGATACTTTCTCGAATGAGGGGTGTTTCGTGCCTATTTTCGGTGGTTAATATTCATTCTATTGGGTTTTTAGCATATGATCGTTCGATTATGGACGATTCAACCGCATTGCTTCATACTTACCAGTCATCTTTTTGTTTGCTTTAGCCTTTTGTATGTCGTTTTATTGGTTGGGTTCTGGTGAAGTCCGTAGGTTGGGAAATCGAACTTTGACCTTATAAACTACTAGGCACATTCTGAATTTCTGGGTTACATTCAGCCACAGTTTCTTTCCATACAGGAAATCAGATTTTTGTATTAATATACTCCTATTACTTACTTGCTCTAATACACCAGACTGTTTTACTGTGGTTCTCTTGTCATGTCAGACTATGAGGAATCTGATGAGATTCTGACCATCTCTCTTTTAAACAACCGCAAACGGAGAAGAACAGAAAAGAAACAGAAGAAACTCGCTAAATGTAAACCCTCAATATCAGTTGTGCCAGCTCACATATCTTCGAGGATATCTATGAGCAGTTTAAGAACTCTGATTCTGTACCTGAACTCAAACACAGCTTTGGCTCCTCAATTCTTGGCTCTCGCAAACAGACAAAATGTCCAACGCACTTTGATCCTGTCTGTCCGCGGACTCACTCTGCCCGTATTTGGCCTGAATGATAATCCATCACCAGTAGCACCTATTCCCATGTCTGAAATAAAAGTGCCTCCACAACTTGAGGCTATTTCCAATTTGTTCTCTTTCCTGTGGCCTACAAAGGGACCTGGTGCCCAAACACGCCTAGTCCCCGTTGCGTCAGCGCTTTTGTTTGCACCAATGACAAAGGCAGAGCGTACGCAGCAAAAGAAGGATGCAGAGGTAGGTCCAAAAGCCTCCTATATGGATCTCGTCTTAACTATAGATGAACTTCGCACCCACAATTACCCTATACACCCATCCACCCCGGGTCAAATCCCCGATCTGGCTAATGAATACGTTACCGCAACAAACTGGCAGGATACAAAGTTACTCACTGAAAATGATACCCCATTGCCTCCAAAAATACTCGGTCTAGACTGCGAAATGTGTCTATCTGGGACAGAACAGATATTAGCAAGGGTTTCCATTGTCGATGTTTCGGGGAAAGTCCTGCTAGACGAATTAGTGAAACCAACCAAACCCATTACTGACTATCTCACCAAATACTCAGGTATAACTGCTGAATTATTAGAAGGTGCTACATTGACTTTCGAAGAAGCTCAGAGTAAAGTGCTTAATATTGTATCTGCCAATGACTTTTTGGTCGGCCATTCTTTAGAATGCGATTTAAATGTTCTCAAAATCAGACATCCAAAAGTCATAGATACAGCAGTGAGGTATCACCATGCTAGAGGCTCTCACATGAAGCCATCGCTGAAATATTTAGCTGAAAAGTTTCTGAATATTACTATTCAGCAAGACATATCTGGCCACGACTCGATTGATGATGCCCTGGCCGCTGTGAGTTTAGCCAAAGAAAAGATCGGCAAACACATTTCTTTTGGACAGTCTCTAGACCTCGAAGAAAGTATTTTTAAAAAAATATCTGCCCGCAGCTCTGACGGTAGTCCAGGACTAGGCGGGCGTAACAGAACTTGTGCCGTTGTTGACTACGGCCACCCTGACAAATCTTATCCGTATGCACAAGCTACTTTAACGTGTGCGAATGACGATGAAGTTGTCGATGGGATTGTGAATGTACTAGGCTTGCACGATGTCGTTTACGCTCGACTCCGCGACGTAGAGTCGGCTTCACGGATGTCTGCTGCAAATATCACTGAAGAGGAAGTGACTCCTCTTTTAGAGTCCAATGAATATAACGCTGCTCTTGAAGCACTCAATAAGAGACTGTCAAAGGTAATCAGGTCCGTACCTCCTTCTTCAGCTATTATATTACTGTCAGGCACAGGCGATACCCGACAGTTCAATGTTTTACTAGAAAAACAGCGTCGTTTTAAGAAAGAGTACAACGCAGGTGTCCCTTGGGACAGTCTTACAGTTAAGTGGACTGATGATGATGCTCAACGTCTTCTAAAAGCAGCTGAAATTGCTCGCTCTGGTCTCAGCTTTATAACCATGACATGATTTACGATATTTACTTATGTCTAATCAGTTTCTGCATAACGCTTCTTTTACTGATAGATTCTCCTACAACTGTAGTAAAGAATATTTATTGACTATCTATGAACCAGCCTATTTAAGCGATCCTTCGCAGTTGTATTCTAACAAGCTTGCCGCACAGCGCCATAAAAATACAGTATGTGATATTTTGCCAAACATAATGTATTCAAGCGAAAAATAAAGAAATACTATATTTACATAAGACTATATTTACTTTCGGTTGCGGCCATATCCAGCAGAAAACACCGTTCCCCGTCCGATCAACTGTAGTTAAGCTGCTGAGAGCCTGCTTAGTACTCTGGTGGGAGACCACAGTGGAATCGTAGGTGCTGCAATCTTTTTGCCTCATTGGTGTAGATTGCATCATTATTTATTTTAAAATTATGCAGCGGAGCATCTTCTGTTTCATATATTACAGTTGATTTCGGTTGCGGCCATATCCAGCAGAAAACACCGTTCCCCGTCCGATCAACTGTAGTTAAGCTGCTGAGAGCCTGCTCAGTACTCTGGTGGGAGACCACAGTGGAATCGTAGGTGCTGCAATCTTTTTGCTAAATGATTGGCCTTTCTTTGTACAATGATGGTAGATATTTATATTCTAACCAAATATGGCCAGTAAGAGTTATCTGTTTACGTTTTATTCAGATGAATTCACGAAGGTGTCTGTTAATATGGAGGGGTGGCTGGATTGCGCAATACCGAACGGCTCCGCGTTTGAGTAAGGTTCGTCGTTTACTCTATTGCCACTCCTCACTCTTTTTTACATAGATATAATCATGACTACTGGCGCAGATGTCATTGCTGAAAGTATCAAAAGCCTAGGGGTGAAAGTCGTGTTTGGACTAGTTGGCATACCTGTTATTGAAGTTGCAGATGCATTAGTCGCTAGAGAGGTGCGATTCATTGGCTTTCGCAATGAACAAGCTGCATCGTATGCTGCATCTGTTTACGGTTACTTAACTCATTCACCAGGTGTACTACTGGTAGTGGGAGGACCTGGAATTGTACATGCATTGGCTGGAATCGAAAATGCCAAGACTAACAAATGGCCATTATTAGTTTTAGCAGGATCTTCGGAATCTGATCTAGTAGGTCGAGGCGCATTTCAAGAACTCGATCAAATTAGCACAGTCAAGGGATTCACTAAATCTGCACTAAAGTGTACAAAGGTAAGCATTATACCGGAAGTCATTCTACAGAGTTACATTGTTGCTGGTTCAGGCAGTCCGGGTGCTGCGTATGTAGATCTTCCTGCAGATGTGATCAAGGCTACCGATGCGGACGCATATTTGCCCACCACTGAAAGATTTACAGAAAAGCTACATATAGAGACAGATTATTCAATTTCTAGCTCAAAAATTAATGAGGTTGCTAGCGCTATTACCGCAGCAAAGTTCCCCTTGCTTGTAATAGGAAAAGGGGCCGCTTATGGCCGCGCGGAGGAGAGCTTGAGGGCTCTAGTCAAAAACACTAATGCTGCTTTCTTGCCAACGCCAATGGGTAAAGGAGTGATTCCGGATTCATGGGACACTAATGTTTCAGCTGCTAGATCGGCGGCATTGGCCGAGGCCGATGTTGTGGTGGTCTTTGGAGCGCGATTGAATTGGATTCTGCATTTCGGCTCGTCGAATAAATGGAAGAAGAGCCCAACTTTCTACCTGGTTGATATTGATCGTGATATTGCTTCTGAGTTGGCGGCTAAAGTGGTACCTGTTGTAAATGACGCAAGTACTGTTGCTGAGCAGCTTCTAGCAGCTTTAGGATCATGGAAAGCGCCGCAGTTTCCAGAAACGATTTCGGAATCTAAAAGTCGAAACAGCCGAAAAGCTGCCTTTAAATCGACTAAGACAATACCAGAGGGACAGCCTCTAACGTATGAGAGAGTCTACGCATTAATCAAAGATGAGATTAAACACAGAAAAGACATATTGTTTGTTTCTGAAGGAGCCAACACCATGGATATTGCTAGAAGCGCTTTTGATGTGGATGAGCCAAGAAGAAGGATCGATGCTGGTACCAACGCGACTATGGGTATTGGTATGGGATATGCGATAGCGGCTGCAGCAGTTCCACCAGAACTAGTTAAGGCTGACAAGCCCTTGATACCGTTGGTTTTGGAAGGTGATTCTGCATTTGGATTTTCTGCGATGGAAATAGAGACCGCCAGCAGATACTGTCTGGGAATGGTTGTTGTTGTAATGAATAACAACGGAGTGTACCATGGTCAAGCCGGCGGAGCTGAAGCGTATAAGAATCAGGGACGTAAGTTGCGTCCCACGACTTTGGGGTTCGAGACTAGATACGACCTGATCGCGGATGCTGTAGGTGGCACAGGCTTTTTAGTGAAAACGGAGGCTGATGTTGGCAAAGCTGTCAAAGAGGCGCTATCGAAAGCCGAACAGGGCGAAATCAGTCTTTTGAATGTGCTTATCGAAACCGGAGCTGAGAAAGAACTGGCATTTGGATGGATGGCGTCTACTAAAAAATAAGCTGCAGAACAATTGTGCAAGTTATTTTTATTTTTTTTATTCTGAAGATATTGCCTGTGCCGCGTAAGGTTTCGTCTATAGGACGACTAAAGCTCGATTTGTTGATCCGTTGAATCTGATCGAACGTTTGTCATCGCGAGCCGAATCTTTGTTACACGCGACATAACTGGCAAGAACTCACTGTAAATAATAAACTGACATATTGTCGGCTTATTAGCTGTAAACCACAATGACGTGCGAGTTACTGAGAAGCTCGCTTAGTATTCAGATGATTCTGTTAAAGGAACGTAGACTGACCTAGCGCTTATAAATCGCTAATCGGTCAGAGGCTTTCATGCTATTCAATGAGCCTCAATATTATATATTGAATATTGAATAATACCTATAAGAATATTGCCGATCAATTTATATATATACATACATATATATATGCAATGGTCAGTAGATGTAGTCGGTTCTTGGTCGCATGGTGTCCCGGGAGTGTACTCACGAGCTCGAGGGGAGAATAGCCAGGTCAATAACTAAGCGTTTTCCGCCGTTTACCATTCCTTCTTTTACCAACACTTTGCCGCAATTGACGACTTGCTTTGGTTTCAAAGTGCATAAATAAGGAATACCGTTCGAAATAGGCTGATCGCGAAAAAGTTGCCCATCACCAAAATTCTGAGTCCATCAAGTCATCGCTCCAGGGATTTCTTGCCACTTGCTTATTGGTCTGTTTCTGTAGAACCGTGACCGTCTAAACCAAGCTCCACCAATAACGTCGCAAAGTGGGTATCGTCTTTGACCCTTGTTCAACCACTAAGAAGTCGCAGTTCTCTCCCATTTGGAGTTTCTATAGCAACTTTACATTCCGATTCGCTGACTGTCGGCCGTTCTTAAACCCTATTTAAGGTTTACAAAACGCGAAGTACTATTGTTGTTTTGATCGAACTTCCTCGTTCTTTCTTCTTACAAAATATCGGCTTTGCTTTCTTTCAGCTTACAAGAAAACGTGAAACTATAATATAATGGCCGAGTACGCCATACCTTCTCCGGATGACGATAGCGGCCACCTGGTGTATGGAGCTACCAATCATGACTTGGCGCAATCACAAATGTTGCAGCAATCACAACAGCACTTGCCAATGTTCGGATATGGCAGCGGTGTCTCTGCAGGTCAACAGCATCCTTTGCATTATGTAAACTCCTCGCAGCAACAATCGCCACAGACGCCACAATCTCAACAACACTCGCAGCAACAGCAGCAACAGCAGCAACAGCAGCAGCAGCAAATGTACCAAAGCGGCGGTTATCGATCCGATCAACTAAGCTATAAAATGTCCGCCCGAGGTTCTATCTCGGGCGAATCTCCATTGATGCAGCAAAGACAACAGCAACAGCAGCAATACAGGTTGCATTCTCAAGTGGCAGCTGCAGCTGCCGCGGGGACGCCAACCCAGAATACTCCTGTTCACAATAGTCAATCTCTACTCTCAGCTCAAACCCCGTATGGAGGTTCGAATCAATCAATCCAAGGTACACCGCTTCAAATGGGTATGGTAGGATCTGGGATGCACATGGGTCAAATGTCGCAGGTTAGTGGGGTTCCCCAAATATCAGGAGCCACTGGTCCACTTACACAAATACCGCATATGCAACAAGAGAATGGACAGGATCAACCGCTATATGTTAACGCTAAGCAATATCACCGTATATTGAAACGTCGCATTGCTCGGGCGCGACTTGAAGAAACTTTACGTGTGAGCAAGAGTCGCAAGCCTTATTTACACGAAAGCCGACATGCTCATGCGATGAAGAGAATGCGTGGACAAGGTGGACGATTTTTGACTGTTGCTGAAATGAAAGAACGCGCTAAGCAAGAAGAATTGGAGAAAGAGAAAGCCGAAAAAGAGTCTGAGAAAGAGCCTGAGAAACCAGCTGAAGAAGCAACCACTGCTTCTCCTACTACTCCTACCCCTAAAACTACTACTAATCCTACTCCTACTACTACATCTACTGCTGGTGCTGATGCTGGTGCTGATGCTGATGCTGCTTCAGACTAGTTATCCTGGCTTGCGCTTTGGATAAAGGTTACTTCGTTGTGGGATTACATCGGGCCATTTACTTATTTTTCATACCAAGAGCACGCAACTCGTAGCATTACTGGGTGTGTGTGCTCTTTTGCAGGCTCGTGTATATTAGTCACGTTTGACGTTTTTGTTGTTTTGCCTGACCATTTTCCTTACTTAAAGTATGCACTAGATGGTGTTTTTATCTTTATCTTATAATCATACATCTGTAGAATCTACTTTTTTATGTGTATTGTGTAAGCAGATGACAGAGTAATTTAAGGAAATGATCATGACTGATGTCAGTAATGTAGAGAGAGAATGGAAACAAGGAGGTACTAATATTAAGTAGTATCCATTTTTTCGCTCTGCTTGGTTTCTTCAACTTGACCATCGTTATCTTCATTATTATCGAGACCGCCGGCATTGTTGCTGTTTCCGTCGGTTTTCGATTCGGCAGGAGGAACTGTCTCACCACTATCTGTGGTAGAAGCAGGAACTTCTTCGTGGTTGTGTGCACGACGGTCTCTTTCTTGTCTATTCCGCTCTTCTTCAAGTGATAAACGGAGTGCCATGGCCAATTCAGGTTCTAAATTAGGATCGACACCAAATTCGAAGTCAGCGATAGGATGTGACGAGGACTCGGAAGTACCAGAAAGCAAGCTCGAGCTGACAATGCTGTCAGATAGCAGACTTGGACCAGCAGGTACTACCAGCAAAGTGCTGTTATTATTAGAGTTGACTGATTCAATGAATTTCTCGAGTCGGTGAGCGTTTTCATTCTCTTCGCCAAACGATATTATATCAACAGCAACAGAATCTTTCTTAAGCCTTTTGGCAAGCTTAACAAGACTTTTTTCGTCATCAGCTATTGGTGAACCAACAAATGCAATGATTCTCTGTTTTTGATGTTTGTTCATCCGGTGCTTGAGTGCGAGGCTAGCAATGCTTATCGCAGATACTAACTGCACTGACCCTTCAATCGATACTTCATGTAGCGCTGACATTAGTTTTCCATAATCTACAGCAAAGGTCGTTAATACTGTAGGATACTTTCCTGCAGTAGTCATCAATCCCACAGTATTCTCAGGATTTGAATGTCGCTTTGCCGCAAAGATGGGATTGAGGGCGTCACGTTGAGCTTCAAAACGTGACGGCGTGTAATCGCCATTTCGCATATACTCTGAATTGTCAATCAGAATCATAGTTGCTTCTAACGTCATCTTGTGTTTTTATTGTATTGGTTACAAACCCTTGTTGTGTTCTTTTAGAAAGTGTTGTTCTGCGCGGAAGTAGCTGCACCCTTATGGCAGTAGTGGTTACTGCCCATTAGCGTTTCCATTGGCGATTTCGCCTTCGGTCGTTGCTATGCCAGTCAGCCCCGCGACACTGCCTATATCCAGTAATCAATAAACATTACTTCACTACACTGTTTTGTTCTTCCGTAATATTATCTTTACCAAAAATGTCTACTTTCGATGGTGTCATAGAGAATCTCGAGTTAGAACTTGAAGACCGAGTTCAGCGACTTGAAGCACAGTACAAACTTGCTGCTGAGTCGCTGGATATCCAGCTAGAACTGCGTAAAGTCAGAGTGCCATCTGGTATTCGTAAACTAACGTTTAGACAGCTCATAGAAGGAAGCTACCCGCAAAAACAACTAAAGCCGAAGCGACCTATGAAAACAATTTTACCTCCTCATCTTTCCTCTTCTTCAAAACCCTTGCGATTCGAAAATCCGCTGGAGTCTCCCCAGAAGGCCAGATCTCCAAATAGGCCTCGATAATTATGACTCAAAGCTAATACAAGGCCATGCCTGGATTAGTGTACTCAATCAATCAATTCGCTTTATTATGCTTTAAGGGCTTATGCATGGGACCTGTTTTGAGCGACTACAGTGTGTATGTGTGGACCCTGTATGCTTACATCAGCACTGAGGTCCCAAAATTCTGCATTGCTGCATATACTCCTTGACATTACAATTGTACTTTTACCTTTCTGTCACCTTTGTTTTATTTTGTCACTTGAGGACTGAGTTTTGCGTTTATTTCCCTTCATCTGCTCAACCCAACAGCCAATGTCTTCGATCTCCACGGTCACAGAAGATTGGCACCACACATCGTCCGAGCAATCTTCCTCAACTAGACGGAGATTCACTTCATTCTCTTCTGCTCCTTCCTCTTGTGCATATGAACTGTCTGCGGTATTGGAGGTATTGGAGGTATCACATTCAGATTTTGATGACAATTCTAGCATGACAAGAATGCAGAAGAAGGTAAACTGGCTTGAATCTCTGTTGAGATTTGTTCAGACTAATATTACTGAAGTTGCGACATACGTTGAATCAACCAATTTAGGCACCACTATCTTTATTTGTTCTGATAAAGGAGATGAGCTTGTGCTAGCTGATCTTTTAGAGAACCTTTCCTCTGTTTTCTCTCCATCGAAATACTACAACTGCGAATCCCTTAAATCCAAATATGACAGAATATTCTATTCATATTTGTCGAAATCATGTTTTTCGGCAATTACTCCACATTTAAAAGATGCCGATTCTTCAATTCCTCTTAAAATGATCACGCTTCAGAACATAGTGCTCAACTTTGACTCGAATGCTTGGAAGACCATTACTCAGTATAATAGGAAAGGTGATGCAATACTTATGTCAGGAATTGAAATTGATGATCCCGATCTCTGCAACGTTAATGTGTCGGAGGTTATCAACACGGTCATATATGAATTCAGCTCCTCGGTAGACATTGCGTTGGAAAATCAAACACCGGACTTAATACATAGTATTTGCTTCACTGCTTATACTCTTACTCGGTCATCGATATTTAGGCAAATATTGGATAGTCGCAGTATACAATGTGGAACTGAAGAACGTTCTCATCTATGGGATACCCTTGTCTCTTTGGCTGACTATCACCTTGCAGTTATGCGTATGGTTTACGCTCTGGAAAAGCAAATTATCCCCTTCCCGATTAAAGTGTCGAGCATTACTGAGCTGGCGAGCAAGCTTGTAGTTCTGCCAGACAAACTTATTCGTGATTTGAAACTTAACAAGTTTAGTAAACCACTATTGCGGGCACAAATTGATATTCAAAAAAACTCAGCAAAATTTAACGACTGGCGCACAGCTGTTCGCACCACCTCGTCTGCATCTTTCCCTGTTAAGAAGGAGATTGGGGAATATATTGATCTTAAATTTCCTCAAGTTATTACTCGGCAACACAAGCATCCAGAAAGACTTCTCTTAGACGTTCTTCACGTGCTTCGCCGCAGCCCTGGCATCATTGCATGTAGTGCTCCTGCGTGCGTTGGCTGTCAGCTTTATGCTGCCAATATACGTAAAGGATCTGCCAGGGGTTGGAAGTTTTCGAAGAACACTAACAGGTTTAGTGCTTGCCCGTTGGGTGCCAATATTGAAGCCAATGCTTCGCTGCTGAGCACCATGACTTCTCAAGTGCGAGAGTGTTTCATCCAAACTCCGCAGTTCATTTACACTCCCTGACACTTGATATAACCACAACGTGCATCTAAAATTATGTTGTTTTTACATATATTGCATTGTTAAGCAAATCAATACCAGATAGCATGCGTACGGCTTATTTCTTATATAACCTATTTATTAAAAAGACAGATAGCTTCGAGTTTATTCAACATTTGAAGCTTCATCATCGGAATATTCAGTTTCGAAGGCGTTAGCAGGGATTTCGTAAATACGTAGGATTGGCTGATTAGGATCCTTTAATAGAACGTATTTTCCATCAGGGAGCTTGTTGCACATGTCAATGATAGAACGGAAAATACCCCATCCGTTGGAAACGGAAGTGTTCATTTGGTTAAGGAAATCTGCAGGTTTGTATGTCTTAACACCTAAGATTGTGTGGTCAGTGTTGTCCTTAGGGTTAGTTCTGGAAACAAAACCAAGTTTGAACGTATCGATTCCAGCAAGTAAAGCCTGAATTGACCATCTAGAGAGCTTCAAAGCGTTGTTTTTCATTTCAGTGGCCATGATAGCACCAGGAATCGAGTCTAGTTTTTGTCGCCAATCCAAAGCTCCTCCAGCGCCAGGTGCCTTAGTATCAAATTCGTTGAGTGCCTTGATGCTGAGAAATTGAGGTTCACCTGTAGTTGAGTTAGTGATATCCGCGTCTACCTCGGTACGCACCAAGATAGGAAAAGGATCAGTTTCAATAGAAGAAGCAATGTTGAATGATCGGTACCTGTATCCACGAGAGGCTAAAGGCTGGCTATTATCTTCAGGATCGTGGAATGGATTGGGGTTAGCCATAGGATGGGCGTTTTCTTCTCCTTCCAAGACGACTTGATTGGCAAAATTCTGATTAATAAAAAGTGCTTCAAGGGCCAAGGCGGCCGGAGTGTTGATAATATCTTTTGATCCAGCCTCAGCTTCAATGGGAGGCTCTGCAGCATTCTCATTAACTGAAACCAAATCGATTGGACCGCCCTCACGTTTATCGAAGAAAAGCTTGCCGTTGTCTTTTGCAATGATAATATCCCAAGGATATACGGACTTAGGAGCGCACATTATCATTGACAGAATAGAGTCTGCCACGAAAACCGAGCAATCTCCAGACTGAGCCAATTTTTGAATGATAGGATCGTCAGAAGTGGTAGGGTTGTATAGAGCTCGGTCAAGTGCTTTCAATTTCCTGTCAAGTTTTACATTAACTCGGTCGTAAGAGCGGTCATATGGATACACGACACCGCAAGTTTCAACGTCTGTTCCATGGCCCACATCGAGGGTTAAAACAGACAAGCGACTAAAGTCAATTTCCTCAATGAGTTTCCAGTCCTCTTGGACAGTGACAGACGCATCTCGAAGCCTTTGAGGGCGATCGTAGTCTTTCCAGCCAAAACGGCGCGGTTTGCCGCGAGGAAAGCGGCCAGAGTCTCGTGCAGCGCCCCGAGTATTAGTAGGACCACCTACACGGGATCTTACAAGCTTAGCCTTACCCTTAGCCGCAGCGCGACGGCGAGAATCAACAACGTTGAAGTTCGAATCGTCCTCGGTCTGATCAATAGTAAACAAAGAGACCGAGGCACCGTATCCCTGGTGCTCTGATTTTTTTGACCTGCGGTCACGTTCGCGCGGGCCTTCACCCAGAAAGTCTGCGACCTTTCCAATCTTATCGGTCTTTGAAAACGGAGCGTACGGAATATCCATACCAGCTAAGACCGGATCCAGAGTCTGTGGACCCCAGTTAGTGCCACCTTGGCCAAACTTAGGAACCTTAAACGACTTCGACATGAGTTCTAACAGGTCGAATGAGAATTATTTTTTTGTGAAGGGTTAATCTTTTGATGAGATTTTCGTCGGATGGTAGGTTGTTATGGCAACAGTGTAAATTACCTGAGACTTAACGTCGTTTTACTAGTGCACTCATTAGAACGAATAGCTTCTAAGACGCTATTTCGTGCGCACAATCTAAACGTATAGAGGTTTAAGCTACATAGACCGGATCTCTTTGTATCACAAAGGCTTTTAGAGCGTAGTTGTTAGGGCAGTAGTGAGAAGTCACAGTGTTATTCGGTGATATTTTACGCTTGAATTGCATCACACATACAGACAACCATCAGGGTAATGTCGTTTGACAAAGGAACGTTCAATAAACCAGAAATCCTTAACTCTGATTCAGTATCGAAACGAGTCATTTTGAAAGGCGATATTGATAATGATGCTGCTATTCTAATTGTTGAGCGAACAGTATGGCCAACTGATCCTGAAGAAGTGATCAAGGTACTGCCTGTGGATGTACCTCTGGTACAGAGTAATGACATATACAGCTGGTACAATTGCGCAGATGTGAAGTTGAATTTAATTCATCCTGCTACGGAAAGACACATAAAAAAATACAGCAAACAGAATGTATCTATTGTTACCGAAACTGCTAAAACCTATCAAGAAATAACTAGACCATTCATGGCTCAAAGTCGTGAAGGCACAATTGATTGGGTTTGGAATATACTTGACGGCAATTCTGAACAGGATTCTGTTGTGTATAGGGACGACGAAGTAGTCGGCAATCGACATGGATTTGTCTTAACGAAAGATATGAAATGGGACGGATCTACTCTATCTACTTTGTATTTGGTCGTTATTGCCAATGACCGTAACATTTGGTCTGTGAGAGACTTACGTAAGAGCGATGCAAACTGGCTCGAGAGTATTATTGCGAAATGTACCAAAGCTGTGGAAAAAAAATACGGCCTCTCAGCGGACAAGTTGCGCTTCTATGTGCACTACCAGCCTACTTACTATCATTTTCATATACACGTGACACATGCTGAATATGCGATTCCCGGATCGACAACTGTCGGACGTGCTATTTTGCTGCAAGATATAATCGAAAGACTAAAAATTGGGTCCGAAGATGGATATGAGTCAGCTACAATGACATTTCAGCTATCTTCAGAGCACGGACTCTACCCGTTGCTTAAGAATCAGAGCATGAGTGCCAGGTGTTAAAGTGTGCGATTCAGAATGTGATAGTAAGGAAGCTATATCCATTTACGGATATAACCAGAATGAAAGACCAATGATAATGTAGGTGCCTATGAGCAGAGCACCCTCAAACCAGTTACTTTCGCCATCCTGAATGAGATAGTTAGTAATAAATACTGATACAAACATGACCGCAGTTTCGTAAGTTGAGAAGAACAGAGTCATAGGTTGACCAATCATCCAGCCAAAGACGACAGTAAAAGGAGTCATAAATAAAGCAATTTGAAGACTTGACCCGACAGCAATGCCAATCGCGAGATTCATCTTATTCTTCATGGCAACTAGTACTGCAGAGACGTGTTCAGCAGCGTTTCCGACTATAGGTATGAGTATCAAACCAATGAACTCTTTTGGCATGCCAGTAGTTTCAACAATATCGTCAATACTTCCCACCAAATAGTCGGCACAAACAGCAACCACAATAGTTACTAGAGCCAATGATGTCAAAGCCATTGTAGATGAAAGGGTTGGTATCTCTGGGACTTCATCGCTTTCAGTTTCAAACAAGTCGCTATGCGTTTTGAACTGGAAGACGAGAAATAAAACGTACAGAATGAGCATTACAACAGATGTAGATCTGCTCATTGTGACCACAAGGTCTCCAGTGGAGCCGTCGGGAACGCCAAGAGGAGGGGGGATAGTTGCATGAAAGGCTGCCGGTAGAAGCAAGCAGGAACAGGAGACTGCCATTAGAGAGGACATAGCCAAAGCAGCAGAGGAGCTAAAGTTTTGTACTTTATACTTCATTCCGCCCAAAACAAAGCAGCATCCTAGAACCAATAGCATGTTCGAAAGGATGGAGCCCAGCATTGAGGCCTGCACAATAGCGATCTGGCCTTGATGCAAGGCCACCACAGCGACAATAAGTTCTACTGCGTTTCCCAATGTAGCATTGAGAAGACCGCCAATCGATTCTCCGACATACAAAGCCAGCTCTTCGGTAGCAAACCCCAACAGTGATGCAAGAGGGATTACGGCCAAAAAATTGAGAGTAAACCTATAGACAGCAGGCCAGTTTAGTAGACCTGCAGCCAGACCTAAAGGCACGAACACTAGCATATAGTTTACATAAGAGCTAGTAGCCAACGCTCTTATTTCCTGCTTTAGAGCTGGGGATCTTCGAGGAGAAGCGAGTAGTGGGGCGGATTCCATTAGTGTTCAGAGTAGAGAATCGCAAATGTGTTACAAAAGAATGATTGGCAGGATTAACAGTTAGAAAGTTGTCCGAATGGCAAGTCTTTCTGGCTAAAATAATAAGATTAATAACAATAAACGCTCGACTTAATGAAATTTCTCATATAGCTGCTCGTTCAATAACTAAAAGCGGCAATGGCAAATCTAAAGTAGTACGGCGAGGGGCTGAGGTTGAAGGCTGGTCAGCAGAGCTGAGGCATTAAAGGCCCGTCTTTAACTGAGCCCGTAAACGACATAGCTAAAAAGACTTAATGTCACTACAACTACAACGTACAGCAAATAGATAAAAAAAAAGGTCCCCAAGCCCACCCTCTGGTTCGTTAAACCATGTCCTAATAAAAAAAGCAGTGGAATAGAAAAGTCAACCAGGGAGAAACTAGTCAGACGAAGGTAGACGATCTACCTCCTGTACAAGTACCTAACACGACTCCTTTGATCGGTTTTCCAGTCGCACTTTATAGAGATGACTCGCGATGAGCATCCCGGAAGGCCTCGTTTGTAAGTCAATGCATAGTCCGCGCTGTTCTTTTGATTTATTCTCCGAGAAGAGCAACAGAAACCCGGACCACCTTCAATCCTTCAGTATGTTCAGCTACCATTCAAGGGATGGCGAGAATGGCAGCATCACATAGCTATCGGATTCGGCCTTAGCCATATATATATAAAACCCCCGCCACCCCATATGAGTCTTGGTATTCACCAAGTGGACTTCAATTGACATATCTGACCTTCGAGGTCTTGGAAAACATTGACGCGTCTAATTTATAGAACAAATACCCTTACCCTAATCTAACAGCCGTTAACGCGGCTGCGTTGATCAGGACGAGACTGTCTCGAAACCTGGTTACTGCTGCCCACACAGGTACAACTATTGTGTTATAAGCAGTCAATTGACAACTACATGATAAAAAAGGTGTGCAGATACAGTTCACTGTGGTACTAATCGATAGCGATTCATAGAGTCGCATGCAGCACAGTCCTTTCTCCAAGCCAGACGCAGCGAAGCGCATTCCTTTCTTATACATTTCCAGTTTCACCTGAAACAAACTCAGATATATCAAATCCTGGGGGCAAATACCCCAGGTGCTTTCGGTTATCATCGATCAGACGAGAATATTCGAGCAGCAACAGAAATTTGTAGGTAAGCATGTCATCCTTTCGCAAAGCTCGACTGGCCCAGTATTGTCCCGATTTGGCTATGCTTTTGGCTAATTGAACTCTTGCTTTAGTTACACCATCAATGCCTATAAAATAGGTAAAAGCCGCAAAAACTTCGTCCAGTTCAATGTCCATTGGAATGTACGTAGCCCAAGGAATAAGCCTCGAGTCGTGCCATTCCTTGAAGATAGTTGATTTGAAAGCTAGACTACCGCTCTGGAGAAAAGCTAAATATCGAGCAGAGAAAGACCTACCGTCGACATCAAACTGATACTTGTAGTCAAGAAGTTCTTTAAACGGCATGCCTGGTTTAACGGCATACTGCTGCCGCTCCTTTTCGCAAACTTCAGCTGGACACCATGGGAAGTCGGTAAATCCCATGTCAGTATGTTGCTCAAGAAAGTCTTGAGGATCATCGTAACAAAATATGGTGCTGTTGGGCAGCAAATAAGAGCGAGGCTCATTTGAGTCGCAAAAATGTCTGTAGGTCCAAGGGTCATGTTCGTGAACACGAGAAGAGTTGAATAAGCTGATCAGACGATGGCGCTGGAAATAATTCCACATATCCTTGCGATTATCACCTTCGGACGATACACCTCTCCAGACGGCAGCATCTACTTTCTGTTCGAAAACTTCGTTGTCATCAGAAAGAATGACGTATCGCTGATCGGTTGTGAAGTACATGTTGGCGGGGTACAGAATGTCGTTATTGACGTTCATTTTGCATTCAGCGAATATCGGAACAAGGTTCCGTGTAACCACTCCCCATATAGGAGCTAATAGGTAGCCGTGTTCCATTTTGGCGTACGGTCCTATTGTGCAGATATCCCTTGAGATATTTAAATCCTGCACAAATTTGCCCGAAGGTGATAGGTAGCGGTCTGTAGCTCTTTCGTGAAGTTCTTCTTTAGGGCTTTGGTCAGTTATGAGACTGTTTGGGGGACAAGAACTGTAAACGAGGTCATAAATTGGAAGCCTGTTGTGTTCAATCCAATCGAACGGTATGTCTTTTGCGTACAGGTCGTCAGGGGTTTCTTTCAGAGTTGTCGCAAAGTCATTAATCGGCTGAGGAGCAACATAGCGAGACTCCAGTTCCAATTCATTAAAGCGCACTATATCGCTGAAAGGCACTAGAAGTCGGGGTTCGTCGTAAAGGTTTAGCACGATATCCATATCCGGGAGGTACTGGATGAAGGAGTCCATCGTTTCCATAAATATGTTAAGACGCCAAAATGTGGCACTTTCTGCGCGTTCCTGGCCCGTAGCTGAAGCCTTATGAGAGCGGATTTCAATAATGCCGACGCCGAGCTCGTTGTTGAGACGCCTGCTTGCGGCGCGCATAGTGCTTGGTTTGATAGCCCAGAAGGGGCGAAGGTCGTCATATATCTGATCGAAATCGGTGAAATCGATGACATTTCTTTCTTTAGCGAACTCATACCACTTGTCAAAAAAAGGAGGCGGAACGCGGCCGTGTTTTTTAATATATATTCGTGTGAGTTCCTCTAGAGAAGGCTGATTAGGAGTTAGCTTTTTATCGAAGACGAGCATGCCGTGAACGATGAGCGCCTGTATGGGATCTTCCGGATTGAACGGCCCTATCTCATCATTCAGCAAGCCCTTATGCAATGCAGTATTATAGCGATTTCTAAGGTCAGCAACATCCCATGTCAGTGTAAGATTTGTTTTGGAGTAAGCGTTCCGGTCGCTAGTGACAACCGTGTAGGAGTTCTTCAAGGCTGAGACGGCGCTGACGACGCTGAACTCGGCGAATATCATCCAGCCGTTAACAAGAATAATCACAATTATCATCAGATTAAACATCGACAACGGTACGGGCAATGCCGGAAAGCTCAACGAGCGCATGTGGTTCAGCATCTCCTGTCAAATAAGCATCCGCGGGGTAGATTTTTTTATCGGGATGTAATTCCGGCTAGATGTGGCCGAACGCGAGTGTGCAGAAGATAAAAACGATACTGTTTCTCCTTTGTATTTTCGAGGCTAACGAAAAGAAGCTAAAAAGCGACCGTGATATGTCCTTCAAATAACAATCAGGCAAGGAGAATGTACGATTATCAAATTAATGAAAAGTGAGCAGGTTAAGGGTGTTCATATTTGATTTAAGTTTCGAGCTTTTTTTGTAGGGAAAAGGTCACTCCCACTGTAGGGTCTGATATCGATCCATACGCAGACGAACTAACTTTCTGATGTTTTCCTTAAAATTGACAAACTCTTAACCTAACCTTAATATCAATCCTCAATTTCCACTTTGCTGGCTAATTCGGAGACCGCTAAGAATATCGCGATGGGGATACATCCGCTGCAAACACAGCCGTATCGAGTGTATTAGTTCGCGCAGATCGCATCACTTTTAAAATAAGCCGAACTACAAGGTCAGCGCATCCGTAAGGTTTTACCTTATACCTTATCGAGCACGCGGGTGCCACCGGGAAACTTTGATGCATTAGAGTTACAAGGTTTAGACTGTCCTTCTGGGTTTACTTGCCCCAAATCCGTTCAAGTCCGCCAGTTGGTAGACGCCAAATTATGACGAGCTTTTCATATGATTTACCAAGAGATTTATGCGCTAACGACACTGATATCCCTTATCATCCTCTTTTGAGATTTCATGTAAGTCAAAACGGTACAATATAAAGTCGCGTACCCGTGAAATCTATATCGCCGTGTACGGTTGTGAAAACCCAAAATATATTATTGTTTATGTGTAGATCATTATGGATCGTTATAAACGTATGCATGACCTGCTATCAAGAATCGCGTGCATGCATATTGGCACTAATGAAAGAGAGAATATAGACTTCAGACAGCAAAGCATTCAAAATATTAACTAGCTTCAAATATGCAGCCGGATGACAAAACAGTCCACGCTAAAACTAATACCTTATTTAAAGCTCAATATATAGTTATGTGTCTCTTTGTAGCAAATATACTCATCATCTCGAACTCAAGGCAGTTTCTCCTCTTCGTTCATGGCTTTCATATCTCGGTTCAGCTGCGCAATTTCGTTTCGCTCTTTCAACTGATCATCGGTGCTCGTTTCAGACCCAGTTGTCCGCCCATATGTGTCAAGCCAGTGCTTGTTGCACGAGTATCCATCGTCGTCAAAGTTGTGGCCATTCACAATACATCTGCATCGACCGCTTTTGTAGCTCTCCAGGTCTGTAGGACATCTAGTATACGGAGTATGAAAATACCCCATGTCTGCAAAATGATGAATCCTACTCCTTGGCATCATCAAAGAAACGGCAAATGTATGAACAGGCGCATCGCCCCACCTCTCATAGAAAAACCCGCCCTTTTGGTCCAGGAACTCAAAATATTCTTGGTACTTTTTATTCCGATAAAAGTGGAGATCGCCAATTTCAAAGTTAGACCAGAAGTGACATGAATTGTAATCTGTTTGTATTAGCTTCTCAAGAAGCTGGGCCGCAGAATTAGCATTACCCTCAATATTACCAAGGAACCTGTAAGCGGAATTGGGGTCCAGATAATCGGTATGATTTATAAAAAATTCGAGCGTGCTCCCATACAATGTAGGAATAGTTTCCATATATTCATGTGCGGTCATGGTGAACCCGTAAGTGTAGTTATTGTTTTTCATGTAAGTGAAAACATCGTATCCGATATCACACCAGAAATGGACGTCTGGTTCCACACGCCAGTACCAGTCGTATTCAAGCAACATAGGATGCTTGTAGAAAAATCCAGAATTATATCTGCACATGTGGCGGTAAGACAACAGAGCACCATAGAGAATACCACGAGAGTTAGCAGTTTTCAGGTTGTCATAGACCTTCTCAGTATCAATCCAGTCTGGTATGGACCAGTGTTCCGAGTCGATCAGACCAAAACGAGCTTCACCAGAGACAGCATCTAGTATTGCGCTTTTAAACTCTTCTGTGTATTCTTCGTCGTTGAGAAACAACCAAGGGTAATGGAATTGTTCGTTAAAAGTGTCTTCGTGGTCTCTGATAGACTGCAGGCAGTGGTCTAATTCTGTATTTCTTGCAAGCATTACCAGACAAGCATTTTCTTTGCCGATTTGGACATTTTTGCCCGAGTATATTTCACCGTATGGTGTTTTCATTACTCTGTGCTTTACGCCCTTCTTCGAGACCACTAGTTCCGGCTCCCACTTATATATCTCGGTTAAAGGGGGCGGGTTAGGCTCTTCCTGGAATATGGAATCAAATTCATAGTGGTTAGACGAGTACTTTTTGCCAGTAGTTTCTCTTTCTGAATAGTTCGGAATCAGGTACTTTCCCTTGGAGTTCCAGTAGAAAAAGTATATCATGGTGCACGACAGCACCACGAGTCCAAGTGATTTGTAGCGTTTCGTTGAAATCCAAGGCTGACCAGATTTAGTAGAGCTATACATTTTAACCAGTTAATGAAGTCTCAAAATCAGAAAGAAACACTGTTTGGAAATGCAGGTGTGTAAATGAAGTGTGATCACTAATATGTTGGCTGTCAAGGAAAGTGATTGCAGAAGTCTGCGTATCTGGGTAGATCGTCGATACGCAAAACAGGAGTTACAGGATAACTATACTCACAAAATTGCCAAGATTTTCACAATTCAGTTTAAACGACAGATACTATCAGCAGACTGCACAATAGCAACTTCACTGTTGATTATCGGTAATCAAGAAGGTGTCGAGCAACACGTAGCCAGATCTTAACAAGAAGTGTACGTGGGCTGTAAAAAATAAGAAACGATTCTGCTTTATCGGACAGGAAATTAGGTTGGAACAATAAGGTTTGATGCTTTCATTTCCAGACTTGATCGCTATTCACGCGTAGCGATTACCTGTGAACAACGGTACATTTTATAAGTTCCAATAAAATAAAGCAGTCATACATACGAACTTAAAGATTGTCTCATGTTGCTGTAGACTGTCTACAGCGTGCTGCTTATCTAAACTGGGGGGATTCCCCCTATAACCGGTACAAGTGTAATACACATATTTTCTGTCCGCCCATAGCAACGTTGCAACCCGCCCAAAGCGAGAAGATTCTGTGATTTTTCCTTACTTACTTACTTACTTACTTACTTACTTACTTTTCTACTTATTTTACAATATAACGATGATCAGTCTTGCAGTCAGGCGAAGTGTTGGACTGTTAGCAAATACATCTAGGCATGCCAGAGGCACAGTGCCTCTGACATGTCTTAAAGGGTCGACGCAATTCCTGCTTCGACG
The DNA here is from genome assembly GCA_030570615.1 of Tortispora mauiana. Taxonomy (NCBI): domain Eukaryota; kingdom Fungi; phylum Ascomycota; class Trigonopsidomycetes; order Trigonopsidales; family Trigonopsidaceae; genus Tortispora; species Tortispora mauiana. The sequence continues at coordinate 165,508 of JAJLWG010000003.1, forward strand.
TAATTATGCCGATGACAGTTCGAACAAGCCTAGACCCGATATGGCCACAGAATCGCTTCTTGGAGACTTTGAAAAAGAGCTCAAAAAGGATGACGTTACAGAAGGTGCACCTGAAGAAGCTAAAAAATCTGCCGAAGGGCAAGGGCAGAAAGATAAAGACTCAAAGGGCTCTTCGTCGTCCTACGTGTCGACGGCCGAACGCAAGAGAGCGCGGTTGGCCCGTCTTATGTACTTAGGTCTATTCTGTGGCCTTGGCGGTTCTGCTGCATGGCTCGCTAGAGACTGGGATGAGGAAGAGCAGCAGTCTCACCCCAATGTGGGTAATGGCATAAACGACGCTTGGTCGCGCTTTTCAATCCGTTTTGCTGACTTTTTCGCTTACTACAGAGAACCAGCATTTGACAACCTTCTTCCTGACCCTCTGCCCCCTATGTATCAGAGACCCTATACGTTGGTTATAGATCTGGAAGATTTTCTTATCCACTCGTCCTGGAACTATTCGACGGGTTGGCGTACCGCCAAGCGTCCTGGTACCGACTACTTCCTTGGATATCTGAGCATGATGTACGAAATCGTTGTATTCTCTTCGGACTACAGTATTAACTCTGCCAAAGCTGTCAACAAACTTGACCCATACAAAGCTGCTATCACCTACAGTCTCTACAGAGAGGCCACACGATACGAAAATGGAAAGATCATAAAGGATTTGACTCATTTGAATCGCGACCCTGCCAAGGTCATTGTTGTCACTACCAACAAGGATTATGCTTCGGCCAATCCAGACAATGCCATAGTTGTTAAGCCTTGGACCGGTGATCCTAATGACACCGAATTGTATAAATTAGCTAAACTTTTGGACTACCCCGCGATTTCAGGCGTTAAGGATATGAGGACTCTGGCCCGATCGTATAAGGATGTGGAAGATCCTGGTGACGAATGTGCCCGCCGAGAGAATCGCATCAAGGCTAAGAGCGAGCAAGAATGGAACAGCAAGCGCTCTAAATATAGCATATCTTTCAACTGGCTTTTAGGCCTGGGTGACTCTGGTTCGTCACCTAAATCTTACATAGATGCTATTCGTGAAAGCAATAACAAAGAATACCTTAAATGGAAGAAGTTCATTGACGAGAATGGTTCTAAGATTCTTGCTGAAGAAGAGCAAAGAAATAATGAAATGATAGCTCAGCAAAAACTGACACTAGGCAAATTTGTCAGTGAAGGTATGTTTATTGGAGAGCAACCGCCTCAGGAAATGCCCAACGAAATGCAGCAACCTTCAGCTCAGAAATAGTTGACATGAAAGACATGCACAGTTTCATGAAATCATAAACACACACATTTTCAAGACAGATCAAGGCGATTCAATCAGAATCCAAATTAAGTTGAACTAAAGATAGAGATTGTCACCTTTTATTTCGTGATGTCTCATCGAAGTCTTTTTTTTGGCTTGTTTTGCTTCGTTTCCTGTATATATAAATATATCTTTATGTTTAATTACCTTGTGTACTTCATTGGAGCGGCTTCTTTTGCTCGACGAGACGGCTGACGCCTTGGGGACTCAATTGATGTGGTGTCGCTCGTTGACTGATTTTTTTTAATCTGTTTGTCTGGTATCGACTCATTGTCGAGTAGTTTAAATAGAAAGTACAGAGGCAGAACAATCGCAAATACGCAGACAGATACGTATGCGGTCCACCATATTTGTATTGGCCCGTGAGAGCAATCAGAGTACTTGAAATCCATGCGTCCAGACTGCGTCGGTATACCACTCAACAAACCCACATTTCCTCCGAAGTCGCCCATGATGGACTTGACAGTAACTTCGCGAACTCCCGGAATAGACCTGGCGAGTTCGTCGGAGTATGTCGCGACAGTCCACGATTGGCCATTATAGTAATGATAGTTATCGCATCCAAAATGGTCGTGGCCGTTGAGGATGACGCCTGAAGGGTTGTTCCGGTCGAAGAAAGTGTCCAGAACCAGTTCGGTCGACTGCGTAGTGAGAACAGTTTGTTTTAAAAGGGCGCCGGAGCCCTCTTCTACGACGAAGGTAGGCGGATCTGCGCAGTAACCTTCTGGTTTGAACAACGGGAGGTGAGTAAGGACAATAGCGGGGGCACTTTTAACGTCATGTGAAACATTTTCGAGGAAATCTAGAGTTTCCTGGCGTATTGAGTCGTCAAGTCCAGGTTCGTCTAAAACAAGCGAGTTGAAAACAGTGATCGAGTAATTATCATAGCGGGTGATAAAGTCAGCTTTTCCAAAAGCGATTTCGTAGCGACGAAGCGCTTCGCGAGATATTTCTGCATTGTATCCTATATCGTGATTTCCAGTGACGTTGAAGAAGCCGTGGGCAGGCCACAAGGTTTCAGGAAATAGACGCGTTTTAAAGCGAAGCAGTCGTTTTTGAAACTCAATGTCGTCTATGAGTTGTGAAGAAAAGAGGTCACCCAGAACGGCTGCGTGCGTGGGGTGTAGCTTGAGCATCGATCTGTATACTTGACCTATAAACTGATCGTTGCCCCATATATCGAGTTGGTACCGTTTTGGCAAAACGTAGTTGGTTAGACCACCTCTTATTTGTGGGTCGCCTATAGCCATCAGTTTCACGGCAGCATTGCGATCAAAGGCACAGTTACGAATATATGGGTAGTATCTGAGGTACAGCTGTAATGATACAGAGAGAATTCCCGAGCCGATAAGCACGTAGAGGGCCAGAAAATGGAGAAAATGAACGATCATAGTGATATTTGCGCGACAAGGCTTGCTTGTGTGGGAAAGGGTGCATTGGACGCGTGGGGCTCAAAGTTGTTTTAGATCATGTGAACACACCGGGCTGCGATACTGATATAAATAAGATGCAGCGCGGGAATTTGGATGAACTCGAGTACGAGTATGCAAAGAAAGAAGACGAGTTTGTCGTTGTACAAGGGATAAACAAGGCAATTAAACGAATCAAGAATGACAGAGCGAGTTGTATAGATCATCTGGTGGTAAACATGCCCATTAAACGGTACTTTGATGAGCTTGACGAATCAGACAGGGCTATGGTGCTTGAGTACCCAATAAAGAACCCGGCCGATTTGATTAGCAAAGAAGAACCGCTGCTTCAACAGGTCAAACAGAAGGCGGAAGAGTCGATACATGAGAAGAAGTATTGGAAGGATTTGGAAGCGTTGTGCAGAGAACTGCCCGAAAGCAAAGAGCTAGAAATGGTAAATAACGAAGTATTGAACATCATTTCTAAATTGAAACCTGTCGAATTAAACGAACTTAAAAAGTGTTCTGCAAGCCAAACCGAAACTCATGCATACTGGAAGGCTATTGCAACTTTGGCAGACAAAGAAGCAGCCAAACGGAACATTCTTGCCGTACACAAAAATGTCATACTGGAGAGAAAGATTCTACAGGCTACTAGAGCAAATTCTGAATCTAGATCGAAAGCTAAAACATCGAATTCTCATGAAACTCCCGTGTCGAATGAAGTTAAAGAAGATATTAATACGAAAGAGTATATGACGCCAGACGGAGGTGTTGAGAACGAAGATCAATTTGATGATAGAGTACATGTGGACTCAACCGGAATCGAGCCGAAATATTTCAATAAGGTCATCCTCGGATATACTTGGAATCGATATAATCGCACGCATTATAGCGAAGACAAGCCTCCGCCTAAAGTGCCTCGCGGTTACAGGTTCAAGCTTTACTACCCTGACCTGAGCCCCGGAACGATTCCCAAGTACGACGTCAAAAGAGACGACGATTCCAGGTCTATAATAGTGTTTCGTGCAGGTCCTCCATACAAGGACGTTGCCTTTAGAATCGCAACCGGTTCATGGAACAGGACTACTAAGAACACAAGTCACCCGTTTGTCAGTTCGTTCAAAGATGGTATTCTCGAGCTGAGCTTCGATTTTAAACGGTGATAATCAAAACGGACACGGTTTCGAGTGCTGGCTAGGTATAACTATGTTGTCTGTGTATGTTTTATCATATGAGAAGGGTATAGGCGGAGGAAGTCTTTGTTGACCTACCTTGGAGTGCAGACTTGGAGGCAGACACAGGAAATGCGCTGCTGGAAAAGATAGGCCTTCATCTTTTGGCTTACTATAGGCGTTGGTGGATGCGTTCTGTTTTACCCTCGCCCTCCATAGCGCAACTTGCGTTTGCAGCTCTTTCCTGTCTGGAACTAGCAGACGTCTTCGCGACGCTGCTTCTTGCTGCGACTGAATTCGGTTTATTAGTTTCAAAAACTCCATTTCCTTCTGCTGATCTGCTATTATTCGAGCCTGTCTTTGAGCAAGAACCGGTTCCGGAATACCTTCCATTCCGAATATTTCAAGGTTAGGAGTATCTCTATCCGGCAATGCATTGTGCACTTTCTTCAGCGTCTCCTTGTGTACTTGCGACATGTGTATTTTGAGTCCGCCAGCGGTTCTGAGTTGTCTATTGCATCTCTCGCAATTATAATGCTTAGACTTCTGGTGATCGATCAATACCTTGAGTGAATCAAAACTCCTTTCGCAGTAAAAACACCATGGTTGTGTCAGCGTTTCAATGAATGACGATTTCTTTTTCTTCATTGTCGAAGTTAGATGTCACGGCTTGGGTCTCAAAGTGCACTCCTAACCTCGCCGCGTCTGAACTCTTCTACCACATGCACAGAGCCAAAGCCTTGCTACAACATCTACGCACAATGTCTACCAAAATTTCTACTACTAATGCTCCTCCTCCTGCGGCACCATACTCACAAGCTATAAAAGCAGGCGGGTTCATATATGTATCTGGACAGATCCCCTACACTCCTGACGGCAAACCCGTCCAAGGAACATTAGCCGATCGTTCCGCGCAATGCATCGAAAACATTAAAGCTATTGTAGAGGCTGCCGGCTCTTCTTTGGAGAAAGTTGTTAAAATCAACGTATTTTTAGACGATATGAGCAACTTTGGTGAATTCAATTCGGCATATATTAAGTACTTTGGCGAAACCCGCCCCGCTCGCTCCTGCGTGGCCGTCAAGCAGCTCCCGTTGGGCGTTGACGTCGAAATCGAGGCTGTAGCTCTTGAGTAACTATATATTGTTAGTTACCTAATTCAACTCAATTCAATGTAACTCAATTCAAGTATTTATTGCTGTATGTATCTCTTCAGTATGTTCTTGCTATATGCTGTATAGGGTTTCGAAGCGAAATATACCTATCTACGTTTGTAACCAACGCTAATGGAGTTCTTGTCTTAGTTCTAGTAAGCAGCCTATCATAACTTGTCTCAGATCTTATACGCTACAGTAATTTATATACATGGTGATAGACCTGCTATCCCTTTACTACTCCCGTACTAATATCATGCGCTCTGTAGTGGGGGAGTTGGTTGCCAAGAGGGTTTGAAGCCCTATTGCTAAACCAAATACCAGTCACATCGAAGTTGGGACCTATAGCAACAACGCATATTGAAACACTCTCAGCATACAGATTTGAATCTATATACTACACATAACAAGGCATGGCTCAACGATTAACCCTCCGAACAAGAAAATCATATAACACCAAGTCAAACAACGTCAAAGTTGTTAAGACTCCTGGTGGAAAGCTCAGATACCTCCGTGTTAAGAAGGCTGCTGGACGCCCCCGCTGCGGTGACTGCGGTATTCCTCTACCTGGAATTGCTGCTGTTAGACCTCGCCAATACTCCAAACTTTCTAGAACTAAGAAGACTGTTCAACGTGCCTACGGAGGATCGCGTTGCGCTACTTGCGTTCGTGAGAAGATTATCCGATCTTTCTTATTGGACGAGAACCGTATTGCCAAACGTCTCGCCAAGAATAACGCCTAAACCTTTTAAGTCTATCGTACGATATGTACTGAAATGATGATGTATTGTCAACCTATTTGCTGTGTATTTTGTCAGAGGTGCTAGTTTGCTCTCTGGGGTAGAACTTATCGACATGAACAAGACCTAGCTGTATACCATGACCGAAGCAGCTCTCTTTAGTCCAGTACTGTCCGCTTTATAGTGGCTTAGATTGTAGATCGCTTTGATATGCACTGTTGTATGCTGTTTTTTTGGTTTATTTATTTTATTTATTTTATTTTGTTGGTCAAATAGACGCCGCTCATATTTTCGTGATAACCATAGTTCCTCGTTTTCTACTTCCCTAATTTTTTCCGTCAAACTCTGCTAACTCAGACTTAGCTTCCACATGGGGCAGGGCCCAGGCAATTCACACAAAAGCCAACGAAGATGGATTATGACGATGAAGATGTCGAAATGATGGACGTTTACGAGCCGGAGCAAATCAGCAGATTGACGCAAATCGTGGCTTCTGAACGGCGATCACCAGTCAAAAAAAGTCTCATAAAAGTTCCCCATTCGAAACCTTTGTCGTCAAACCTGCTAGCAGCGCTTGTGCTTGACACTAACTTCGTGTTAAGCCATCTGTCATTAATAGACAGTATACTTCGCGTGTCAGCCGAGAACAATATTGTTATTGTTATCCCATGGGCTGTAATTAGAGAACTTGATTACCTCAAAAATAGAGAATCAAATAGTAGTGAATCGGGCCTTGATGTTGCTACGATGGCTCGACGCGCCAACAGATGGCTCTCAAACGCTCTAGGCAATGCTGACCCAGCTCTTTATTGCCAGCCCACACCCTCTAGTCCTTCTTCGTCTGGCGGCGATGATGCCATTTTGCAGTGCTGTGAATCCGTCAACGCCGTCGTGCCTGCAATCCTTCTGACGAACGACCAGAACTTGGCTGTCAGAGCCTTCGCAATCAACGTTCCTGTGGTGTCGTATACTTCAGGTCTTAATTCAAATGCGCTAGTTGACGAGGTTAAGGCATTATACCTGGGTGCGGACTCCACAGTTCCAATTGACTATGATCAAGACAATGTCGATATGGCGGATGCGCCTGACCTTCCTCCGACGAACCTTCATAGTCCACAAACGGCCACTTCAGCGCCAACGCATCACACAGCATCTTCATCGCATTTTATTTCTTCTCCTTCTAAACTTAATCAACTCTCTGCGACTTCTACCAAAAGTGCAAGATCAATTTCAATTTGCTCAAGCTTTCACAATCCCCCTGTCCCATCTGTGATTTCTAAGAATACCACTTCAATGATTTTCTTAAAGGACCTCACAAACTATTTTGTGATGAAATTCAGTGGACTAATTGTTGAGATCCTTAAACAGACGTTTCCTGACCCAGATGTGCAGGAATACATGGGCATAAACTCACTGAAGTGTAATACCTTGGATGATGTCGTTTCTGTTATTGCAAAGTACTGGATTTCAACATTCAGTTCATTACTCAATTCGCTGAGGAGAGGGCCAGGTGTGCAGAATTCTGCCCGAAAAGTGCTTGAATCGCTGCCAAAGATTTATGATGACGCAGAGCTTTCGCTGTTTAAAGATAAAAATGAAATCTCTTTGAAAAAGATAGACTTGTTCATCGATAGCTGTGTCAAACTTGACACAGCATTGTCTACTGCTATTACAAGTGCTGAACCAATCAGCAAAATGACAATTACAAACTGGAAGAATGATTTCCGGCAACTGATTTAACTGCATTCACTTCGTAATTACAATGTTTCAATCTTAATCGCATAAAATCGCAGTCTCATGGTACTTTGATCCTGATACATGAAGGATAAGGCTATTTATATCTCGTTTTGAGATTATATTCAGCTCGAAGTATTTGATATTTTGTTAGAACTTTTTCTTCAACAAAATCGTGAATAAAAGTGCTGCAAAATCAATAAGTCGTGTATCATAGTACATTCAATCGTGCATTTAATGCGATGAATGTCTCCAATCTCACATACATTCCATTTCAGTCATTAAATTGAGTTTTATATCATCGAAACTTCTCTAATTTGTTCTTGAGGTTCTTCCTGTGTTCTCTTGCAGGAACTATTGCTGTTGTTGGCACGCGATCAGACTCTGGTGTAGATTTTTCTTGTGTGACCTGATGTCGCGCTGCCACTATCGAGTTCACTTTCCGTTTAGTTCCCTCCTTTTTGACTTCCGGCTCTGGCTTATCTGTATTTTTCTCAATTATGGCTTCTCTGTCAGGTCTTTTGCGTTTTGGAACGACTGCTTGTAATTTTCTGCGACCGCCAGAAGAAGTCGCTGTAGGTGTAGAAGACTGATCTAGAATTTCCAGCGCCGAGTCGACGGTATACATATCCTGGAGCGACATATCAATAATATCATTCGAGTGCTTGATATCTTCGTAGTTGACTGAAATGTGCATGTGTTCATGCGGTGTAAGTGCTTCAGGATGTCTTGCAGGTAGGTAGTCATTGAGTCCCAGTCTTTTACGTTCGTCAAGCATTGCCCTAATATGGTAATCTTTGAGGGCTATATCGTGCTCTAACTGTTGCGAATACTCTTTCTGCGCAATTATATTCTGCATCAATGTGTATATTAATCCGGAGAGGTCTATTGGCGTCCATGCAAGGGTGTATGTCCAGTCGAGCTGTTCCCCACTTCTCAGCGGTTCATGTGTCGTAAGAGTTAACAAATCAGCATCATGGTGCATTTCCATACTTCTTACGCTGTATATGGTATCCTTGAGGTGCTTAATTAGTGCCTGGGCTTGTCCAGGAAGCGTCGGATCCACAGGACACTTGAACTGCTCAGCTTTCGCTCTTAGATAGGTCTCGGTACATTCCTCTTCCCACATCTGTCTCAGGTCTGTTACAACCAGCTTGTAGCCTGCTCCAGTGCTTTTAAAGAGCGCATAATACGGCGATCGCTTTTCCAGGCCTTTTAGTCGTGTCCAGGGGCCTATTAAAGACATTATATCATTGTCTTATTAGCAAACCTGCAGCGCCGAATGTCGAGTGAAAGGCATTGCGCTTCGAAGGTGGGAGCGCTCGTGATTGGCGGAGCCCTCTGGCGATCTCCCAGCACAAGACTCGTATATACATCGGCATCCCCCGCACATGCTTTGAAATAGCCTCCGTACTGAACGCCGTCCTATAGAGAAATACGAGCATGCCTGCTAGCCAATTTTATGAAACATTTATCAACGAAGATGATATAGAAGCATTCCGACAGGCGCTGGCCATAGACAATACAATTTCCGGGGCTTCGACTCCTAAAGTAGAGTTTATCAGATCTCACAATGATTGGCGGCCGATCCATCAGCCGATCCTTGCATCTAGAAGGCATAATCGGCGTAAGAAGGTTAACTCTTACGACGATTTTGGACAGAGCATTGGATATAGTCTACTGAGATGGCCTATATTGCTACTGGCGTGCATGTGGCTAATATCACTGAGCATCCTGTATCTTCTGGTGCGAATCTATGTGATCATCTATGAACAGACTGTAACTTGGCGAGGTCAGCGGAGACTCTTAAGGCAAAAGTTGTCACATGTGACGTCTTACAAGGAGTGGATAACGATAGCCGAAGATTTGGACGCTTTTCTTGGCGCCTCAAAGTCATGGAAAAGCCGCCCGCAATCTTCCCTGTACAATTACCACACTGTAAGTGGCACGGTTTCTCAACTTAAAGCCGCTCGAGAAGCTGGGGACGCAGAAAAAGTTCTTAGCGTGCTAGATGCATGCGTGAAGAATAATTTCTGCGGAAGTGAGAACCCAGGATTGTATAGCCAATGCTATTACGGAACCAAGAACTTGGTTGCCCGTTTCAAGGAAGAAGTTACAAGCGGTCTAGAGTACGTCTTACGAAGCCCCGAAATTCCTGTCGAGAGAAAATACAGGTTTTTTAAGAGCGTGGACAAAAACTATGGCCGCACCGCCCTTTGCTTAAGTGGAGGTGGCTCTTACGCCTATTACCACTTTGGGGTAATTAAAGCTCTGCTTGACGAGGACATGCTACCGAATGTTATCACTGGAACGTCCGGTGGTGGGTTGGTTGCCGCTTTCGCCTGTACGCGAACTAATGATGAGCTGAAGGAGCTTCTTGTTCCCGAATTAGCCGACAAACTTACAGCATGTGATGAAAGCCTAGCTGTCCTGACGAAGAGGTGGTGGCAGACCGGTGCTAGGTACGACGCCGTCAAGTGGGCTCGCAAAGCTACTTGGTTTACATTGGGCAGTATGACTTTTAAAGAAGCGTATGAGCGAACTGGAAAGATTCTAAATATTTCAACAGTTCCTGCTGATCCTAACTCGCCTGTCATTTTATGTAATTACATTACGTCACCAAACGCCGTTATTTGGTCTACCCTGTTAGCATCTTCTGCAGTTCCTGGAATCTTGAATCCTGTCGTATTAATGATGAAGTCACCGACGGGCGAACTCTCTCCGTATAGTTTTGGCAACAAGTGGCGCGACGGCAGCTTACGAACTGATATACCCTTAAGGGCTCTCAATACCTACTTTAATGTCAATTTCTCCATAGTGTCACAAGTGAATCCGCATGTGGTCTTATTCTTCTATTCTCCTCGAGGAGCTGTGGGTAATCCGGTTCCACAGAGGAAAGGTAAAGGCTGGAGAGGTGGGTTTGTTGGAAGTGCATTAGAAGGGTATATCAAGCATGACCTAAATAAATGGCTGAAAGTTCTGAAAGATTTGCGGCTCATTCCGAACTTTATGGGTCAAGACTGGTCTAACGTGTTTCTACAAAAATTTGAAGGAACTGTGACACTGTCTCCGAAGACAATTCCGTCTGATCTGATACATATCCTTACTGATCCGACGCGAGAATCTTTAGCCAGAATGATAGCTGAGGGCGCAAGGGCTGTGTATCCAAAACTGCTATTTATAAAGCACAGAGTTATGGTTGAACGAGCCATTATTGCGGGTATTCGTGAAACTTCCATGCACTCAAGTGGTTCTAGAGTAATTGAAGAAGACGGTGAGTCGGACTATTTTGGCATGAATGCTAATGCGGATCCGCAAGCCCCTCAAATAGGCGAAATAGAGCTGGCTGAGAATATTGATGTCGAGCCTATAGATGATATATGATATCATGCGTCGTTGGCGTTCAATTAATCTTTGGTGTTGATATATATGTTTCTGTTGGAGTTTCAGTACTCGATGTCTCCGGATTGGCACTTAATTCTTTGCTTATATCACTTCCAGGTAACAATTCAGATATAAGATCATCATCCAAAGCTATTTCATTGTTCTGAATGGTATTATCTGCTGATTGGATATCGGTCATTACGATATCCAAAGTATCTAGCTGTTTTGGGATAGAATCTGGCAGTATTATATGAGCATCATGAAATTCATTCTCGAAATTCGGAGACGTTTGTGGCATATGTTCACTGGATAATGTAGTGGTACTTTGTTTAGGGAGTTCTACTGTGATATTGTTTTCTTTCATGAATCGCTCTGCCCAGTCCAATGTTTCACTGTATTTTTTCTTGCCTATAGAGCCATTTTTCAAGCCTATTGTAGAAGGAACAATATCTCCATTATTCAAATCGTCAATCTGTTTTTTTAGGCCTGTAGATACCGCTTGGATTGTGCCGAAATACGACTTAACTGATTCTTCGAATTGTGATTTAGCCTTGGCGTTGAACTCGCCATTCAACGCATTTAAGGCGTTGTAGGCATGCTCTAATAATGAAGAGATTTGGCTTTCAAGCGCAGATAATTGCTCTAAGTGCGATTCTACTTGTTTGGTAGAAACGGCACTGTTCCTTGTGGGGATGTTTACGAGATGAGACATTCGGTAGAGTCGTAGTTTCTAAGCCGCTCGGTGGGGTAAGAAAAGTCGACCTTCCTTGTTGGAGCCAGGTGTAACGGAGCCTACTGCTACAGTACATTTTATATGTATCAGTTTACTACAATATAAAAGATCAACTGCTTTATAATCGAAAGTAATTAAAATTTTTCATTTCAGTCCTGCAACCATCGCTTTCTGGCGAGATCCTTCTTCTTTGGTAGTATCGAGATCAACGACGCTTCTTAGATCTCCGATGATATCCTGAGCTTTGCCGAAATACACTTCTTGCAGCTGATTTCTCATTTTTGACTCACTTTCTTCGACCAATCTTCCAATATTCGCGACGTGTGCTGTTTCTGAGTTGTCTACAGCCATATTTCGCTCGAACTGCCTCGACAGGTTTCCGCCGAGGTCTATTGAGCCTGCTGCAGCGGTGGTCTTTGCGAGGTTCAGTATAATGGTGCTTGTTAGCCTATATGTAGCAGAAGAGCTGCCAGCTGGAATGACTTCGAAGACGTGAATTGAGTGCCAGACGCTGTCAGTAGAGCCGTCCTTGCGGAATAGTACTACGCCTGCAAACCCGTCGTCCACTTCCCACATGTATACGCTCGAGTGGCCTCTTTCGTAGTACAAATCGGTGTATACGCCAAATGCAGTGTTAGCCGCAATTTCCAGTTTACGAATTGCGTCACTGGGTTTGATTCCGTCCACAATAGGAGGCTGATACTCGTTGCTCCAAGGGCTTCGGTAAGAGTCGCCGTCTCTGTTATAGTCACACGCGAGGTACATTTTGCCGCTTGATGTACATTTCTTTAGTTCTAGCGGCTGGTCGACGCTAGCCAGCAAATCGCCCGCTAGATCAGGAGCCAGTTTGCACACTTCGAGCAGGTTCGATCCGACATTGCGCGGGTTCACCCGTCTCAGGAGATCCAGCGCCGCATCAAATACTTCGTCGGACTATGCATTTGGTCAGTACGCCACTCCAGTATATACTCTAATGCTAAATCGCACTTACCATTGTTAAATTTGCGATTTATTCGGCACTGTTTCTTCAGCAATTGACAGCGATACTCAACTCGAAGGGAAAAAATGGCGAATATAGCGTTATTGTAGTCTAGTAAAGGTTAAGTCCCAAATTTCCACAAAAGGGTTCATTAATACGCACCAGTCATATATTCATAATTCCTTATAGATTGTCATAATATTATTTACATTACAAATAGTTAACATTCCAAAAAAGTTCAGCAATCTCTCCAAGAAGATCGCTAATGTTTCCTCCTATACGCCGAGACACTTCCATTTGCCGACGTCGGCTCATAAACATGAACTCAGAGATCACCGATCCATCAATCACTGGACGAGGGAACGTAGGAATAGCGTGTGCTCTCGTATAGCTCTTCGACTGTCTGAATAAGCGCGGGTTAAATCCAGCAACAATATCCATACGGTTCCACACCTGCTGTTGCAAGTAGTTCAGTGACCTGTAGGAAGACTCAGATATCGGACTGACACTGACAAGCGACCCTTCTTGCGTCCCGCCGATACAGAGCGATGCAACACCGGGGATAACATCCAAGTATCCGTCATTAGAAGGCTGCGCAACTGCAACTCGTTCAAAGACTTGCACTTTTAATCCAGAGTAAAATTCGCTCCTATGCAAAAGCCTCTGACCTGAAAATGACTTCACATCATCCGGATCGTACTGTAGAATATGCAAATTGCCCCTAACATCTGCAGCAATCATATACAGCTCTGCGCGATCAACTACAAAGTCTGCCGCTGTAACATGCATCTTCTCTTGATCCTTGCCAAGCGTAACAACTCGATAGGGATCTCTGATAAACGTCGTCAAATATAAACCGTGCAGAACGTCTCCAAACAGCATAAAATCCTTAATGGATTTTACTTGAGTAGTATACAAATTCAGATCCAAAAATGCACTAGGCACAACACTATTATCATCGCGCAAACTCCTTAACATCGCCCGGTTACCTTGAACTGTCATAAGATAGCCATGGACATCACAGACGTGGGATACCGGACTGGCCACGTCTTCACGTGTAAGTATTTTCAATTTGAACGCGCGCTCAGGGTGACCAGGTTCTGGAACAACGCCTACAATGTCAAAGAGGTAGAAATAACCGCGTTCATAAAGATCCTCACCGCGTATGATACTGGTACCAACTGCTAGAACCCACTTTAGGTTACTGTGATCAGTTTCTGACATATCCAATTGCATAACTCGCATATCAGTCACAACTTCTCCGTCACCTAGTTCATATTCGTCAATATGTGTTTCCCAAAGTCTAGGAGTAATAAGTCGCAAGACCGATTTTTTGGTTTTTGGAGCCGGCGGAATGATATTGGAGTTTGGTATTGCCAAACCCTCATCATCAAGTGCCCTGTAATCAATGTCTCGAGATGCACCAATAATATATATCTGACCAGGGTCATAGTAGCTTATGCTCTGAATATCATCTATATCATCATAATTCACTTTTTTCGTAATCCAGGTATTCGACAAGTCCACATCGGAAGGTTTAGAGCATACCGTAACCGAACCCAAGCCATCACAGAAAATAATATTAGCGCTTTCAGCATCGGCTCCGGTTCTGATTGCACTCACACCAGATATACCATTTAATCCTCCAACAGGGTAAACATGAGGTTTCGAGTGTGTTGTTCCTACTATCGCAAAAGGTGCAAGGCCTCGAGTGAACAACATGCCATTTATAGGGTATAGTTTCTTTCTCGACAAACCGAAGCTAAAGATAAAAGATTGTTCTTCAATCTCTTGCAGTGGTTTCGGAAATACAAGATTTGGTATCTTCTTTATTCTTAAAACTTCATTGTGCCAGAAAAATTCATATAACATCAGATGATCGGTACTAGTACGGGCTACCAGAACATCCAGCTTATTGCTAGGTTCTCCAATAGCAGATAGACACACTTCCACTATTGGGTCTCTGGCTAGACCGTGTTGAAATGAAATACTCTGCCGCGCATCTTTCGCTCTCTTAGGAGAGCCCGGTACCACAACAGTTATTTCGGGTAGGTCTGCAAAATCTGGGATATGCCATAAAACTGATAGATCCGATAGTGTCACCCCCATAAGCATACCATCCATATCCAGGGCCAACAGCATGCGTCTGTTCGAGCTGGCAGCTTGAGCTTGTTTTAGGAACGACGATGCTTCATCCGACAGGATATTATTTATCGGAACATCTTCAGAATCTGTGGAAATACTATCTGCACTGTCTTTCATGAACGGCTGAAATACTGTGGTTTCACTGTCAAGAATGCCGGCATATACAGTACGGCAAGCACTGAATATTTTTGGCACAGAAACTTTCTCCAGAAGGCAAGTAGATGTACTGGCAGAATATATTACCAAATTACCATCCTCAAACAGGAGAACCAAGTGTGGATCAGCAAAGTAAGCTGAAACTAATGGATGTGCATAACTGTCATCCAATAGTGTTACATCTTCTCCAATTTCGCGCGTTCGTAAACGTTTGGCGTACCTCTCAATCACTTCGCGTGACAAGGGAATAAACTGCATAACATTCAAGCTAGAGTCGTATACACGAATGTCGATTGGCGTTATCTGAACTACAAGACCGTTGAAAAGGAGCGTTCCGACAGCCACGGTCGAATCATCTGAATTGAACTCGTTTGCACCATCAATTGACTGGAATTGCTCTCCTTCGATGCGATATACCAAGGTTTTGTCATTCTCAGAAATAAACATTAAATTGTCAATGACTTCACTCTCATTGTCCATCTCAGTAACAAGTGAGTTGAATTGGCGTGTAGGAATAGCCCATATGCCTTTGCAACCTATCACTTCAAAACCGTATCTTAGGGGAAAAGTAATATGCTGTCTGAATATAGAAATTCCAGAGCAGTTAGACCCTTGTCCACGAGCGGCGACAATTTCATGAGTTCCACTATGAGTTTGAATTTCGGCCCCATCATTTACCCAGCATCTTCCCGTTGCAATGTCCATAATAGGACCATGATTAGGCAGGGAATCGTGCAAATAAAGCTTAATTAAAGCATTAGAGTCTGTTTGAGATGCACCAACTTTCGATTTGGTAGTGGTGCTGTACAGAAAATCATCGTCGTCAGCATCATCCATTTCAGCCGCGGTAGTAGCAACAGAGTCAAGCAGCTGCTTTTCACCTAATGATATATCCCATCCAAGTAAGTAAGCATCTGAAACATAAGAGGAAACAAATACGTTAGTCCTCTGAGTGAATGGAACAATAAGACGAGGGTGAGGTACAGGAGGAGCATCTATTAAGGATATTGAAAATGACTCAACAAGCCGACCTTCTAATTTCAGAGAAACGACAACGGTTTGCCCTTTGTTAGTAAATAGCAGAATCTCGTTCCTTCCTGAGAGATGGATAGCTTTGGATTCTTCCAAGAATAAGTCCAGATGTTCGAATGTTTTGCCCAAGACCATAGTCATATGAGTGCCAATCTCAGAAAACTTGTTAATAGGCGCAGCAATAATTCTTCCGGTAGGAGCGATATATACTAACTCATTTGCACCTACCGCCATAACACCACCAGAAGGCCCTCGTAGTGGTACCAGGTATTCTAGATCGTAGGGCAGTTTTGGTATTGTGACTACCAGATCAAACTGACCTTTCAGCAAGTCACAAGCCACAATGCAAAGTTGCATAGTGTCTTGTCGTGCTGGAAGAAGTCCAGTCCAGGTAGGCTCTGCAAAAGTCAGGAAGGCAATAGTAGGGTCGTTATATTCGTAAAGAAAGGCGAAATCTATGATATTTGTCAGACCAGGGATTATTTGCGTTGCATTCCTGACATAGGAGGGCCAATACAGAGGCGTGACAGCTTCAGGAGCATCAATAATTGGAACCTGGGCTGGAGGATCTTCGTCATATTCATGTTTAGAAAATGGCAAGACAGCAAACATTTGCCGTTGAAAAAACATGACAATAGCTGTATTAGCTGGGTCGACAACAAGTCGGATATCTTGTCCAAACGATTCAGAGTGCAATGCACGCAACGAGTCAGGTAGAGCTCCACTCTCGACAGACTGCGTGGAAGGGTCGACTGAATAATTTTCATAATCGTGCAAAGAGACAGTCAGCAGAGATTCATCGATAGGATTCCACTTCACAACCGAAAACGACGATGGTGGAGAAGATATAGCAATATAGTCACATGAAGACTCAACTGTGCGAAATGCCACCAATGCAGTGATGCTAGCAGACAGCGTTTGCTCATATATTAGTTTTAAGCTTGAGGAAGTCTGCGTTTCGGCAATTACGACATCACCTATGAACTGATCTTCTCCCTCGGTAGTATCCTGGTCTAAAAGAGGAGGGTCATCATTATCTTTTGAGATTTGCGTTTCCAAGACATCGTATATTTGTAGAAGATTAAATCTCGCGATGACCAAGTTCTGGCTCTTTGGTGAAATTAGCGAACAAGAAACGGCTGCCGTAACCTGCGTGGGCTTAGTGAGCTCTCTATACAAATGCATCTAGAGCCAGTACAAAGTGATTTAGACTTCAAGACAAAAGAGGAGACCGCAATAGGAAACAAAAATTAAGAAGTAGTGAAGACAATGTTTGTGGTCTGTGTAATTGCTAGCTGGTGTTGGTGGTACTCCCGAGATGTGCCCTAACAGACCTATCTACTGCCGAGCAGAATAAGGTTTAATTATAGTCCCTTGGATTTTCCGTCTCCACCGCCCGAGTCGTCTCCAGATTCAGGAGAGGAAATCGATTCACACTAATTTTTGCTGTATTTGCCTTTAAAAACACGAAGCATGTGGGTGTGGCTCTTAGTTCTATTGTTGACATTTATCTCGATACTACTGGGCGTGCTAATAGTAAGTATTTTTGAAGAAAAATCACCATTCCAGGGGTAGATTGTGATTATGACGTAGTAAGGTGATCTGATTGAGTCGCATACTAATAAATCCTTAAAGTGTCGAATATTAGAAGATCCACAGGATCGCAGTTTGGTTTCATCTTGCGTAGCATCTCTATGCTTTGCGGCTGGAATAATAACAACTTCTCTGCTTACTATTGATGTTCTCGTAATAGGAAGCACAGTCGACTCTTCTACCGGCCTTAGAAAGCCATGGGCCTCTGACTCGGTTATAGAAAGCATCACTGCTTTCATGGAAGTTTTATACTATTCTATTATCTTGCTTGATGCCTTTCTAGTCACTGTCGCTGTGCCGTTTGCCTATTTCTGGTATGAAGAAACCTACGAACAAGAGGATCAGG
The DNA here is from genome assembly GCA_030570615.1 of Tortispora mauiana. NCBI lineage: Eukaryota > Fungi > Ascomycota > Trigonopsidomycetes > Trigonopsidales > Trigonopsidaceae > Tortispora > Tortispora mauiana. The sequence continues at coordinate 183,439 of JAJLWG010000003.1, forward strand.
AGCAGTCAAACAGAAGACGGTTACGCAGCAGCCTTAAGTATACCGTGCTGTTTCTGATAGTCATAGGTGTGGCCATAATCATTACTGTCATCGTTGGGTTAAGTCAAAGATCCGTAGGGAGACTTATTGGTGCCTTACTTATCCTCTCTTTATTAGCTTATTGGTACACATCCGATATCGGGGTACTTCTAGGTCCTTTACGCCTCCTGCACCCGAAAGCAATTGATTATTCTTCTGCCGACGACGAAGAATCAGAATATGGAGAAACAACCTCGCTGCTAGAATCGAACGGTGGCCATTCACACACGCGGAGTAGCACGGTTTCAGGACTTATTGGCGTATCCGAAAGTACCAGATTGGCTCTAGCATTAAACCGTGAAAAGCAACGGGCTATTGAAATGAAACACCAGAATGTGTCAGATTGGTCTGCTAGAGATAGACGCGCCTACAGTACTTTACAAAGAGAAGAAAAGACACTTATGCGCAAGGCGCGCACTGAACACCGAAGTTTTATACAAGCGAGAGTCGAGGAAGAGAACTCGCATTCTTTATTTTCAACACTGAACTCTACTGCTAGATCATTCATCGGAGTCATTGGTCTACTGATGTCTTTGTTCATACTAATCTCGATCGCCTCTAGTACTATTGACTTTTTCTTTAATAAAACCTGCAATCTAGCGACATGTTCGTTTGAAGATTGGGGCGCACGACGAGCCAAACTGAGATTCAGCAGCATTTCTACTACGAGAGACAGACTTTTATATCCTATGAACAGTATTCTTGAAATTATACATAAGTCATCTGGTGGATTATATGCTGGTGCAGCTGTTCAAGCTATTATAATCCTTTGGCTGACGCTTGCCAATACGGTCGGAGTGACATTTACTGGGATCCGATTACTATTTTTCCGCATATTTAAGGTCGGTGTGCGCCAGAGCCCACCTCAAGCAGTGTTACTATCTTCCGTGCTCATGATAACAGCGAGCTTAGCAGTTCTATTTATATCTTCAGAGATGCTTTTCCCGACCTTTACAATGTTTGGAGGCCAGACTGTTTGTATGCATACCGTGGGAGAGTTTGGAGAGATACGGGATTGCAGCGGGACACCCGAAGCGATTATTCCATGCTCACAAGCGGCGGCAGAAGTCGGGTTCCCAAAAATTTGGGAAGTATGCACATTAAGCAGGATATCGGTGCTTTCGGGCCAACTAGCGCCAGAAGGAATATTTGGCCCAGTGGCTATAATGATCGGAATATCCTGTGGCATATCTGTATGTGCTGCGATTATTGGAATGATATAAGGACTGAGCGTAATCGAGTTTTGGAGGAATAAAAACTCATGGAAAGGAACGCTATGAATGAAAAACATTACATGGACTGAGACAGATCTAAAAGTCAAGAGATAACACAACAGCCGGCATTCCGAGCTTGGATCACGTTGGCGACTCTTTGTTTCCTTGTAGCCGCTATGTAATAGTTATCTTCATGCTTCGGTACAGTGCCCCATACTTGAGGCACCATGCGATCTTTCGTGTTCGTAACGGCTGCTACGAGGTTCTTTGCGGCTTCGGACACGGGCATTCTATGCCTGACGAGTTCTTTAGAGAGTTGCTCTTGAGTATACTCGAGGCGTTTGAGTCTCATATTAGCGGCTTGTGATTCCATTAGTTCCGCTCTTGATTGAAACGGTGTTTCGAGGCATGCCGGAGCGACTGGAACAGAATACTCAAAGGACATCTTGGAGTGTGGAGTGGCTGAGTTTGACATATCACTGGACGAAGATAAAAGGACTGTGGCAAGATTCGTATGCAAATCAGTAACTCAATAAACCTGATGAATAAAAGAGGCAAAGCGAAATGATGAGCACCGAAGAGGAATATTTTGTATGGACGCTTATTAGAGAAATCAATGAGTGGGATTAAGATGCAGATCGAATAATCAGGAAAGTGCAATGAATAGATTGGAATATGTGTAGCAAAGAGTATTCCGGCGATGAAACAGCTTGTATAGACACAAGGCACCCGGGAAAATCAGAGGGACGCTGTTATGGTGAATCGCTTGGTTAATATACAAGAATAATGTAATGTCGTATTTCTTTGAGTGTCAAAAAAAGGGGAGGGTTTACGGAGTGTAGAGTGTGTTTCTTTGTATTTCGGTCAGTGAAACTTTAACCTTAACAACACTGCTTTTTCGCTAAATAGCTGAAAAAGGTCATTTTTTTTCATTTGGTTGCTAAGATTGAAGGCGCGCGACTTGACGGAATTTCACCTTTGCAGAAAAGAAGGGCTGTGAAATGATCGAAATAGAAAAAGGTCGAAACAAAGCGCGGGATGGTGACGATCTAGACGATGACTTGGACTACGCCGTCGACTTAGTTCACGGCAGTGAAGAGGAGGCCGATGTTGCTGATGAAACTTCTGCGAACGCCCCTGTAAACACACTGACGGACGCGAAAAGGAAACGAGACAAAAGCATAAAAGACTCTAAGCTGAAAAAGAAACTGCGAATGGAAGAAGAGTGTAACAGGAAGAGACAGTTGGCGTTGCTTCCGTCTGATTTCATAGCGGACTATCTTGCCAAAAGAGCGAAACAAGTACACAACGAGCTTTCGACGATCGAACTCAACGAGCTGTATATACCATCCAGTCAGATTGTGCAAACGAGTGACTTCAAATACCGAGAACTGAAATGTCTGCCGAACTTCTTGAAAAAATACACATCGTTAAAAGGAGAAGGCTCTATTATTATTCTGTCAAGTTCAGCGTTAAGGGTGTGCGACGTTTATCGTGCCATTAGATCATCGGTTTCCTCGGTGAAACTGATCTCAAAAAATTCGTTACAGCATGACAAAGACCTCATAAACAAGCTTCATCCAAAAGTACTTTTGTCGACGCCTTTACGGACCGTCAAGCTCATCGACGAACAGATCATCACCAACTCGATCGACACCGTTGTTATCGATTCTTCGTTTTTGGATATTAAGAAGCGGCACGTGGTTGACGACGAGCATTGCGCGGAGTGCCTAAAACAACTAAAAGACCGGTCGGTTGACTGCAAGTTCATCTTCTTTTAAATCAACAGCACTGAGGCGCCAAATCCGAAATCACTGCACGCATTATCGTGCTGTTACCGTTCCAGCCGCAGTATTTAATGAACATCTCTTTGGATAAATTACGTCTATTTTAGGTAAGTCCCGAATGTAATTTTCCAATCTTTAAACTATTCGCTTGCTAGACACTTTCATCCCACCACACTCGACCTGCAGTATATGCTAAGATGGCCGAGAAGAAACCATCTAAACGAGAGCTGAAAGCCGCTAAATTCAAGGAAGCAGTCAAATCGAAACCATCGAAGGCAGAGAAAGCTGTAGCTGAAAAACCAGAACATGAAGAGATCGAGGATGCTTATATCCCTGAAAATTTGGCAACTAAAGGCAAACCTTCATCCAAGAAAGAATCAAAAATTTCGAAACCTGCTAAGACTTCGAAAAAACCGCTCAGATTTATATTATTTGTCGGCAACCTACCCGATTCAGCGACTGAAGAAACGCTGAAAGAACATTTGAAAGTCTGTAGACCGAATGTCATACGGCTCCGGCAATCCAAGAACAAATCAGGTCCTTATGCATTTATCGAATTCGAAGGCCACGAAGCCCCTAGTCGAATGGACACTGCTTTGAAATTGCATCATACGGTATACCTGGGCAACAAGATAAATATCGAGTTAACAGTTGGCGGCGGAGGTACAACTAGGGCCAGGAAGGAGAAACTACGTGAGAAGAATAAAACTCTTCGCCAAGAACAAAGGGATCGCATACGCAAAGAAGAACTCGCTGCCTCGAAGAAGAGGCGAGAAAGACAGAAACAGCAAGACAAAGCTGATATAAAAGAATCTAAAGACTCGGTAGGGCCCGCAATTCATCCGTCCAGAATGCGTTTGCTAGATATAGAATAGTAAATATAAACATTAAGAAATAGACATTAAGTAGGATAACTGGAAACCGATCTCTTCAACACAAAGAGTGTGATTATTATAAGATCAGACAGTTTTTCTTTTTCTTCATTGGCTGTGATGGCGCGAGCACGGCTTGAATCGCCTCGTCAAACACGTTTTTGAGCCCCTTTTGGGTCAACGCTGAACATTCTAAATACTTGACAGCACGAATTTCCCTGGCCAACTGCGTGCCTTGGCTGTAAGTTATGGGCGCTTGCTTGCGCGATCTTAAATCGTCTATTATTCTTGCATTCGATCGTAAATCAAGTTTGGTTCCTACCAGGATGATCGGGGTATTGGGTGCGTGGTGTCGTATTTCAGGGTACCACTTTGCTTTAACATTCTCGAACGAAGAAGGTGAAGCGATCGAAAAGCACAGCAAGAACACACTCGTTTGTGGGTACGATAATGGCCTTAATCGATCGTAGTCTTCTTGTCCGGCTGTATCCCAGAGACCTAAAGTTACCGGTTTGTAGTCGACCATCACGCTGGCCGAATAGTTGTCGAAAATGGTGGGGATGTATTCATCGGGGAACGCCCCTGTGGTGTAAGATATAAGTAAAGACGTCTTTCCAACAGCACTATGATCTTGTGTTAGTACATGAAATATAACCATTTATATCGCCGTTCTACTAGTACATCGCGACCTTTACAGTCAGCGCCATGGACGCTCTGTACCAAACAGAAGTGTATGGTGCTGTGCGACATACATAACACTTGCATGAACGTCGCGCGAGCACTAATACAGCGTGCTCTTTCTACTTACCCGTCACCTACAACGACGCATTTAATACTCTGCTGCATGACTTAGAGGAAATTAGTCAACCGAGTGAGCAATTATTTTGTTATTATGTTATCGTTCGAATATATATAACCGTAAAAGATGGTACTTGTTCAGTTCGTTCCCACCCCCTGGGTACTTGTTTCCTTACCCCTTCCCTATAATCTGGTGCAACACTATGTGAGACTAAGGCTCTTAAAGTTGGTGTTCTGTGGCTATATCGATATATATTACCGAGATTAAATACAGAGTATGCTACGCTGAATCGGAACAGCGTACAAACGGCACTAGTCGCGCGGAAACACCTCGCAAGTGGCTGTATTTGTTGTCCTGTGATTTCTTTAAAAGCCGCACTTACTTGACTGATCGCCCAATATATACACTACACATTGCTACGCTTATAAAGCAAAAACGTTATAACTATTGATAACAGCCCTACGTAAATATGATTACAGAAAAAATGGCGCTGAAAGATGCAGAGAAATAAATCCTGACGAGTTACTGAAAAAGGAATATAAATGAACGACGCCCGCAATGAATGCCCCCACTCAATGACGAGTGGAGCAGCCTGATTGATCGATATAATCTCGATTTCATTTGTTGCTTACATAGACGAATGTCCGCGAGGTTCAAAGGGAAACATGGCTGACACTATGGCCAAGCCAATAAACAGTGCTGCCATCACATAAACTGGGGCAGCCGTTGCGGTATCGCTATAATATGCAATGACAGGGGCAATCGCGCCCATAGCACGGTTAAATGCAACCGATAAGCCGTTGCCCGTTGCACGATGCTGAGCGGGCATAACTTCCGGCGTGTATGCAAACAATGTTCCGTAATAAATATTGATGCAAATGGAGTTGGCACACGAAAACCCAAGGTTCTGTGCCTGGTTTCTGACAGAAGTGTATGCGAACATGAAAATTGCAGTTAGAATGGCGCCAATCACCATGGTTCCTCGGCGTCCAAGATATTTGTTTTGTACGAGTGGAGCAGCGATAAGTGGACCTGCAATAGATACAGAGTCAACAATCGCTGCGTTTTTATACGTGGTGTTCATAGACCCATCTCCGGTCTCAGCTCCGCGAGATTGCAAGTACGATGGCAGGAATTGGTTAAAGAGCGGGTACGCCAACCCAATCATAGTCCACGACAGGAAATTCAGACAGGTGGAGTAAGCGATCTTCCTGTTAGGGAATAGGCCCTTAACGTGTTTGAAGAGACGGTCGAAATTGATGACTTTATCACTCTCTTCTTTGGTCAGAGGGTAGAGTCTGTCAATCTTGTCAAGGTCCTCTACCGTTAGGGGGTTAACTCTGCCATATTTATTAGCAATTCTGTCCAACACTTTTACTGCTCTGCCGTTTTCTCCGTTGGCGAGACAGTACTTAGGGGTCTCCTCTAAATGTACGACGGTAACACGAAGGATGGCCAACACCAGAACGAGGGCTCCAAGCGTGATATAAGTATATCTCCAGCCCATGTTCTCTGATCTCAAGCAAACTTCCGCAGTTTCAGGACATGAAAAGTTAACCATGAATGGCCAGGCTACAAGAGCGGCCACTGTTTGGCCAACACCCCACCACAATGCCATTAACGTTACCATCCATTGCTTATCAGATGGTAAAAATTCCAAAAATACAGTGGTATCCATAATGAGATTTCCTCCAGCAGATAAAGTTGATACAGCAGCCAAACCGCAGACTGCAGAAAGTGACAGCCCACCACCAGTCGCGATAGCGAAAACAGCGGTAAGGAAAAGACTAAGATTAAAAGCAATTTTACGTCCAATTATGTCAGCAGTTACACCCCAGGAAATTGCACCCACGAAAAGACCCACGTAGTTGGTAGCAATCAAGATGGGAAACTCATAATTGAACTCTCTAAGGATTTGGGTCTGGGTTAAAGATGCGATCAACATGAGCAGTGAATCAACCGCGTAACCAAATCCGTTCAGAAAGAAAAGTTTGACATGATAGTTTGTGAATCCGATATCGTCGATTGCTTCATTCACTAGTACTGTTTTAATGGTCAGCGAATTATTTCCCGGAATATCGAACAGCTTGTGAGCAAGAAACTCTGAACTATCAGAGTCTGTTTCTAGCGTTGCAGTTGGCCGTAAAGATTCAAAATCATTCTTGTTCTCTTGGCGAGTATTGTCTTCTGAAAACATAAGTAAAGTGATGCTTTGTTTGGTCTAAGAGTTGGTAGACAGTATTGATCTATTTCGAAGGATTGGTTTAGATTTAATCCATACAAAAGTCTATCTGAATGAACTGACTCTAATGAACTGAAAAAAAGACTAGATGATCAAATAAAAGGCTGTCTTCTGTTCACAGCTGATAATAAGAGTTGATATCTTTACGAAGAAAGGTTGAAGCCTATATATAAGCGAAGTTTCTCAGATTTTTTGTAGAATTTTTTCTCATTTTAGATTTTACAGAAGTTGGGCACCTAGGCAGTGTAACCTTAAGGTAAAGTCCAATAAAGAGTATGCAAACATGCGTAGCAGCCTATTAAGATTGTTTAAAAGCCAAAGTAAGAAGATTACACTTCGGGTAAACCGCTCGAAGCCTAAACTAGTGGAATTTCAATAGTTTGCCTATGACTGTCAGAAGTTTGAATTACTAAACGCTATAAAGAATAAAGTTTAGGAGAAGCAAACTCATCCAATAGCACATCGTGACCCTCAATAACGGCGTTACAAGGAAAAGTATAATCCATCCAGTCGAAAATCCTTTACTGTTGCAACCTCAGGCATATTCCAAACAAGGAAAACGATAATTTTTACTGACTCAAATGTCGAACTCTATTCTCTTTCGTACGTTGTTGGAGAACTTCTCTGCTGCTATTTCAGCCGAAACTAAGCTGCGAAGGTTTGCACACTTTTTTGTCGCTTCTTTTCCGCGATCTGTGTACCTAGTCCTTGATTTCAGGGGCAGCGAAATGGGACAAGCTTGGGGTCATTGTTAAATGCTCTTCACTGCTTATAAATCAATAGCAGGGCCAGTGTGCAAGGCGTAATGCTACGTTTCAGCAAAATCGCTAATAAACTTAACGAACTTTTCACCGTACTCAGCCCGCACCCTTCCTCACACACTACTTTCAAACATTTTCTTCCACGGCCTATTCGGTATTGCCCGGAGGTTCGGCGTATAAGAGGGATTAATCTGCGAAAATAGAGTTTCCTGCCCCTGACATCGGCTAAAATAAACATTATACGCCCAGACTGGACTGCTCGCATTTCCAGCTCATGTCAGCGATGCTGCATCAGCGTTCGCATAACCGCTCGCTTTCGCCGCCATAAAGACTAGTTGCGGCGCCTCTGTCAATAGAGTCTTTGCCAGTAGCAACTTGTGCACTGCTGGTCGTCTTTTCGACCTATAGACTCTCGTTCGAGATGTAAATATACCCCTAAAGTAGCGGATAAGCTCGCAAAAGTTACCTCTCTCCATGCCACCTAGCGGGACCGGCATGTAGACACTACCCGCTCTTTTCCACATCACAGTCACCGCTTTAAGCCAGCGAACTGACCTATAGCACGCTAGTGTACGAGTTCTCTCAGCTCCAATACTATACTCTTCTCCAAGTTTCCTGCTGTCGCATCCGCATCCGAGGCTCTTTGAATTCCGCAGATGCTCCAATGAGTCCCCGATTATAAGCGTAAAACTCAAAAATACTGGTAGGGGCCATAAATGTCCGATTGCCGCTTCCTTCTGGAGAATAAACGAACAAACCCTACACTGTTTAGGGCTAGTCAATCATTTATTGGCTCGAGCCTATTCTCACGTTGGCAACCTAATAACTTACTTCGCGTTGGATGTGACGTCATAGTATATCCAATTAAATTTTTTACTTTTCATTCAACCAATACTTTATTCTTATTTCGCGAGTCATTCGATGCTTATTGGCCAGCTCTCCTAGCCCGTATTCGCTCTTGCCAGGGAGATCTAGCACGTCGGTGACACCCTATCGCACCTATTGCGGAAATCCTGATGCTCTCGATATCACTCGCCTAACCTATTCGAACTCTGCAGCGTTAATTGAACCATGTAGGCAAGTCTGTCGAGCGTGTAAACCACACGCTCACACATAGACGTTGTCCACAAAATACAAGTCGCTTCAGATCATTTAAAAATCGTAACCAAAGCATCATAGATTCAGAACTGTTCAAGCAGCTGCACTTTCGTCTGTATGGAGTCCGGGATCATCAAATCCTTCAGTTTCTCAGCCATACCATGAGCGGTTCGTCTTAATGAGACCTTGAACTGTTCAGCTAACTCAATCTCTTGTCGTGGACTGTTTTCCTTCAGCTTCTTATCTCTCAAAGATTGCATACCACTTATGATGCTGTCGCAGAACTGACTCTCCCAGAAGCTTACTGGGTTCGAATTGAAAATGCTCTCGATAATACGCAAACTCAAAACACTAATATCTTGATCGTCCTGCAGACCGCGTGTACATGCGCTCAAAATCTTTTCTTTGCTGAAGCTGTTCAGAGACTGCTCGTAATCGTTGCTTAATGACAGAAGAATCTCATAAGATAGTCTCCGAACTGCAAATCCATTATCAACCTTATGCTTGAAAGGCCCCATTTGGACAACCTGTATGAGACTCTCATCCGGCTGACAATTGGCCAGCGCCAAAGTGACAATATTCGATAGGTTATCTTCAACTAGATCGAATTTGCAAAAAATTGATACTTTCAGGGCAGACAGGGCTAATTGCCTATTGTCAATATCTCGGTCTTCGATAAGATTCAATGTCTCGCTAATCACGTCCTTAATAAGATACCCATACTCGTTCAGCTCTAAAGTGGACACAATCTTAGCAATTGCCGCAATAGAAATGCCTCGCTTTTCAGAGCTCTCGCTTGACAGATTGTTCTTTAACATGACTAACCATTTATCCGGCTCACTGGAACCAATGGTTGCAATGCAATTCGCAACCTTGGTTTTCACATCGAGAACATTGGCCGCAGATAAGGCATCATATGCGAACCCGAACAAGGCGTCATAAATATGTTCACTAAACGCATCTTGAAGCGGAACATAAGCCGGATTCATCACCACTTCCGTAGCAGCGGTTACCAAGTCACCGGATAATGCGTGTTCAGTGGACATTTTCGTCAACAAGCTTTTAATCTCATCCTCCTTATCGCAAATAAATGCCCCTAAGGCTTTAGCAGCGCCGCGACGTATTTCCAGCAGGTCGCTACCTTCAATGAGTTTATAAAGCCATTCAGTAGACTCCATCGGACCAACAGGTCCTACGTGATGAATAATAGATAAAAAGTAGGAGGCAAGTTGAGGGTTTGACTGCAAATTTTCTATAGTACCTCGTATAAGCCCTTTGTATTCTTCATTCAAATGAGCCTTTGTGATAAAAATTGATGCTACTTTAGCAGCGAGAGCAGTAGAAGCCGTATCCGCTGATAAAAGAGTCCGATAAGATACTTGGCAAATTTCCAAGTTCTTAGGATTAGACGAAATGTTTGAGATCAGACGACATAAATTCGCAGTAGCATCCTCCGAGTTCTCAATCACTTGATTGGCCACATGTTTTGGTAAATCATTCATAAAGTCCGCTAATAAAGAGCCTTCCAATTTGTGGGAGAAATTGGCAAAGACGCCAAAGCCTGCCTCTAGTATAGAGATGTCTTCATCTTTCAACATTAGAGCCATTTTGATGAGATAATAGTCGATTGTCTCGGAGCTGGCAATATAGCTATCGATAGATAAGTCAGACAAATTAAGCAAAATAAAAGAAGACGTAGATCGGACAATATTATTGGATTGTCGTAGCAGTTCAATGCAAGATTTAGAAATTCTCAATATCAATTGAGCTTGAGCACAACATATAATATCCTTACACGTGGACATCTCTAAGATCATTTTCAGACCGGTAATACGTGTGTTTTCATCATCAAGTCGAGAAATAGATGCCTCAATCACACGTATAACACTATCAGGCGCCGGATTAACTTTGCAACACTCAATAAGAGACAGACCAGCTTCTGTTCGAATTTCTAGATCAGCGTCTTTTGATATCGAAAGACTGTAGAGATATTCCCACAATGCTTGAGAGGAATCTATATATGCTGAGAAGCCAATGGTATAAAGCTTGGACAGCACAGATAAGCGGTGGCTCTGTGGAAATGCAGATACTGATTTGATCGCCATTGAGGCCAGTGATTCGAAGTAAGGCCTCAGATCATCATTATTTATGTACTCAGTTATATCTGCGAGTATATTTTGAACGACATGCGCATAGCTGCTATCAGTGGCAACTATCTCAATTCCAGGCGAGATTTGATCCCAGATCAATAAAATATCAAAATCTGAAGAGGCCAGGCCTAATAATAACTGAAACGCAGTCCAACGAGGTGATAAAGTCACAATGGGTTGAGATGAGAGCTTGTAGCGTGCATTTATGTTAGCAGAAGTAGGAAGAATTGCCAAAACTATGAGGGATGTTAAAGTGGCAACATTCTGATTTAATAAATTGCAGAGAGTAGATGCTGCATTATCGTGGGCAGAGAGCGGAACGTCTTCTGAACGTCTCCTCTTTGAGGGTAAAGCGAGACCGTCGGATGTGATCCTGCCCTCTTGCAAGGACGTTTTCTTTGACATTAGAGAATTCACAAGACTCGCTAAAGAAGAAAAACCTTGGGCAACGACAAGTTCACTTGTATCGTTACAAAGTTGCAAGAGAGACATCAAAGAGCTCGAGAAATAGGACAAGAGAGAATCCTGGTGGGTAATGAGCAACATTGCCAGCAGCTGAGCAGCAGATTTTCTCAGTCTCCAAGAATCGTCGTCGTAATCCTCTTCGTCCTCAATTTCGAACAAGGCGTCGTCATCATCTTCGAGGTCACTTCCTGCAAAATCGTCCATGTCAATGTTCTGGTCAAAATCTCCTAGGTTATTTGGATTAAATTTGACGTAAAACAAAGCAGCGTCAATGATTAGCGTAGTACTATCTGAACAGACTTCAGGGTAATATGCAAGAGCGCTCTCAATTAGTAAGAGTGCAGACTCTGTGAAAAGAGCAGAATCTAATAGGAGATCAGAATGAGCGGAGGAATAAGCAGAAATTGTAGGAATGGATATTGCTTTAGTGACCAAATTCTTTACAGAAGTGGCGTTTAGAAGTGTTTTAGCTTTAATCAATTTCAAAAAGATGTTAAGAACAGTTGAATTTGCACTAACAGACTCAGGTCTGCTGAGTTCAACATTTGCTAAGTTGCATGCAAGCAGATCGATAGTTGAAGAAGCGGTATGCTGGTCAAGATGGACGAACAGAGCAGAAAATAAGTTTTCTGACGATCTCCTGATCGCCCCGCTTCGGGCATTTATGCCTTCGTCGAGTAGTGTTCGGAGAATGGCGGATGTGGTGTCTAGAGTGAATGACGACCCATAACGGCTGGTTATATCGGTAAGGATATCGGCGAAGTCTAACGATTTTGTCAATAAAGGCAATATTGCATCAATGACATCGGTAAATGCTAGTGAAGATAAGTTGTCAGTGACAGGAGCGTTGTTTACGACGGCACGTATCGCAGATGTGATAATTGACAGTTCCATAGATGTGTTGACGGTAATGATCGAACCGGCAAGAGGAACAGAGGACAACTTTGAAAGAAGTTTGTTTAACAAATTGTTATAGTCTTTTACCGAGAGTAGTTTCGCTAAAGCTGACAGGACGATGACTACCTCGTTCTGTACATCGGCGTGCACGTCGTCTAGAGCAGGCAGTACATCTTTGAAGACGCGGTTTGCTTCTGACGAGGTCAAAATCTCTGAAGATTCTGAAAAGAATTTCGATAAATCATTCAGACCCATAAACCGTATATCTGCATCAGGGTCGTGTAGTTTTTCTTCGATTGCATGAATATTTCTATGAAAAGATGACATTTTTGGTTCTAATGGTGTGTTAGGTGCGCGTTAGGATAGAGTCTTTGGGAGTGAGTAATTTTATGCGTAAGCATGGTATGCAGTTGAATCGCATTTCGCAATAATAGCAGTTTCTAAAGAAGAAAGTTAACTTGCTGGCATTTACGGCTATAGTATTTCTACGTGTATTAGAGACGGTCATTACGGTATAATTTTGTATTTCCGTGCGGTATCTGTTCAATGATGCGACGTCCAGTATTAGCAAACCAAGAAACTCTCTCTTTAGTCTAATCAAGTCAGTTGATATGCACTATTTATGAGTAAACTTTTTAATTAACCAGTATAGTAGCTCATTAGACTGCGGGGGTCATATCGAATCGATCAAGTACAGAAATTGATAACTCGGCGTTCGTATGGTCAATACTCAGATGAACTTACCTGTAATTAACTGTTATAGCTCTTTGGTTAGCAACTGCCTTATTACTTCAAATTGACGGCGTGGTTGTTCTACATTGTAATACTGCAAAATTACAGAAATGTATAGCCCTGTCTGTAATATGGCGCACATTCAGTTCGCCGGATTACCGTGGGGCAAAAACTCTAATAACAATAAAGGTTTTGTCTAGGTCAGAAAATCTGGGGTAAAAAAGCCCCATATTCTGCGACAATACACTTCCTATACTGCGTAAAACTACTTAATACAAAGTCAGATAAATGCATTAAAATAAAAAATTAAACTTTTAGGCCTAGTGTATCTATAGTGATTTAATTAAATAGATCAACCTAGCCTCCGCAGAGCTGGTAACCGTGGATCCTGTAATGTAAGTTGATCAAGTGATCAGAGAAATACCCTCTGTTTCGATAGTCGAACGGCCTTTGAAAGACTCATTTACAGCTCACAATGTAGTGCTTGCAAAGTTCCATCTACGAAACAATCGAAGCATATACTCTCGAGCCGAATAGTTCGAGTAATTATGTCATCGCTATGAAGTCGCGTGTCATATTCATACGCAGTGACATCTCTCGCTAAAGTCACCTGATGCGCATCGCGATTATCGATAACTAATTTAAGATTACAATGCATTTACCTGATTCTATTTTTACTTTATGATTTTTACTTTTTACTTTTTAAGTAAAGTCTAAAGCTCTATTCTGGTAATGCGCGGAAAGATAGGCTGATGAATTCTTGCGAACATATGGCGGAAAAAGTTCACTAATATGTCCTTCGGATAATATTATGAATTAACAGATTGCCAGTTAGTCAGTAATATTACACGGTTTGGGTTAGTAATGGCAGCTTCGGCTCATCGTTCGGTCCGATCTCTGGCAAAATTCAGCCGATCTTAAGGTTAGCTTTCCTTACCCCAGACCTTTTACCCCGGATGACAGTACTACGAAAGTTCCGCTATTGGTTATAACGGCCCTAACCCAATCATAATTCTAATAAAACCCCAGATTTTTATAATAACTTAAAATACAAAGCTTTTTTTTTCTTTTCTTCCATTTCCTCCGTCTTCCCCAAAAGGAGTTCGCCGACTAGCCCACTTGCTTATTATCCCCCTTGAACTTTCGAACTTGTCAACTGAACCGAACCTCGATAACCTCGCAAATCCAGTTCGTGAACTTTCTCGTCATCCTTTTGTGATTCCATCAGTTGTGCACAATCTGATTTTCCATACGTTTCCCTGTCGGCCGCTGCTCTTTCGCATCCTTTTTTTCCTGAATACTCATCTGACAGAATAATCATATATATCGACCTTTTGCTAGCCAGCCAGAATAATAGCCGCTTGCTTCTCTTTTGCGCTGCAACTAACACTGCTCGGATATACCATTAGCACGTTTAAGATAAAGGATAAACCAGTTCGAACTGTCTCCTGGCCTAAGTTAAGGTGAAACTGCGATTTCTTTCGAGGTAGTATACCATACCCTTTTACTATCTTTTGAGGAAGCCGAACCTGCGCGACGTTTCGGATTGCGATTCTTTGATCGATAAGGCTATAATCAGTTTAACACTACGCATACAAGTTCTACATCCCATATTCTTACACGTTATTTCTTTATAAACAAGAAAGGTAAGTAATCTCCACATTCCAGCTGGTCATAAATACCTAGGAAGCGTCATAAAATAAGGAACTCAGTATTGGTCTTTTGAACTCCTGCGCCACCTGCCTTTCACGGAGTGCTCTGTTTTATTCGATACTAGCTATCTGCCTGTTATACCATATTTCACCGTTTTCTAATTAACGGTGAGCTAGCTGACGTACTCGCTTTCCTAAGCGAATTACCAATACCAGTCAATCTTGATCGATCTTCGTTCCCCTTCATCCCTGGGCTCCTATTCGCTCGCCTCCCCAACGCGCCATTGCGGTTACTACTTTCTCCCAGTTACCAAAGTAAGACCCATTCGCAGTCTCTCGCCTCTATCTTGGATTTTCCATTTGCCATCGACAGTTTCAAGGCGGCAGGAAATAAATATCATCAAAGACTATTTCTATTAATTGCATTACTTTTAGGCTGTCTTTTGTTGCTGGTAGAAGTGGTCCTACCGAAGAGACTTCAAATCAAATTACTTTCTTCCTTCCCCGCAAAAGCCAGTTCGAGGGCCAACCCTTTTTCTGACGTGTCCTAGCATTCACTTTCCAGCCACCAAAAATTTCTTTTGACCTTTTCCGTCCTTGTATACTAATATTTGTATAGGTTTATTTTTTCCTGTTGATCTTCTTCATTTTTAAGGCTTAATAGTTTTGGAAAGCCTTATTACTGATACAATATCTTTTTCTGCATATCAGATCTAACCCCTTCTTTTTCGACTCACCTAAAGCGTGCTTCTTTGGCATCCGATCACTTGCACTTGTTTGATGCCTTTTTGTTTGACATCCTTTGCTCGATTTTTGATATAATTCTAGTTTTTACTACTAAAGCGTCTCTCGCCTATACTCGCATATACTTTCGGCTATCTTATCATAGTCATGAGCTCAAACCCCTCTATGAAACAAGAGCGATCCAACGCTACCAAGACAGACAAGCCAAAACCTCATGTCTGTGCTACATGCACAAGATCATTTGCACGCCTCGAACACCTGAAGCGTCATGAGAGATCGCATACAAAAGAAAAACCTTTTGAATGCCCCGTTTGTGAGCGTTGTTTTGCCCGGAGAGACTTGCTATTGAGACATCAACAGAAACTGCATGCTTCTTTCCCCATACCTCGAACTAGAGGCGTCAGAAAAAGCAGCAGCCTCAGCGCAGCCGCTTCAAAGACGGCCCCTTCCGACGGTTCCAATACTAACTCCAACTCCAACGGTACTCATCCTCGAAGCGCTTCCCCCCAAAACCAAGCCCTAAACTATCACAATGATTTTCATCACCCAATGCACATGGACGGTTTGAATAGATTTCACTTCCCGCATTCAGACGATCCAGCAATTAGCGCTGCTTTTTCATCAGATACTCAATTTGCCAGAGAATTTTTCAAGAAAAACAGAGAACCTCCTACCTCCAGATCTCGTGCTGCCTCTTTCTCAGCTGTGAACGCTAACTCATACACTGCTACTAATGATCAAACCCCATATACTGATAATATGGAAGGCCCCCCTTCGGGCCCTTCACAGATTGGATTTTCTACGCCACAGTTAATGCCATTAATAAGTGACGGAAGCCTCCCAGATATTGATGCCGATTTTCTTCTGGAAGGTGACTATAGAGATCATACTATGGATCATTTGAACCCTGATTCTAACATGTTCATCAATCCTGCTTTGCTTGAATCTTCACCTTCCTCAAATCCCACATCCTCTGTATACGGCCATAATGACGATCAAATTCGTCGTTCGATTTCCGTGCTCTCTCATCACTCTGCTGGAGCACCCATAAACGCGACTAATCAAAACAGAGGCGAGCTGATCGGAATGCGTAATGAACGCATGATAGCGACCGATGATAATTCTCATGCTAACGTCTCAGACATGGCCTGGATGTATAGCTCTATGGACACGGATAATCAGTTTGCTCTTAACAACCAAAATAATGGTCACCAACAGAACATGCAACACATTACTGGTGGTGACCACGACACAAACATCTCTCCAGGAACCGTTAATTCGCACTTGGCTAATTTTACGCACGGTATGGATATAAAAACACCGGGCATGCATTCTACGTCGCCAAACAACAACCACAATCAAATGAATGGCGACACAAATCAATCACAAACGGATGACGCTCGTTTTGAACTGGACGACTCTAAACTTACAGCGTCGACCTTTGCTGCTCCTTTTACTAATTCCTCTTTATGGATGTCTGATATAGATGCTACCAATGTTGTCAAGTATCTTCAGCAGGATTCATGGCCTTTTTCCAACAATGACTTGAACAATGAAGCTAATGACAATGGATTGACTGCTAATTCACAAGGAAGGCATCCAAGTGAGCTTAATCCGAATACACTATTGATGAGCTCTATTATGGGCAAGCATGATTCCAGTTCCTCTACGAGTGATCATCACGGCAGCTCACTCACTCCTAACTTAAACGGCATGGACCCGTACAACTTGTACCAAAAGGACAATAGCACACAGAACCCACAATCTCTTTATCAGAATCACGTCGATATTGAGAAAGCGATAATGTCGTCCTTAGAGAGCCATACAAATGCAAATCTAAACTCGGATCCTAGCCGACCAATTGCTGCTGAAGGTTCCGGTATGGATAATATTGTTTGTCCTAGAGTTACGCCACAACTGAGACTGCATCTGATGACCACTTTATCCACACCAACTCCTTTTACAGGTCCTACTCTACCGAGTTTGCCATCGACACTCGATCTGCAAAGATATGTACACACATACACGAGGGATTTCGGAAGGCATCTCCCATTTTTGCATTCGACATTTAGCTTTACTCTTGAAAACAGTCCTTTGCTACTTGCTATGTCGGCTATTGGCGCACTCTATGAGTTTGAGCCGGTCAAAGCACGTCGTATCTTTGAAGCATCGCGTCGTTCTATTCACGTTTATCTGGAAGGTCGCAGGCTGAGAAACCAAGGTGCCCAAGGTAAGGCGGAAGTCACACCTGTTTGGCTTGTCCAGTGCCTAATTTTAGGGGTAGTATTTGGGCTTTTCTGTGGGGACCCCGTGACATCAGAGATTGCTGCAGCACAAACATCGGCTGTGGTTTCTCTGTCTTATTCGGCAGGATTACACAGATCTCCTGCTCAAGTTTTAGGTGCTATAACCTATGCATCGCTTTCTCTTGAAGAAAAGTGGAAGTATTTTATAGAAGTGCAAACACGAATTCGCACGTTTCATGCTGTTCATGTTTTTAGTGCTATGTTAGCCACTGGTTACAATGTTGTTCCGGGAATTCACAATGAAGACCTCAGCTCCGGTTGCCCATGCGAAGAAAATCTATGGATGGCACCCTCTGCGGAGGCTTGGTGGTCTTTGATTCAAGATAAAATGGGAGGCGGTGGCGCAGCCCAGTATCACAATGGAAACACAGATCAGAATGCAATCTTTCAGAAGATCTGCCAAGGTGGTGACTACAAGACTGTGCTGCAATCAATTTTACACAGCCCCGTATCTGCATTAAGTGAATCTTTATCAGCGTTTACTTTGCTTTCTTTGATATATTCTTTGCACACCCACATTTATGATCTCAGACTTACACATCTTTCCGGAACCTGGCAAATGGTTGTCAGACAGATGGAGAATTCTTTCCGCGCGTGGGAAACGGCTTGGTCGCTGTCTCCTTATGCGAGTCTCAGTCCTACTTCTCGTTATGGTCCGCTAATGCCTGACTCTATTCCTTTAATTTCGCTAGCTCATGTGCACTTGTATGTTGATCTTGCGAAGGTAAAAGAATGTTTCTGGTTACGAGACTTTAAAGGCATGAGCTATGCATTGTCTCAGATTGAGGATATGAATTCACTAAGAATCGCAGCTGGATATGCAGCTGATGCGATATCTTTATGGGAGAAGCACTTTGGACGTTGGACGTCTGAAGTGTCATCTCGTCACACCTTCTTACACTCCATTATTTGTATCTTCGATTGCGGGCTTGTTCTTGGAGAATACCTTCTGCGAATTGAAAAGAGACTCGGAAGTGAGAATATCGACACTGTTGACAATTACCAAAGTGTTTTGATACTCAGCGAAGATGAACGCAGACTATGTTTACGTGTCAGAGAGATTCTAAGGCGCATTGAGTTTGATCAGAAGAGTCGCGGTGACTCTGACGTCACAATGCAGATGATGCGAGTTAGAGCCAAACAAAGCTCTGAAACCCCGATGAAAGACTCTTTGTTCCCTATAGATCCGGTGAACTCTAGTAACTCGGTCTCGTCGGAGGAGCCGAATCTGGTATCTACCCCGTCTACGGTTGGAACTGCCGCTAGTGCGCGATCCAATAGCCGAAATAGAGGAAATTCACCCGGAGGTATTGAACGACATGCTTCGATTTCTGGAATTTTAGCTTCTGATGCAATAAATAAGCTCAATCTGTCCAAATCTCCAGAAGAAGATCCTACATTTGGCGTCGATTTGCAGCAAATTATGAGTCACGAAAATGATAACGGTAGCTTGGAAAGAAAACGTTCGATATCTGACAGAGATATGCAGTTTCGTACACACGAAGCCAACGGAAGAAACGGAGTTCCGAAAAAGGTCGTACGTATGTCTGAATGGTGTCTTAGAGCTACAGCATCTATCCTTGATGATGTTGTCATTTGGCCATTCACACCTGTTATGGCTGACGCTTTGCGTGCTCAAATATCGCCCGATACTTGCTGAATTTGGTTTTTGTGCTCTTTGCTTTTTGAATTTTTATGCCTTTTTTTTTGGCATGTGGTTATCTATCACGGATGTGATAGATACAGATGATTATGATATACTAGTACATGTTAATGATTTTTGAAGAATGTCAAAGGTATTGGATGTAGATAATCAGTATAAAATAGAATCAATCAGCGTAGCTCTTGCTTGAACTATAGCGCATAACTCTTTCAGGAACTCTTCGTATAACAGGACATTGACAATCAGCTGAACGACGCTGGTTGTACTAGAAGTGGTATCAGACGACTGAGATCTGACAATCGATTCGTCAAGAGGTATTTCACGAATAAGAATAGGCGACAGCAGCACCTCTGGTGATTTTGACATTTCACTGAAATTTAGGTTAGAGTAGCTGATTTTGATAGACTCTGAAGTTCGTTTCAGCACGGAAAGTGGATGGAACTTGCTGTTCGAAGAATGAGAGGAAGTATTCCTAATGGAATCGGATGATCTTTGCTTTCGAACAGTTCTAGACATCTTGGGCAAAAATGCGACGTCGTTCAACGCGTCATTAAGATCATCGCCCATTTGAAGTTCACTAGAGCAGCGAGTGTACGCTTCAGCAAAATCGGGTATCCTCGATGGAAGAGCCTGGTAGGTCGAGTGGAGGCTTTGCAGGGCAGTATATATTGAGCCATATGCCGATGTTCCACTGTGCGGCATTTCATAGTCTTCACATTCAAAGTTCTCGTCTCCAGAGTGATCGCTCATATCGTCTGTCCGTGAATCAGACATTTTCTCGGGCACTGGGTCTGTCACTGGTTCCACGGAGGGCATAAGCCAGCCCACCAATGACAAATAAGAACAGCAAGCCAGTTCAGATATAGCTTCTGTTAGCGTTAAGTTAATTTCCACGGAGTTCGTGAAAAATGTAGATAGCATTGAGGAGAGGTTCTCGATCAGGAAGTCACTGGGTTTAATACGGCCATAGTAGCATCTTGGAGGAGTGCAGAGTGAATTTTGACGTATGGAGAATTTCGGGTTGTTTAACGAATGGAAATTAAATGCCGGTCGCGGAGTGCACTGTTGTGCCTGTATCCTAGCATATGCGTCATCTAAATAGCACTCGTAAGATTGAGAGTCTGTGATTCGCGGAGAGTTGTAAGTGACAGCGGGTGCTGATAGCAGTCTTAGAAGTTGAAGATAGTCTGAATATCGAACTGCATCAGCTTGCGCAATATAAGAGACATGAAAAAGAGAGTTGACAGCATAAGGATAGTATTTGTGGAATATTACCTGAATGAGTCGCAGTCCTGCAGCTTTCGTTTGGTCAGAGGGGGACTTAAGGCTAGTGAAAATGATGTCTGAGAGAGCGCATAAATCGGGAGACAGCGGTTCCTGAGCGGTGAATTTGGGCAGAGAAAAAGATTCATGCGAGATGTTCATCATGTATGATAGAGACAGATGAGAGAGGTCGTTTAGCTCGAAAGTGTCCAGAATAGAGCGAATGTAAGTCAGGACGGCGATTAAAGAGCTTTGAGAGCCATCAACATCAGAGCTTTCTATTAGAGAAGGATATAAAAGTTGGCATAAAAAAAGAGAGTAATAATGGGACAAGAGAGAGCGATAGACCCTAGGTTCATAACAATGGTAGAGCATATCTTGCCAGAAGAGAAGATAGATCTGAAAGAACTCTTTGTGCTTAGAAAGGGTAGAGAAAGATGAGCTATTTGATGAAGGAGGAGGAGTAATAGAATTGTAACTTTTGACCAATGATACGATCATGGGATCATCAATTGCATTGAACGCTTTAGTAACTTGGCGGTTCAGTTGCGAGTATAGAGCACCTAAACCTGAAGCAAGGAGGGTACCGCAGTCGCCGTTTATGATCCAGTCAACGAGTTTTGGGGACTGAGAGCAGATTTCTATTAGGTACAGAATACCAGTGCGAGCGTAATCTCCAACCTCACCGTCCTGGTATACGTAGTTGACTAGTATGCGGAATATGGGGAAATCGACGGTAGACAAGGACTTAGTGTCGGTCGAGTCAGAGTCTAGGAGCCAGAGATCTAAAATGGCCGGCTGCTGTCTAATTTTCGAGCAGATAGCAAACAACATTGCAACAAAAGTAGAAGATATTGTAGCAGTGGCGAGTGCATAGGACGAAGACTGAACGATCAGGTAGTTTACTGCATTAGCTATATCGGGGTTCGAGAGTTCAGTGTTTGAGAAGTTAGCGAAAGACCGTAAAAGCTCAATTGCGTAGTTCAGACAGTTCCTGTTTTCTATGCAGAGTGATAGCTTGTTTATAATACCTCTCTGAGCGATGTATTGAAGACAAGCATGGCTTGTTGACCTTGTGCTCTCCGCTATGAGTACTTGACTGAGCACATTAAGCGGTTGTTCCCACGTGCTAGGGTCCGAGGACAGAATCTGTTTTGAAGCCGAAATAACTGCGGATATTCTATTGGATTCAGTCTCAACTTCTAACGGTTTTGTTTTCGGTTTCGGTTTTCGTACAAATGCTCTCCACATAGTGGGATCGCAACAAACTACACCTGCTTGTGGTACTAGCTACTACATAGTGGTCCGCTCTTGACTAACTTTATTCATACACCCCCACCACCATTATGGATCTTGGTAGATTCGTATTTGCTGGGTTCTTTGCTGCTTTTCTGCTGCTACAGACCTATATTCCTCAGGGAGAGGACTCTAGATTGTCAGATCTGCTAGTAGAGCGCCAAATCCTGTATGACTGTCTCAGTAACTCCTCTTACGAATCACCTCCAGATTGTCTTCTCGCAGGTAATATACTCAAGCAAATACCACAGTCTGTCCAGTCCTCTTTCAACGATATATGGAACATAGAAGAACGTAGCGCTAAAACTAGCAATGCTTTTTTCCAGGACGTTACAGGCTTATACAGAGGTAAGTGGCTGCTAGAAGATCGTTCTCTGCCACAATTGCAACTCTACTTTCCGCAAAATGCATCCTCAACAGGCTCAAACTCTACGTTCCTTCCTTCGCCTGAAAATCTAGAACGATCAGCTCGCATGCGGGCAAAGACATCTCGCCGCGAGCGGAATATAACTATTCCAGAGGGAAACCTTTATGCCGACATCAAATCAACCCCCTCATCACTTGGCCCTGCCGTGCTGACGGTCGAACTGTCGTTCTACACCTACAACTGGGACCTTGTAGTGGTATTCCAACTGGAAGGCATTTATTTGAATGATGGTAATGCGCTTCTTACAACTTCATCTTCACAGTTCTCGGGTTTCTTAATGATCCCTCACCTCCTTAAAATACACGACCCCAGCGACGAACTATTCAATTTATCCAAAGCACTCGTCTTAGAGTCCTATACCAACACTACAAATCAGATAAAGAACGGTACCTACTCTTCTTCTGTCATTTTTGATGAAGCGATACGTACCTTCTACAACCTCCCTTGCGAAGTCATGGCTGCCTTGCATTTTTGGTCCCTGCCCCTGTCGCAGTCTTCACTAGGATCTATTGAGGCTGAGCTTCAGGCACCTCTTGGACGCCCTCATCCTCCTACCCCAAACGTCGAGCTATCCTTTTCACTTTACTCTCCAAACTGCGGCTACGAAGTGTATTCTAGAGAAAACACTGGCGAACTTCTACAAGTACACTGGGCCATAACCTCTATCCACACCGCGTGCTATTGTTTTTGCGTACTCTGTGAACTTTTCTTGCTTTTCAGACAAATCTCATCTGCCAATACCCCTTCATCTCTCACTAGGCTGAGCTTTTGGTCAATGTGCAGCCTGTCCCTTTCGGACGGTGTCATAGCTTTGTTATTCATTGTCTTGGCAATGGCGGAAACACCCACATATCTTGTTCTAATTTCCGCTGGCTTTCTCTCATTTGTTGCAGTTTGGCTTACAGGTCTCAGATATGCCGCATATATATATCGTGCACAGGCGTCTGAATTCCTTGCCTCTGTCTCTTCCATCACCGACCTCCGTGACGCCGACCCCGATGCATTTCCTACAGCCTCGCAGATCCGTCCAGAAGAATCAGATGCATCGCGGGTGGACCTAAGAACTATCTATAGCTGGTTTGACTATGCTATTATGATTCTCCTTCTCTTTTGTGTGATGTCTTTCCTATGGCCGAGTACCTTTAGATGGCTTTCACTCTCTGCTGTATGGACAATGGGCACATCATTTTGGGTGCCCCAGATCTACCGCAATCTTATAAGAGGATACCGCCGGTCATTCAGATGGGATTTTATTATTGGTATGAGCTGTATAAAACTATTTCCACTCTGCTACCTTTGGCTGTTACCTCAAAACGAGTTGGTCTTTGATTATTGCCCTAAAACAGTCATGGTTTTGGCGTGTTACGTATGGCTACAGGTCGCTGTTCTTGCTTTCCAAGATTTTTTTGAGCCTCGATTTGGATTGAAGTCTAAAAAATTCACAAATCCTTATGACTATCATCCTATTTTACATACCACAGACATCGAGACTGGATTGTTATGTCAGATTCCCGATAGTGTGGTCGCAAACGACAAATTGAAGTTAGACTGCGTCATATGCATGCAAGCTTTGGAAATACCTTTGATAGAACCAGGTAATACAAGTTTGCCAACTTTAATCAACAAAAGAGACTATGCAGTAACGCCATGCAAACACGCTTTTCATAGTGCATGTCTTGAACATTGGATGAAACGTCGTTTGCAGTGTCCAACATGTCGTTCTCCTCTCCCTATTGCATAGTTTATTCAGCATCATCACTATCGGAAGATATAATGGCTGTAGATACTCTTTTAGATCTGCGCACATTACGCGGAGCAAAGTATTCTAACTTATGTGCTAATTGGAAGCGAAACATAGGTAGGTAATCGGCTGTTAGTGCCTGTGGTATTGCATTGAAAAAGAAATATTTATAACTTTCTGGGTATATTTTGCTGCTCCTCATGTATTCATTATAACGAAGGTCACGCAACGCTATATTTGAAGTTTGTAGATTCGGTCCGAAGTGTTCGTACGTCTCGGCTATGTTTTTGATCATTTGTGATGCAGTGGTATCATAAAAGCTCAAAGTACTCTCTTGCAGTAGCTCAGGAACTTTAGACCAAGTGGATAAAGGCTGAGCCACTTCATTGAGAGGCACAGATGCAGTGAGTCTTGCCTCACAAGCATCTAAAATATCCAGATCAGAAGCCAGCAATGTTTGCATAGTTAATGGGATATGGGCCTTATTATTTTGAGATGCACTTGGAATGCTGTCCTTTCTAAAATCAGACATAATTCTTTTTGTTCCAAGAACTGAAGGAGGGACTATGAAGCTATTTGAACCACCTTTGTTCCCATACCCCATTTGAGAAATATACTGAACATTAATCAGAGATTTCTTAAGGTCGCATTGATGTTGATCGCATATAGATTTTATAGCATCGATATCAAATATAAATCCTTCTTTTAGTGCGATCAGCCATAAAAGAGAAGAAAGACTTGTGATATCAGGTCGCTCAAAAGATACCGTGCATTCGGGCATGTCAACTGAAATGAATTTTGGAATAAGACAAGGGTCGTTGAATGACAATATAATAGGCCATTTTGACAAAGAAACAAAATGTTCAAATCCTGTCCAGAATGACGCTTCAGATTCAAATAATACATCGGCATTAGGTATATATATTAAGGCATTCTTCTGAGTATAGTTAACTCCCTTTATATTATGAGCCAAATTATTCTGTAGCACATCACCAATCTCTGTATTCATTTCAGCAAACGACCTTGAACAACTTGGGTCAAGTTCAAAAACAAAATAGTCCAATTCTTTTGATATCGCGTAAACCGCAGTGCTTTTTGCGCTGCCTGTAGGCCCATAGATGGCAATGAAGTTAGTTCTCAGAGCTGGAGAACTGCCTTCAGGATCTTGCATAGTAGAGTCGGAATCGTCAGTGTAGTCGTCAGGTACTATAAAATCATCTAGGTCGTTTTTAGCCTTGCGAGCAGCGTCTTTCTTAGCCTTGAGATGTTCTCGTATACTTAGCGTTTTAGCATTATCAGAACTCGCTTTTCCACGACGGACCAGCCAGTCATGAAGTAGAAACGCGCCATTGTTGCCACAGAGAACCTGATTGTGCACTGCTGGAGCGTATTTTGATGTCCAGAGTCGATACTCGTGATCGCAGCTGTCAAAGGAAGACTTGTCGCCCAGAGAATTGTATAACGGATAAGTAAATGTAAAATTAGTATTGACAGTTTTCTCTGCCAATTCTTTGAGAGCGGTGGGTGAAACAATAAGGCATTTGCATGGCGAAACGCATGATTGAGTACCATCCGAAAGCGGGACAGACGTGATGATTTGATCTTGAGACTTATCCTTAGTGTGTGGCCTTTTAGGAATAGAAAGCTTCGGATAAAGAGGAGAAGCAAGGTTCACGGAAGTAATTAACTTCGGTAAAGGTACTGTTTCCTGTGTGAAATTCAGGATAGGCTGAAATGACTTTGATCGGGCCAATGGCGCGCCTCTGTTGATGTTTGTTTCCTGTTTGAGCGACGCGGACCTCGCAAAAAAGGAGCTGATTGGTTTAGCTGTTTCTCGTGTCTCTTCTCGATCGTAATTATCTGGTGGAGTAGGTAACCCATGATTGTGGTCCTGAGGGGTCTGAGACGTGGGCTTCGATTTAGGGCACATCTTGTCGAACAAGTTTGTGCGGACCTGTTTTGGAGGCCCAGGCAGTTCTTCGCAAGGAATGACAGGCTCATCGCACGTCCTGGGTTTCGAAATATTTAGCACTACAATCAAAGATTTGTTTTTAGGTTTTTCCTTGTTGAAAAAAGAATACAGAGGTTTGTTATGCGACATTGGTGAGACGCGTTCTTCGCGAGCCTGCTCTCGAAAGTTGGGAGTAGAGAGCAGCGAACAGAATCAGCGCTATGAGCAGGAGCGCCAGTCCTAAAGCGGTAATTGTTTCTCTTAATGTAATTGTGAATGTTTTAAAGGAAAGGACAGTCCGAGAATTATGCAGTGCAAACACCATTTTGGAGCGGAAATGAACGCAAGGAATGAGATACGGTAATAATACGTCGAGGAACTTAAGTGGCTAGGGAAGGTAATCCATGGCCTTAAGACCGCTAGGTATGAGGCTGGAGATCAGTGAGATAGCAACTCCTACTTGATCGGAGACACTAATACAATCGCATCGCCGCGCACGTACAGCATTGGTGAAATCTTAACTGCCGGAGGGATATCAGGATCCGAGTATATCATTTCTTGTACTTGACCTAGAATGATGTTGCAGTGAGAATCGAACGCATGTAAGCGACCTTTTAACTCCCTATTGCCCCGCATTTTAATAAAAACCATTTCGTCTAAAGACATAGTTAGCAGTTCTAACGGCTGATTCTCCATTTCGGGTTTGTGTAATGTTGATTACGAGCTTAACTATGAGTGGTAAAATTGAATATATACAAGAAACAGCTGAATTTGCTGTGTGGTTGTGTTCTGGTTGTTATGCCAACTCGGGATCAATCTTGCGCGAAAGTCTGTATTTATCTAATCGATGCAAAATCGAATTGCCGTTCCTCTCACACCGGTTGCATAATAGCTAAAGTGCCCTTACTGCTGGCCGATAGTACTATATAGAGCAAGAAAAATTGTAAAGGAATGTCTCTATTTGGTGAAGACCAGGATAATTCAGACTCCTTGTTTGGCTCTATGCCAATTCAAAGATCTAGGGATAACCCGATTGACGACTCTGATGTCCAACAGGTCTCCGGGGTGTGGGCTCAATCAGCTGCCGCAAATGCTGACTTGAATCTGCCAGAGGGGCACTCTGCCGCTAAAATACTGCAGGGAGTGAAAGTACCGCAAATCTATCTAGATGCTTATCACTTTGCTGGCCCAGTAGATGGAAGCGTGAACACTGGCGCCTTTAGAGATCTCTTGTCAAAAGCCCATCTCTCGGTAGACCAAATGGATTCTATCGAGGGAATAATACTTTCAGACCGCCATGCAGGCTCTCGAATTACTCAAAATTCTTGGAACACAGCGATGGCCCTAATTGCTTTAGCTCAACAAGGTGATACTCCGTCTTTGGACCTTGTTGAAATGCGCAAGTCCGATTTGCCTATCCCACACCTTGACTTACCTACTACAGCTTTTGGCCTAAAACAAGATTCCAACGACTCCGAAATTGGCCAGCAAATACTAGATGCTACTCCTCTCTCAAAGTCTCTGGAGCTGCCCCCACAATCAATCTCTAACATTCATACCAACAAAGGCACCAACACTAGCTACAGATCCGATCCCATTGCTGCTCCTCGTCCGATTCGTCCGTCCGGATCCTCTGCTCTCGATCCCTGGGGCTCAGATCGCCTCTCTTCGCTTTCTTTGCATTCTGACCAAAGCTTCCCAACTCCTATGTTAGATGGACCTCGAGATGATGATACTGTTTTTATTACTGTGATGCCGGAAAAGGAAGGTGTCTTCCTATTTCGTCATATTACATACCTTATTGAATTGAAAGGTGTTAACAAGCCAAAGGTTGTTAGAAGATACTCCGACTTTGTTTGGTTATTCGAGGCTTTAATAAAACGTTACCCCTGTCGGATTGTTCCTGTGCTACCTCCTAAAAAACTTCAAGTTAATGGTCACTATTTGTCTAGCGATATAAAGTTCCTTGAAAGACGTCGTCGAGGCTTGACCAGATTTGTCACGCAACTTCTTGCACATCCAATTCTGTCTCGTGAGACGCTTGTGACAATGTTCGTCTCTACACCCACCGAACTTTCAACTTGGAGAAAATCCACTGACTTACACATTGTTGAGGAGTATGAGGACAAGAATTTCGACAATACTGTCCCAGAGAGTTTTATCACCAACTGGTCCACTTATGAATCCTTGATTGAGACTACGCGTGCGTCGTTGAATGACGCGATAGCTTACTACGCACAAACATGCAAACTTCTTGACAGGATCAACACCCGGAAGATGCACATCGGAATTGACCATCATCATATCGCATCTCGATTTCGCTACATCGTGTCTTCAAATCAGCAACTGTATTGCATCTCCACATCAGAAACAGGCCAAGACGGTGGTGAACTTGAAAGAATAACGGATGGGCTTATATCTACGGCTAAAATTTTGGACGGGTTTCAGTCTATTTGTGTTGATGAATCTGGAGCTTGGGATATTGGTATTCTTGAGGATTTAAAACGAATAAAAGATAACCTTTTGGCTGTTGCTGAGATGTTCCAAAGATTTGACAAAACAATTGCCAATAACATACCTCAATTGGAGAGACGCGTAGAGTCGAATGAAAATCGTTTGCGTCGACTCATGGAAAGTTCTTCGCACTCAGAGAGCGGCTCTAATGGAAATGCTAATACTAAATTATCATCTGAGATATCCCGACTGCAAAAATTGATCGAAAATGATACCAAACAAATAGCACTGCTCGTTGAACGAGAGTGGGTTTTAAGATATAATCTCTACAAGGAGCTTGAGTATATGCAGAACAGTGAGTTTGATATCTCTAAGGCACTGCAAAATTGGGCCTGGGAACGAGTGAAGTATGCTGAATTATTTGCAGATACATTCAGGAATCTCGCTTCATCTGTACAGGGTATGCCTCTGTCACGAGAATAAGCACGACTAATATGCGGTGGTTGTAAGCAAGCAGGGGGAAGATAACAAATGAATCATGCCGTGATATTGCTATTAGTACTAAATTAATTTGTTATTACCACATGGCTGAAATTTTTTGGCTATTTTCTTCCTTCCGCTATCTATAGCACGCCACCTGGCGTTGAAGAGTTAACTATCAAGCCTTGGTCGGGTGTTCCGCCATCTACATGCCGCAGCATGAAGACAGGATTCAGGCCCGCTTCCTGGAGTTCTTTAAATATAGCCAACGGCTTTTCGTCGTATCCTAATATGCGCTCAACTTCGTCATAGCACACCAGAAGAGCATACTTACGCCAATCGTCGTCCACACGATAACGTCGCAATACTGATGGCAAGACTTTATAGCAGGGGTCAGATTCTTGAACTCGAAAAGCCTTAAAAGCGTCATTGGAACCAGATAGCTTAGTGGATGAGTTAGAATGGTTTTGCATGTGACGCCTAGCATCGTGTGGTTGGGCGGGCGACGACAAAGGACCAGCAGAGTCTGGTGATGTAACATGCATGTTTGTCCTTGAATCGTGAGGAGCCAGAGAGCCAGAAGATGTGCTAGAGTCGGCTATTGAGGCGCCAGATTTGGGAGGAGTGGAACGCGAAGGAGATTGCGTTTGAAAAGATTCGGCATGAGCAGAGGAAGGCGTGGTTGGTGTGATTGAAGATGAAGAGGAAACTGCCGAATATTTCGGTGGATTGTCATGCTGTTGCGCATAGAAAGTGGAATGCCTATTAGAGGCACCTGACCTTAGAGTCGTATTGTTAGGAGATACAAACCCGGAAGTGTTTGGGGTTATTTCTGAGGAGATTGTGTTCCCTGGTGTAGGAAGGGGCTTGGAATCTTTGAAGAATTTGTGAAGAGGAAGAATTTCTTGCCTTATGCGAATGTGAGAATCGGAGAGTCTTTTCAGTTCCAGTTCCAGAGTATGTATGCGATTATCTCTTGCCTGTAACTCGTACTGTGCCCTCTCTTTAGTTAGAATCTGCGAATCGTTCGGGACGAAGTCATCATCGAGCAGGGGGATATTCTGGGCAGCTTTTAAGGTATAAATGCCCAGAAGGATGTCCAGCCGGTCACCTACAAGAACGACACCAATTTCACGCAATAGCGAATGGTTTAATCTGATGAGGACATCTCCTGTAATGTCATGTTCTTTGAACAGAGGGAAATATTGATCTAAACCAAGGCTGCTAAGATAAACGGATACGTCGTCTAAAGACCATTGAGACAACGATTTTGCACGCAGGTTATCCATTTATTATTTCGTCAACCGCAAGTATAAAATATGGAAAATAATTCGAATGCAAATGTCCAGCTTTAGTGCAAATTGGTGGTACAAAGCTGCCGGTTTAGTGTGGCTTTGACTTTGAGACGATGATTGATGCGCGGCAGTTGTGCCAGACCTTCTGGATCAGCCAGTAGTAAGTAACTGGTTACGAGCATTGACTAAATAATATTAACCAATAAGGACTTGTTGCTATGGCCAAAGGAACATGAACTAAAAAGGGAAAATAACCGTAAAGTTTTGACTTTAAAACAATTAGTTTTATCAGGCTCGAAACTTGGGGGAAAGTCTCTAGCCGCTGAAGCCCATCTTAAGCGGTTTTAGCGTAATAGGAGGATCAATGAGAAGAAGCCCCTTTAGCAACTCGAACTTTTCAGGCAACTCTATCCCGGTCAAGAGTGTTAGACCCTTAACATGATTCTCTTGTGTGCATTAATTGGGATCAAACATCTACTCCTTGAAAGGAGCTGAGCAGGAAGGGTTATTGCTAATAACATCCAATCAGTTTCGGGCAAATCGGATCATCCCTGCAGTTTAGATAACGACGTTCAGTCCTTCTCAAATGCAGAGCCCATACGCTGGTCACATGACAGCTGAACTCTATCGATGCAGTATCGCTTTAACCGATAAAATGCGCTTGGCTATGCAGGTTTGATGAACCGAGTAATAGCGCTCCACACCGCTTGTATCTGACATACATTAGTCACGTACAATAGAAAATCAATGAGTCATATGCACCTTTTAAGTGGACTAAAATTGCTCTTTCGGTAAGATTAGTATAACATTGTCGTGCCAAAAGTCCTAAATTGGAAATATCACCCAAAAGTCTAAGCATAAATCTCTGCGTTAGTCACCCATACTAGAAATCCTTTTATATAAAGATAAAGTAAAAAAGAAAAAGAAAACCCATTATATCAACTCGTCTACAGTTTGCCGATCTTAATTGACATTTCGCGTCTGATATATAATTTATAGACGGCCTGATACATCTAAGCTACCACGAACATATCTCATACTTCCACAGGAAGCCAATCGAATTCCCATTGTATAGATATATAAATCATGTCTGACGCCTCCGTACCCGCGAATGTCCTCGGTACTATTGGTACAATATTTTGGTGTATTCAACTTTTACCTCAAATATGGTACAATTGGCGAAGGAAGACTACAGAAGGTTTGCCCTCGTCAATGATGTTTTTATGGGCTGTTTCTGGCGTACCGTTCGGAATCTATTTTATCGTCGCAGAAGCCAACATTCCGGTGCAGATCCAGCCTGAGATTTTCATGTTCTTCTGTACCATTTCTTGGGCTCAAACTCTCTACTATCCTCCTAATCCACGGCCTATTAAGCGCATTATCATATGGTTTAGTGTATTCATTGTCGTATGCGCTGGCATCATGGTGGCCTGCATTGTTCCATTGAAGCCAGTTTATGAACGTGGCACTACATGGCCTAATCTCATATTTGGTATCGCTGCTTCTGTTCTGCTTGTACTAGGGCTGATTCCGCCTTACATAGAATTGGCAAAGAGACAGGGAAGGGTTGTGGGCATTAATTTCGTGTTTCTATCCTTCGACACCATGGGAGCCTTATTCTCTTTGCTCTCCCTCGCAGTGGACAGAACATTCGATATCATGGGTGGCGTACTATACATCATTGTTCTACTACTTGAGCTCGGTATTATGGCATCTCATTTGGTGTGGCGCATCAGACGCAAATACTTTCCTCATACTCTCCGAGCTGACGCATTTGAAGACGACAGGCCCGATACAGAAATGATTACAGAATTGGAGGACTGTGAAGTTATTGACGAAACCGCTAAAACTAAAGAGTCTGATATCTCAATTTCTTCTGCATCTTCTGACAAGAGAACTAAATGCTAAACATCAAAATAGTTGACTTAAACTATTCC
The DNA here is from genome assembly GCA_030570615.1 of Tortispora mauiana. Lineage (NCBI taxonomy): Eukaryota > Fungi > Ascomycota > Trigonopsidomycetes > Trigonopsidales > Trigonopsidaceae > Tortispora > Tortispora mauiana. The sequence goes on from JAJLWG010000003.1 coordinate 215,743, forward strand.
ATTGAGAACACCTTCTATGACATTGGTTACTGTGATTTTCACACCTCTTCACATTTGGCCAATTACCCGGGCCAATTACTTGGGCATACATGTAATTGTATATATTAATATCGTTATTGGTACTATAGGCTGCGTAGATATCGGTCCGTATAGAAAACAAACACCAATCATACAACACCAATCATACACTGATAGTCTTCCATATGGCAAAACCGTCTGCGCCAGTACTTAATAACGTTCCAGGCATTTGTCTGTGCCAATGTACCTCTTTAACATGTTTCTGCCAATGTATAAATAATAACTGAGGGGGAACGTCTTTCAGGTCAGTCTCTATTTCTTTTTGTTGTTGTATTTCTTCGTCATCTGCTTCAACTGCTAAATCCCATAGAGTTACCGTGTTATCTTCACTCGCCACTGCAACAACAGATTCATCCTCCGGATTAAATTCTACGCTCGTAATTGGACTTTTATGAAAAGCAAATGAAGCAACTGGACTGGCAGTAGAGACCGTACTGGGGTTCAAAGATCTCAAATCCCACACTCCCCAACTGCCATCATCATGCCCCGATGCCAGTAAATATGACAAACGATCTGACCATGTCATAACGTTAACATCTGAAGTTGAAGCTTTAAGTGACAGCGCAGGAATTCTGCCATCCATTCTGGTGTCCCAGATTCTTATGAATCCGTCAGACCCTGCTGAGCTGAATACTGTCTTCTCTGTAGGTGACCACAATAACTCCTCGATAGAATGGCCTTCCTCATGTCCAACATACGCTCGCTTATCGGTAGTCCAATTGCCAGCGGAAGATCTACTGGAAATAAAAATCCTACCAGAAATATCACCCGTGATCAAACTTCCTTCAGGAATATGTCGATTCCAGTCTAATGCGAATCCTTCAACCCTACCATGAGCGGTCACTGTATATGCAGGTTTGTTAACTTTGCCCTTTGTAGCGATTCCAGGTGTATCAAAAGATTTCACATGCTGTGTTATATCCCAGATGTATACATCTCCAGTTTCATTAGTGGAAGCGCACATGTACTCTCCAGATTCACAACCGCGTCTATTTACGCGCACCCGATTAGTGCCGCCTACCATGGGAAGCGATTTGCTTTCCAAGATAGGATCAGTGTCCATATCATCATCAGATTCTTCTTCACCGTCCGAATCACCTTCTTGTGTCTTGCACAGATTCGAAAGCTTGATAACGGTCAGTTCGTTCTCCTTCGCTTTCGCAGCTTGTGATCCGGCAACAAAATATGCAGTAGCAGGATAAGATTGCCTCTCATCGCCTAAACTATCAGGGATAATATCGAAAGAAAGAGCAGGCCATTGCGCATTCACTCTATGTAACATCTTGTATACGGACGAATCAGGCACCAGTTCTTCGTCAGGACCGAGATTCATGATATCAGGTCTAAAAACTTGTTTTCTGGATATTCTCGTAGTTGGCTCGTCATTCTCTTCATTTTCGTCCATCTCATCTCCTGCCTCAACAACTTCTTCATCGTCATCAGAAGACATATCCTCTGGCAGACCTTCGAATTCTCCCATCTCGATATCATTGCTCTCTTCAACGACGGGCTGCGACTCACCAGCATACCTTTTGCTGTCGAGTGCTTCATCACCATCCCGTTCAGTGGCTTTACGTTTGACACTGTCAGGGGCCATCACCACAAGTGAACAATCGTATTGATCTCAATACAAGATAGTAAGGTAAAAAAAATAATTTCGCAGCAAAGAGAAAGCAATATTTTTAACCCCGCACCCTATTGGGAGAAATTTGGCTTATTGACCAATCATACTCGCTGCTTGCCAACCATATTGTCTGTTCTTTTGACTCGTAGAATGCGAGAACCGCGATAAATGTCAGAACAGCTATCCGGAACTGCGTCTTCTGCTGCTGAAAGCGATGCGTACGACTCTGAAGACAACACAGAATACAACGTGTCTAACTCGAAGCTAAATATTGGCGTTACAGAGCTCAAGAACTACCTTAATACTATCAAAGCGCTCGCTGAACGTCAAAGCAATGATATTTCTTTGAATATATATTCTTTGATGATTCTTCGCGAGAAGCTAAAAAGGCACCGCGCACTGGCTTTACGCGTGGGAGCTGAAATAATCGATGGTGACGAAAGCCTGAAAGAGAGCCGGTACCGTTACATGGAGCAAATCAAAACATTATACTCAATATACTCTGCCTATGATAGCTGGCCGCAGACGCGATTCAATTGCGCAGTGCCTGAAGCGCCACTTAGCGGGAAGGATACCCCTTACCTGAAGCATCCAGCCGAGAAAGAATATATGGAATCTCGTAATGCCTTTCGCAGTGGGTTCCAGCTAGGAGCTCGGCCTAACAATGCACTGGCTTTTCTGAAAAGCGAACTTGCACATACTCTATTGGCAGCTGACATTCACAATATTCCCACCGATGAGAGATCATTAGATGAAGAAGAAGCTGTCTCTTATCCAATGATCGAATCCTTAAAAGACATCATTGATACACTGCTATCTAACACCCCGTCGGACCATTCAATGGCACTAGGGGACACGCACATATTCCCGGCCTACGAGATCTACTTAAAAAAGATCGCATCTCCTGAATGCATACAACGAATAAAAGCCAGGGTAAATAACATACATATTGGTGTGAAAGACATTATCGAGAATTCTGGCGAGATCGATGAACTACCGCAGACGCCTTTCTACGAGTTCCCTGATGAATGTATTTCTAATAGTCCTCTCAACGAGACTTTCTTTGCGGATGATGCGAT